>JAXQQM020092631.1:0-10105 GCA_034641835.2 Pinus albicaulis | reverse complement strand
GTTGGGGTTCCCATGTTTTGGCCAGATTGGCAAGACCAAAAGATGAGACAACATCAGAACCACTTTGGGGCCCTAGGATCTAGCCCTCCTGGACCCGGAGAGGGATCTCTCCAAATAGAGCAAAGAATGATATGTCTTTGAAGCTCAAAATAAGATGTTAGGCTAGTTATGAAGCACAAAGGGGGGTTTTAAATGATTTGGTTGAAGGGTTGCTGGGTTGAGTCATGAGATCACAGACTGGGAAAGCAATGGGAGGAAGGCACAAAGCAGCAGGATGTTTCAGGAAGGAGAATGGCTTTGAGCCGTGCCATCCATTGGGCTATGGGAGTCATGAAAAGGAATTACCACAGCTCTTAATAGGAAGCTTCCAAAGGGCAAGTCATCTACACTAAAGGATCTTTTAGCTAGATGATGGGATGAAACATTAAGGAGAGAAAGTGGAAGAAGGAAAGACCACCAATTTTCTGTCTATAGATCAGGTCAGAGGTTATTTAACTCCAGACCTGCTTGGACATACTCAAAGGCAGCTCTCAAGGGTGGACAAAGGGGCAGCTTATAGATCAGACCAGAGGTCATTTAACTCCAGGTCTGCTTTAGCAAATCCAAGGGAAAAACAGAGATAAGATTACAAAGAAACATCTAAGAGGCAAACCCCCAAGTTCATACATCAGCCAGCAGGCAATAACATCCGCTGCACTGGTTAAACCCCACGAATTTACTCTTAGATACACATCAAGTAGAAAACATAAAGGTAGGGAGAGCAGACAGCATAGGGCACCTAACAAGGGTGAATCCTATACCATTATTCTGATGCCTACCAGAAGAACATGAAACAATATGGAAATGTAATAAACAGAGTGAGAAAACATCACCAATAGTAATAGATCAGGATCCTGTGAAATGTGCTTTGATTAATAGATGCAAAACCAGTCATGTACAATAAGCTCAATGGCTGTTATAGTCTAGACTTTCTCCTCCCAGCCTATTACATACAACTACTCTGCTCCTCCCTCCCACGACTGTTCTAACAGTCACAAATGGATCCCTCTAACAACAGATGCCCAGCAAGGCAACAACAACCCTTTCAATTCGTTCTCAGGGATTTTATATAGGAGAAGAGGAAGACACGGAAGTAGAATATACAATAAATGAATCTCATTAAGACAGTAAGGCGGAAGTGTTCACGCCCATACTGCTTAATGGCAGAAAGCAGCGCTGTGTGTACTCTGTAGGCTGGCTAGGGAAGCCTCTATCAAGCCGATTGACCTCGGATATTTCTTTTAGAGTCCTTCTGGCCGTCTGGAGCTCTGTGTTAGCCTTCTGAAATAAATGAACTGGATGGAAGTCTGCATGGCACTCCATGCTTCTTTAATGCTGCTTGACAGTCCCCTGAGAAGTTCTGTCAGTGCAATTTACTGCTTATGGGCTCGAGGAAGCATGGAGACGCTGCAGGAAGGTGTACTTCTGGAGTAAACGCGCTCTGCTATTAGGTAGCGCAGTAATGGCTTCCTGGTGTGCTCATTGGTCTTCAAACAGTGCCTTAAGCCTTTGACCGCAGGATTAACATGTTAATCCTCAATTACGGGCTCGAATCCTCCTCAAATCCTGCTTTGCTGTCTCGTTTGGCCGCTGAATTGGCCTGTCTGTACTATCTGCACAATGAATAAACCTGTTACAAACCGGGAAGTGGCGAAGAAATGCGGTGGAGGTGGAGCGATGGAGAAATAGTGTGAACAACGGGGAGGAGCGGAGCAATGGACGCACGGTGTAAAGCCCAACGTTCAGCGTTTGGGCGAATTACAAAGGAAATAACCAATAAACAAGGGGCGGAGCCTTGGATGTGGGGCCGACCGGAGGCGGAGGGCGATTAAACCTGAACCGTCAGATCTGGAAGGGATGGACGGCTAGGATTCAATTGGCGGAGAGAAAGAAGGGTCACGGGCGAAAATGCGATTGTGCGATAGTCGTCGGATCCGACGGAATGGATGGCGGAGATTTAATCAGAGGGGGAAACAGGCGGGGAGCGATGAGATCTAGGCCATTGGATCTGAATGGACGGACGGCTCAGATTGGATCGGGGGATCGCAATCGCAACACGCAGAAGGAGGGTGCGATCGAAAGTTCTGATTGCGATTGGAGCGGGTGATGCGATTTAGCGCTGGTCGTTGGATCAGGAATCAGATTAACGGTTCACGTTCAATCGGAGGGGGAGAAGAGGGGCAGTGAAATGACGATGCGATTGTGCGATAGCCGTTGGATCGCGCAACAGATGGACGGCTGGGATGTAATCGGGAGATCTCAATCGGGGCGGCACATTGCGAGTAGCGATCGACGGGGGGCTTGCGATCAACGGACAGCCGTCAGATCTAAGCGGATCAACAGTTCAGATCAGAGCGGGGACTTGACGATATAATCAAATCGCATCGAGGCTTTTACGCTGTTTACAAAGGAAATACGCACCCGCTTGATGCTCCGATTGCGATTGGCCCCCAAGGCTTAAGCGCTTGGTCTTGGGGAAGGGTCACGTGGGGAAGTGGTTTGAAAGGGGCCTGCGGTAGAGGGGCTGGGCCTTTTAATAAGGTCGGAACATGGGTTTTGGCCCTTTTAAATGGATTTTAAAGGGTTTGAAGGGGAACGATAGAGGAATAAAGGGGAAAAAGGGAAAACAAAGGGTAGGGGAAGAAATTAAAGGGGATTTTGGGGGGATTTGAAGGGGTAAAAGGGGAATATAAGGGGAAGACAAGGGGGATGAAATAAAAGGGAAAAATGGGGCCTTTGGGCATTTCTTCACATAGCAGAGAGGCTTCTAAGGGAAATCAGCAGAGGGGATACTATCAAAGGATAACAGACACATGGAGGCTTCAAGGAGACTGTGTTTTCAGGGGGAATGCATTCCTTGAAAACTCAACAATGATTTAGCCCCCTATTTGCTTGTCAAAAATTTCATAGGGGGGCTAACAGTGGCTCCACATGGGGATGGCTTCTTCTTGAAGGAGCTAAGAAAGCAGAGAATGATCTCTTGGTGTAGGCCAGATGCTTGCTGCTTGAACCATCCATTTCTTTCTTTGATCAGCTGCCACAAGCTATGAAGACAACATATCAGCAGAAACACTTCCCATACAACTACCTACCCACACTATAGTCCTAACATTTTTTCTTCTTGGGTGCATTTGGACTTGCAGACCCTTTTACATCATCAATTTTTACAAACAGGAAAAAATAAACCTATTCTACTTCTACCCTTATTACTCCATGAGACCGTATTAAACTGTTGGCCTCATATGTTTCTCTACCTACACTACTACCTGCTAGGATTAGACTGTCTAGCAGGTTTCTTCTCTACATTCTAAAACAGAAAATGAAATAACTAATCTACTTGCTCATAGACTGAGCTTTATTGAGCTTTCCTACCTACCCTACTCTAACTAGAATATTTACAATATAGCTTACAAACATGGTCTTCCAATGTAACCAGTCCATCAAGTGGTCCCATGGCTGGTCCTTCTTGCTCAACTCCTTGAGCATGCTGGATAGGCAGGGCAGCTCCCACTCTTTTTGTTTGATAACAGCAGCTTTGAAAAATTTCCTTCCTGTCTGCATCATGCTGCTCAAAAAGACCTTTGATCCTTCTCCAAATGTATGCAGGAAATGTGCATAAGGATCATAAAAAGATACTTGGCTATGAATGTCTGGCAGGCTGGCTTCGACCAGGATCTCTTCTTCCCCCACTGGATCAAGAAGAAGACTCTCTTGAGAGAGAGAATCTCCCTCATCTTCTGAACTGGAGGACTCATCGTATATTGGGGTTGAGTCCTCTCGGAGCTCTGATATGTTCTGCTCTGAGGTGCAGGGCTCCGTGAAAAGGTCCATGTGTTCTCGAGCAGGGGCGTATTCCTTTGCTTCCTTCTTTTCAAGAGAAAGCTCTTTGCTTTCATTCTGCTCAAGAATCTCTTCTTTGCTTCGCTCCTCATCTTCTGAAAGAAAAGACTGCTGGCTACCAGTCTCACTGATGATCTGTGGTAGAGCGGAATGAAGATTCAAAGAATCCCCATCTGCCATTATGCTGTCGTAACTTTCTCCATCAGTGTCATAAACAGGCGGACCCGACCACGTCCACCATTCTGAGCGCACAGTAGGTCTTTCTTCGTCCTGATCCACAGAGGAGTCTTTTGATTCTGAATCATCAAACTCAAATAATGACGGAGCAGGAGCGTGTGTTCTATAGAAGGTTTCTGAGGTGGACTGCCGGTTTAATATCCGATCAATCTCTTCTTCTGTCAAAAGAGGGATTTCCCTTTCATCATGGACAGAAGAGCAGCAATCCTCTTCCTCTTGTGTAGGCTGATTTGGAGGCTGGATGTTTCTTTGAGCCTCTTCTTCTTCATCAGATTCTGCCTCTTCCATGTAGTCATCTGCTTCCTCAAGGCAGCTTTCCCTATCATCCTGCGCTAATAGGTTCTGATGTTCTTTGGTCAGCGTAACACAAGGCATAGGTAAGAAATCAGGCAATTCCTGATCACTTTCCTCTTCATCTTCTACAGATTCTTGAGCATCATATAGGTCCTGCTCATCTTCTAGATCTTGAGTTTGTTCTTGTTCTGAGGACGACATGGCCTGCTCTAAATAATCATCATCTGTATTCATATTGGCCATCTGCGTCTCCAGCATTTTGGTAAGCACTTCTGTTATTCTGCATGCTTTATTATACAAAGCATTATACTTTGCATCCCTGTCCATGCTTGGATTCGTGCTTATGCAAAGAAGGCTACTATCTCTTCTCAACCAGTTCAGTGTTCTTCACCAGTGGAGTCATTTGGTCTTTGGATCATAGGGAGTGTGGAGTCGCCAGGTGGATGATTATGAATGTTTAGAGTAGGATGCTGTCCACCATCAGCAATTGAAAGCCAATCTAAAGGCAAAGTGGTCTCGTCCCCAGTGGAGTCGCCATTATGTTGGGGTTCCCATGTTTTGGCCAGATTGGCAAGACCAAAAGATGAGACAACATCAGAACCACTTTGGGGCCCTAGGATCTAGCCCTCCTGGACCCGGAGAGGGATCTCTCCAAATAGAGAAAAGAATGGTGTATCTTTGAGGCTCAAAAATAAGATGTTAGGCTAGTTATGAAGCACAGAGGGGGGTTTAAATAATTTGGTTCGAGGGTTGCTGGGTTGGTTAGGATATCATGGACTGGGAAAGCAATGGGAGAAAAGGAACAAAGCAGCAGGATGTTTCAGCAAGGAGAATGGGCCAAGACCGTGCCATCCATTGGGCTATGGAGTCATGATAGGAAAATTACTTACATCCACTAGCCAAGGCTTCCAAAGGGAAAGTCATCTATACTAAAGGATATTTTTAGATAGATGGTGGAATGGAACATTAAGGAGGAAGGTGAAAGAAGGAAAGCAACCAATTTTCTGTCTATAGATCAGGTCAGAGGTCATTTAACTCCAGACCTGCTTGGACATACTCAAAGGCAACTCTCAAAGAGACAAAGGGGCTGCTTATAGATCAGACCAGAGGTCATTTAACTCCAGGTCTACTTTAGCAACTCCAAGGGTAAAACAGAGATAAGATTACAAAGAAACATCTAAGAGGCAAACCCCCAAGTTCATACATCAGCCAGCAGGCAATAACATCCGCTGCGCTGTTTAAACCCATGAATTAACTCTTAGATGGCACATAGAGCAGAAAACATAAAGGTAGGGAGAGCAGACAGCATAGGGCACCTAACAAAGGGTGAATCCTATACCATTATTCTGATGCCTACCAGAAGAACATGAAACAATATGGAAATGTAATAAACAGAGTAAGAAAACATCACCTATAGTAATAGACCAGGATCCTGTGAAATGTGCTTTGATTAATAGATGCAAAACCAGTCATGTACAATAAGGCTCAATGGCTGTTACAGTCCAGACTTCTCCTCCCAGCCTATTACATACAACTACTACACTCCTCCCTCACATTGTTCTAACGATCACAAATGAATCCTCTAACTCTTGAATGCCAATGAAATCAACAACAACCTTTACCATTCATTCTCAGGGATTTTTATAGGAGAAGAGGAAGACACGGAAGTAGGTAAACAAATAAATGAGACTCATTAAGACAGTAAGGCGGAAGTGTTCACGCCCATACTTCTTAATGGCTTTCTGCAGTGCTGTAGGTACTCTGTAATCTAGTTCGGAGATCTCTGTCAGGTCATATTTTGACCTCTGATATTTCTTTTAGGTCCTTCTAGCCAGTATGGAGCTGTGTTAGCCTTCGAAATAAATGGGCTCCCTTGTAAATGCATGGCCCTCCATGCTTCTTTAATGCTGCTTGACAGTCCCCTGAGAAGTTCTGTCAGTGCAATATACTGCTTATGGGCTCGAGGAAGCATGGAGACGCTGCAGGAAGGTGTACTTCTGGAGTAAACGCGCTCTGTTGTTAGGTAGCGTAGTAATGGCTTCCTGGTGCATTCATTGGTCTTCAAACAGTGCCTTAAGCCTTTGACCGCAAGATTAACATGTTAATCCTCAATTACGGGCTCGAATCCTCCTCAAATCCTGCTCTGTTGTCTCGTTTGGCCGCTGAATTGGCCTGTCTGTACTATCTACACAATGAATAAACCTGTTACAAACCAGGCAGTGGTGAAGAAATGCGGTGGAGGTGGAGCGATGGTGGAGCGATGGAGAAATAGTGTGAACAGCGGGGAGGAGCGGAGCAATGGACGCACGGTGTAAAGCCCAACGTTCAGCGTTTGGGCGAATTACAAAGGAAATAACCAACAAACAAGGGGCGGAGCCTTGGATGTGGGGCCGACCAGAGGCGGAGGGCGATTAAACCTGAACCGTCAGATCTGGAAGGGATGGACGGCTAGGATTCAATCGGCGGGGAGAAAGAAGGGTCACGGGCGAAAATGCGATTGTGCGATAGCCGTCGGATCCGACGGAATGGATGGCGGAGATTTAATTGGAGGGGGAAACAGGCGGGGAGCGATGAGATCTGGGCCATTGGATCTGAATGGATGGATGGCTCAGATTGGATCGGAGGATCGCAATCGCAACACGCAGAGGAGGGTGCGATCGAAAGTTCCTATTGCGATTGGAGCGGGTGATGCGATTTAGCGCTGGCCGTTGGATTAGGAATCAGATCAACGGTTCACGTTCAATCGGAGGGGGAGAAGAGGGGCAGTGAAATGACAATGCGATTGTGTGATAGCCGTTGGATCGCGCAACAGATGGACGGCTGGGATGTAATCGGGAGATCTCAATCGGGATGGCACATTGCGAGTTGCGATCGACGGGGGGCTTGCGATCAGCGGACAGCCGTCAGATCTAAGCGGATCAATGGTTCAGATCAGAGCGGGGACTTGACGATATAATCATATCGCATCGGGGCTTTTACGCTGTTTACAAAGGAAATACGCACCCGCTCGATGCTCCGATTGCGATTGGCCCCCAAGGCTTAAGCGCTTGGTCTTGGGGAAGGGTCACGTGGGGAAGTGGTTTGAAAGGGGCCTGCGGTAGAGGGGCTGGGCCTTTTAATAAGGTCGGAACATGGGTTTTGGCCCTTTTAAATGGATTTTAAAGGGTTTGAAGGGGAACGATAGAGGAATAAAGGGGAAAAAGGGAAAACAAAGGGTAGGGGAAGAAATTAAAGGGGATTTTGGGGGGATTTGAAGGGGTAAAAGGGGAATAGAATGGGAAGTCAAGGGGGATGAAATAAAAGGGAAAAAGGGGGCCTTTGGGCATTTCTTCACATAGCAGAGAGGCTTATAAGGGAAATCAGCAGAAGGGATACTATCAAAGGATAACAGACACATGGAGGCTTCAAGGAGACTGTGTTTTCAGGGGGAATGCATTCCTTGAAGACTCAACAATGATTTAGCCCCCTATTTGCTTGTCAAAAATTTCATAGGGGGGCTAACACCACCTGTAGATCAACTATCCTAATAACCCACTGTGCCCCTTCAGGTATGTAGCCTCCTCGTAGAACTTAAGGAGGCCTACATACCTGAATAGCAACTGGGTGGGTGGCGTAATAGGGTGAGGGTACAAAAGTCTCTCCCTATCCCTTTCCTCCTACTGTTGTATCATGTTATAATTGTCATCCCTTTTCTCTTGTTATTGTCTTTCCTCTCTGCGTTGACGTCGCTGAATGATTCACATATTAAATACATCAACATACCTCATACATAAAACCTAATTTTTTTTATTAAATGTCAAATTTATTTACATATATATAAATATAACTTTTATTAGAAGAAAAAACATTTGGTGTGCCACAAAAAAAGTCACGCATCGCCAATGGTGTGTACATTTATATTGTTGGGTGTGGAGCCTGATTATCTTGTTTACTTTGTATCACAGCATTGGACCCCTGTACCTTAAAAGGGGCGGCAACGCCGCCCGAAATTTAATCGCTGCCGTGGGGGTCCAGGGGGGGCGGCAGTGCTTTTCGGAGCCCCCCCTGGCGGGGGTTCGGGGGCAGCACCCCCGAAGCTAAAAACAGATGTAAAATTGCCTTGTAAAAGTATAGTAATTTCTAGTCAATCTGGGCCGTTCATTAGGAAAATGATCTGACGGTAGAAGTTATGTTTAGATTAGGGTTTTTTTCCCTAGAAGGCAACCCCTTGTATATATGGGGGCATTTTATTGCGGCTGTGTATTATGAGTGTATTCTCGGAGCGAGAAATAGAGAGGGAGACTGTGAGAGAGAACAAAGGATATTACAGCAGATCTACTGTAGGTTTTGTCTCTTCATTTTGTTGGATAATATAAAGGAAGGACTGGCTGTTCGGGGTGGACGTAGCCCAAACTGGGTGAACCACGTATATCTGTGTCTCTCTGGTTTTATGTGTTTTGTGTGCTTGTATTTTCCGCATATTATATGTGTTTCATTGTTCTGTAATATTTAATTTTCTAACAACTAGTATCAGAGCCGAAGGTATATTTGGCTGATAAAATCACAGGAAAAAAGGGTTCCTGGTTCGAGTGGGAGCAATGGCGGATGATGGTAAGTTTAGGGTCGAGAAATTTAACGGCCAAAACTTTGCGCTATGGAAGATGCAGATGGAAGATTATCTGTATCAGAAAGATCTGTACCTACCATTGAGCGGAAAAACAAAGAAGCCGGTGACCATGACAGACGCGGAATGGAACATTCTCGATAGAAAGGCACTCGGAACAGTACGGTTGTGTCTTGCGGCGTCAGTCGCCTTCAATATTTCAAAGGAAACAACAACAGAGGGTTTGATGCAGACGTTGGCGAAACTGTATGAAAAGCCCTCGGCCTCAAACAAGGTATTTCTTATGAAATGACTATTTAATATGAAGATGTCGGAAGGTGGATTTGTTGCAGACCATTTAAATGAATTTAATACAGTTACCAGTCAACTAAGTTCTGTAGGGGTAAACTTTGATGATGAAGTTAGAGCTCTGTTATTCTTGTTCTCATTGCCAGAGAGTTGGAATGGTTTAGTAATGGCCATTAGTAACTCTGTCTCTGGATCTAGTACTTTAAAGTTTGATGATGTTGTTGGTGCTATCCTTAGTGAGGAAATGCGATGGAAAAGCTCTGGTGAGACATCAGGTAATGCTTTGAGTGAAGAGTCTAGGGGAAGAAGAATGGAAAGAGGAAAGAGCTCGGGATATCGCAGTAAATCAAGGAAAGGCAGATCCAAGTCCAGATCGGGGATAGTGTGCTGGAATTACGGAAAGAAAGGACACCTAAAGAAAGACTGTAGATCTCGGAAGGGAAAAGAAGGAGACACACAGCAAGAAAACAATCATGAAGCAAATGTGACAGGTGATGTGTTACAAGATGCTTTGATTCTTTCTTTCGAAAATGTTACTGATTCTTGGGTTGTAGATACAGGGGCTTCATTCCATGCCACACTTGATAAGAAATATTTTCATGACTATGTTCAAGGAGATTTTGGACAAGTTCGTTTGGGTGATGATAAACTTGGAAGGTCACCAAAGGAGCCCTGGTAATAGCAAAAGGCGAAAAGGTTGGTACATTGTATTTATGCAATGGTATTTCTAACTCTGTTAATGCTTTAACTTCCAAAGGAGCAAATGCAGCATTATGGCATCATAGGCTCGGACACATGAGTGAG
>JAXQQM020078397.1:0-15521 GCA_034641835.2 Pinus albicaulis | reverse complement strand
AAACGCATCATTTCTCACCTTCATATGATTCATGATTGCTTATAGGGCTTTGGGCACCCATTCCTACAGACTTGGACAAATTCACTTAAAAACAGTGTAAAAATCCCCATACGCGACTATGCCCGTACTTTTCCGCGTGTGTACGCGAGTCCAGCTGCACTTTTCCGCGTATTCCATTAAAATGATTAAAAAATATATAAAAAATTCCTAATTTCACACTGGGTTGATGGTTACTCAGGTAGTTCAACCACCCCAGCACGTGGCCAACTCTTTCCAACTGTTGAAACTACTTGGAGGGACTATAAAAACCCCTCATGTGTATGGCCTAAGGGAGAGAGAGAATTTATTGATATTATACTCTGTTGGTATTCCCTATCCAAGTCTGATTCCCTGTGCCTCCTGCACTTTCCTTAGCTCATTATAGGAAACCCTTGTTTCCCTGAGATGTTCATCTCCCTATATGTCATCTCGTATGCACCCGCTTGGAAGGAGTCTTAGCGAGGCAAGGGCTGGACGGATCCGGACGACGGTCTGCTCGAAGGCCGTGGGAGGATTCAGGTGATCTCTCCACTCGTTACTTTTGTACATGCTATTTATAATACAGAAGTACCATGTTGTTCCCAAAATATACGTGTTAGTGTATGCTTATATGTATGAGAAAATTGTTATTTAAGCATTCATTATGATCTATTTAATGTTTTATATGGATTTCACTAACATTTAGAGTAGATATATGTTGTACAACCAATTCTTCGTGCTTGTTTCTTCTTGTCTTTCAGGTTAAGAAGGAAGGACGGTTGCTAGGGGTTTGGACCCCGCAGGATCTGCTTCAACCGTAGGACCTACGGGTAACTTTCTCATTCTACTCTATTTAGTTTTTCTGAACGTGCATGGTTGTGTGAGTCCTTCTTAAGTAGCATGCCCCTGCTCTGTGGAGGTTGTAACCCAACTAACCTCTAGGGTAATATTCCCCGAAATAGAACTGGCGACTCCGCTAGGGATCACATTCTTGTGATTCTCCTATTGGGTGGTTTCAACTGTTTGATAGGTTGCTGACATTTTTAACTTTCATTTGCAGTCTAGTTTACTTTTTTACAGTCAGTCTGAAGTCTTGGTTTCTTTTCCAGGCTTGTCCTTTTTGTTTTTTTCATTATTTACCTTTGCATACGTGCTTTTTTCTGCACACAGTCGTGTATACACGCAAGTTTTTCTAAAGGTACCCGCGTATACACGAGTTTCCTTTAGCACAGTCGCGTATGCACGCTTGTTGCTAAACTGTGAAGTAGCGTATACCTAGGCAGATTTTGAATTTTTGGGTTTATTGACTTTTTGGTCCTTTCTGGCTATGGAGACCTGTTCCTACAGTGTCTCTGTACTCTCTGGAGTGTGAAGGAAGTAGTTTCAGATCTTTTCTCTCTTTCATTTGATTGAAAACTAGTCTTTTTGGCAAAGTGTTGTTTCTAGTGCTGGCACTTCTGGATTGAGTTCCAAGATTGCTTTCTGAGCATTCTTGGCTGTTCTGCTTTATCAGAACAGAGAGATTTTGCTCACTTACTCGCTCCTATCTTTGTGTTGTGCTTCACATTACGATTTTTGCTTCGTTTTTTATTAGTTTTCTTGAGTTCCATAGGCTAGGTCTTGTTGCAACTTTTGAAGAGCTTTTCTTGCTTCTTTGGAGTTTTTGTTTGCGACGAGTTTGCACTATTTATCTAGGCTGGGTGGCTGAGTTTTCTGGTCTTCTTTTTCTCTTATTGATCTTGCTACGAGTTAGCCTTATAAGGTTTGGGAGCATTGTTGAAGTTTGTGCTTGAAATTCAGTCTTGTTTGGTTTGGATTTTGATAGTTGTGCTTGGTCTTTTCGAGCTCTTTCTTTATAAAACTAAAAAGCTCAAAAAACATTTTCTTTGCTTTTTGTTTTTTGCATTTCAAAGGCTTAAAAAACATTTTCACTTGTTATTTGCTTTTGTTGTTGCATTTTCATTTTCGTTTGCTATATCTTTTGGAGCTTTTGTGAGGTTTCTTGCTTTTAGTTTTTGGCTTGATTTTCGGGAGGAGTTGTCTTTGATTTCTTCTTCTTGTTTTTGAGCGTTTCTTGGTGTCTTATATTAAGAGTTCTTGATTTCGAGAACTAGCTTTCTGGGCGACCAAGAAGAGTTAAAACTGAAGGAGCTTTTTGGGAAATTTTCACTCTGCTTTAGGAGATCTTTTGCATCTTAGGATTTGCATGCTTGTAGTGATTTGCATTAGGTGCATTTAATCATTTAGTCAATTTCATAGTTTTTGTGAGTGTGAGTTTGCTATTTGAAAAGAAAAAAAATACAATTTTTAATCTCGTAGAACCCGTGTAGAGATTACTTTTCATCGAAAGACAATAACTGCATCTGCATGTAGTTAAGTTTTTATTAATTTCTTTTGCGTCAAAAACATCATAAGTTTCATCTCCATATCCTTGTGACTTAACATAACAACCCATTAAAATAAGCGATTTAATCTAAAATCAACTAGCAAGTTTTCTAAGTGTCATTCACCAACTAGCTAGGTTGTAGGGCCTTGGAATAGGTGAGTGGAGAGTTAACTCTCCAAGGCCGCTCAAAAAAACATAGAAGTTGATTAATTGAGCGAAATCCAACTCCGTTAGGTGGACCGGGAAAGCTCTCCTCCAGAGAGTCAAGCGCGAGGGGAAGTGAAGGCTGAGAAGAGGGATACCCCCTCTCTGATTAGCTGAATCTGACCTCAAGACCGTTCCGCTCGGCTTCTGACACGGATTGGTGCCCATAGTTGCCACTCCTAGGTTCCACACAGGTGACTGCGGGGGGGAATACCCGTGGTACCTGAGGCAGACGTCGCATCACTTTTAGCAGTACTTCTGGGGGGTGCCCTTGCGAAGCTTGGGTGCTTGAGCTGGCAAAGGCTGTCTTCAGGAGGTCGGCGTAACTGTTTCTGATACCTTTGCTAGTTTTTATGGGCCCTAATCATCCCAGACTACTTTCAGGAGGTCCTATATTTCGCTTTCCTGTATTTTGGTGTCCAGTCCTCATCACCCGGAGCGAAAATACTTGGAGGTTGTTTGCTTGACTGTATCTCAGGAATTTTTATTTTAGTGAGTGCTCTTTTCTCCTAGCTTGCCTAGCTTTTCACTTTTTTGAGTCTAATTAAAAAATCTATAAAAGTGGCTGATCAAGCGCCTCGTCGATCGAGGAGAATCCGGGGGTTATCTCCCGAGAGTCCAGAGCCTTCTTCAAGAAGGCGTAGGAGTGATTTAGCAGGTGGTTACCACCCTGTGGCGTCTGACGTAGTGGAGAGAGATCCTCCACAGAGGTCTGGAGGTTTCATAGATGATTCTGGTGTCGGTCCCGAGAGGAGCGTTCCGCTCACCTCGCGAGTTTTGTTTCCTCAGGAAGAAGATTTTCAAATCGAAGATGTACCTGAGCCTCCTGCTACAGGTCCATCTCCTCTTCCTCCTGATTATCCGTTCGTTGTTCAGTACATCGGACCTGAGTCAGAGAGACCGCCAGATCTTCCGTATCATTCTTATCTTTCGATGGCCACGACTGGGAACACAGCTTCTGCTGTGAGTGCTGCAGGCATTCAGACTCCTGCTTCTGCTGAAGTAGGGGGCACTATTGCTTCATCTTCGATTGCTTCTAGTGCTGCTGTGTTTGGCTCTGGTTTCACCCAGGCACATGCTTCTCATTCTGGTCCCTTTTGTTCAGGGATGCCCTCCAGTGGGAATCCCTCTTTTTCCTTTTCCGCTGCTTCAGCTGGATCTACGCCCATGTCTAACATGGCTAGTGGATTAGCTTCGTTTCAAGGGTTCCCCTTCGGAACTGGACACATTCCTAGTTCAAATCCTTCGTTAGGGTCCTTTCCGTTTACGTCCCAGACCCAGAGTTTTAACCCTTGGTCTGGGGGGCAAAGTTCGACTACTTTTACAGGATGGAACCCTGTATCCACTACAGCGGGGGCAGGGAATCAGTTTTATGCAGGTCATCAAGGGAATGCTTCTTTCCCTTCATTGAGTGCTTATCAGACCTTTTCTCCTTTGTCTAATGCTTGGAACCCCTATCAGGGGCTCTCCTCTTCATTTAACACTTAAGCGGGGGGAACTGGTCTGGGCTTTGGTAACTCGGCGTGGGGAGGAGGTTCTTCTCCTTTTTCTACGGGTCCTTTCTGGCAGCCTGGTGCCTTATCAAATCCAGGCTATTCTTTTCAGAATGTTGGGAATCCATCCCATCAAGGATGGAATCCTCAGGCTCCGCCTCGCTTACCTTTTCTGGCAACGTTAAACTTGCCAGATTTGTCGAAGTTGACTAATGACCCGATTCGTTATAGTCCGGGATGGCCTCCGGTCCCGACCAAACTTCCTTCAGAAATTCCAAAGTTTGAAGGTAAGAATGGAGAGGATCCGGCGGATCACATCACCACTTTCCACTTATGGTGTTCTTCTAACTCCCTGATCGATGATTCAATTAGGTTGAGATTATTCCAACGCACCCTAACTGGAAATGTTGCCAAATGGTATATCGAGCTCACTGGGGGCAGTTTCGCTACATTTGGAGAACTAGTTGTCACATTTCTAAACCATTTTCAGTTGCCTGTCAGATATGAGGCTGGGACCAAACTCCTGGCTAATTTTAAGCAGGATGAGGCAACTCACATTTCTGATCACATTCAGGAATGGAGGAGAAGGAAGAGGCTTATCAAAGCACATATTCCAGGTGAGTTCCTTCTCGAGTGGTTTTTGAAATATCTGCAGTCAGATATTTCAAAATATGTATCCCTATCTGGGGTATTTTCTGAGGAGCAGGCCATTTTTAGGGCCCAGCAGCTAGAACTGATCTATTCTCAGTCTGGGGTACTTTATAAGTATTTTCCCAATGCTCCTCGCTCCAAATTAGATTTGTTGAAAACCAAACCTGGTCCGCATGGTGACGAACTTGTTGGATCGGTCAATAGTGGTGCAGCCAGCCTGCTTTCTCAACTGCAGTAGTTGTCTTTACAATCTGCTCCTTCTGGTCAGGCTGTGCCTGCTGATTCATCACCTTCCTAGTCTTTGTCCATTAATGCTGTCCAAGCTTCTGATCCCAAAGGAAATCAACAATCCGATGGGAAGAAGAAGGGACGAAATAATAAGAAGAAGGGCAAGAATGGGAAGGGCAATGCAAATAAAACCAACGAGCGTGTTGGTGAGGGTCAAAAGGAGAAAAAGAAAGTGAAGTTTCCATGCAAGCTTTGTGCTGGAGACCATCTCACACACCTTTGCCCTAAAATTCAGGATGCTCAGCGCTTGTTAGCCCAGCAAGGTTCTTCTAGTTCCCAGGCTGTGTTAACAAACCCTTTTCCCCAAGGGCAGCAATTAGTTGTTGGCGCGAACCAAAATCCTGGGGCTTCCTCTGGGGGCACCCAGGAAGGGGAAATTCCATCGAACATTTTTATGATGAGTGCTCACGCGAATATCGCTACGAGATCACGTGATTATGATGGAGAAGAGTCTTCGAAAGCTAAGGAAGTTCCTGATGCTACTGAGCCGCTTCACATTACGAAGCCTACTGTTGAGTCTATGCCTCGGATGCCAAAAGCATCTTCTAAGCGGTCAACGATTAATCCAAATGCGAGGGCTGCCCAGAACTACTCAATTGTAGAAGATCTGGCGCAAAGTCCTTGTGCTATGTCAGCTTTAGAGGTACTCCAGTCTTGTCCGGCTCAGCGCAGTGCTTTGCTCACTGCCATTGGGGCTATTGATCCAAAAAAATCTCTTCTGATTACTTTTGATATGACTAATTTTAAGAAGAGACTTCCTCATCACATGGCTTTTCATATTAAATCGTCGTATCGGAAGTGCAATATCTTTCGAACGGTTGTTGATGAGGGTGCTTCTACATGCGTGATGTCTCTTGCATGCTGGAAGACACTTGGATCTCCGAAAGCTGTTCCATCTAGCACTGTTCTTACTGCGTTCGATGGTCATTCTCACAGACCCCATGGTATTGTCCCAGCTTTGCCCATCTGTGTTGGGGGAAAAACTGTCAACATAGAGGTTGAGGTAGTGGATGCAGCCTTGGACTACAACCTTCTGTTGGGAAGGAATTGGATTTATGAGATGGATGCCATTGCATCCTCATTATTTTGAATTGTATGTTTCCCCCACGAAGGGAGGATTGTCACAGTGGATCAGCTGGACTGTCCTCAGATAGACCCGAATGCGTCTTCTGACTCATCTGTTCCTAAGTTGGATAATACTAAGGCACCTGTTGAGAATCTAGGAGTTGGAATGTATTCTTCCTTGATGGGTACTTTCAATATTCCTCTTCCTACGGTGCATATTAATGCTATTTCATCCTCCAAGGCTCCTCTTCGAAGAGAGTTCTTCCGAACTCATTATTTTTCGGACCCTTGGACCTTACCTTCCCCTACTGCCACATTAGCGGAAGGTCAAGTGGGTGGAATGGCATTTCCGATTTCTGCAGCTGAGATTGCATATCAGTCTATTGTTGACACTGCAGAATCTGTTCCAGCTCCTCTTTCGCCGAAAGAGTTGGATGGTGATGTGGCTCCGGCTTGGACGATTAGTTCTTCTTCGGCCCAGGATTGTCTTGATACCACTCTTCCATCTGAAGAGGCAATCTTGGAAGCCATGACTGGTATAGATAGACCGTGGGATTATTTGCATCATCGGTCTTACTTCCTACCTGACTTGAACGAAGTTGAAACTAGTTTTCCAAGTCCTTAGTCTCCTGGTCCTGTTCACCCAGTCTTGAACCCTTTGGCACCAACACAGGTTTATGCTGAAGGGAACATGGCTGTGATCTCTCCTACTATCCCGGTGAACATTTCCAGGGATCCCAATATTATCGAGAATGTCTTCATTGGAGCTGAATGTTCCCGTGAGGAGATTCAAATTTATACCGAGCTCTTCAAAGAGTATAGGGATGTATTCGCTTGGTCTTATGAGGAAATGCCTGGCATAGACCCATCTATTGTCCAGCATGAGATAAAGACGTATGAAAACGCTAAGTCGGTCAGGCAAAAACTTCGTCCGGTCAATCCTAGGAAGGCAGCAGCTATCAAAGATGAAGTTGAAAAGCTGCTTAAGGCGGGATTCATTTTCCCAGTTCCTCTGACTGAATGGGTTTCAAATCCCATTCCCGTAGATAAAAAGAAAGGAATGATTCGAGTGTGCATCGATTTCAGAGACCTAAATAAAGCATGTCCTAAAGATAATTACCCCACACCATTTATCGATCAGATCATTGATGAGTGTGCCGGTAACGAGATTTTTTCCTTCATGGACAGTTTCTCCGGATATAATCAAATTACTATCCGTCCTGAAGATCAACATAAGACTGCATTTATTTGTCCCTGGGGTACGTTTGCATACAAGAAGATGCCTTTTGGTCTTAAAAATGTTGGGGCTACCTTTCAGCGGGCGATGTCTTACGCCTTCCACGACATCAAAAAGATTATCGAGGCATACTTAGATGATTTAGCTGCTCATTCTCGAAAGAGGATGGATCATCCTGGTCACCTCCGGCAAATATTTGAAAGATGTCGTTTTTATAAAATTCGATTGAATTTGAACAAGTGCATTTTCGCGGTTACATCCGGTCGGCTATTGGGATTCATTGTGTCTAGGGAAGGGATAAGGGTTGATCCCTTCAAGGTTGAGGCAATACTTCGGTTGCCTCCCCCGTCTTCCATCCGTCAGCTTCAAAGTCTTCAAGAAAAGTCTAATTTTCTTCGGAGTTTTATCGTCAATTATGCTGAGATTACAAAGGGATATATGAGACTATTGAAGAAAGGAGTTCCTTTTCTTTGGGACGACTACGCTCAACGCTCATTCGATGCTTTGAAAAAGGCATTGACCTCTACTCCTTTACTGAGTCCACCTGATTATAGCAGAGATTTTCTTTTGTATCTGGCAACAGTAGAATCTACCATTGGTATGGTTCTGGTTCAGGAGGATGATGCTCTTGCAGAGCATGTTATTCACTACCTTAGTCGAGGACTGGTAGGACCTGAACTTCGATACACCCCGATAGAAAAATTAGCCTTAGCAGCAGTTCATGCTGTGCAGCGACTCCGACATTACATTATTCTTCGCAAAACTTATGTTTTGGCAGCTGCCAATCCATTTCAGTTTGTCCTCAGCAGGCGAGTGATTGGGGGCAAATATAATAGATGGATTGTGATATTACATGAATTTGATCTTGAGTTCATGTCTGCCAAATCCATGAAATCATTACTTTTTGCGGAATTGATCTCGGAGTTGCCCTGTGGAGAAGAGATGATCTATGATGAGTCCTTTCCGGACGAACACTTGTTTCTTATCTCTCCACAGGATCCTTGGTATGGGGATATCATTGTGTATCTCCAGACTGCGAAGTTTCCCTCTGCTTTTTCGAAAGATGAGCATCGTAAGCTGCGTCACTTAGCCAAGAATTTTCTGATTATTGGTGATGCTTTATACCGTCGAGGGGTTGATTCAATCCTAAGACGCTGCTTAACTATAGAAGAAGCTGAGGCTGTGCTCAATGATTCTCACAGTGGAGCTTGTGGGGGTCATTTATCTAGGCTTGCTACAGCCCAAAAGATTTTGTGTGCTGGATACTTTTGGCCCTCGATTTTTAAAGATTGTATTGAATCGGTTAAAAGGTGTCATCCATGTCAGGTCTATACTCGAAAAATGCGCGCTCATCCAGCTCCGCTTTTTCTAGTCGTTACTGTCGGTCCCTTTACAAAGTAGGGTATTGATTATACTACTTGTAACCCACCTTCGGCTAAAGGTCACAAGTACATTATTGTAGCAGTAGACTACTTTACGAAGTGGGTCGAGGCTATGCCTACTTTTGGGAATGATGGTGAGACTGCAGCTCTGTTCCTTTTCAACCAGGCTATCGCTCGTTTTGGTATTCCTAGAGAGATTGTCACTGACCATGGCAGTCATTTTCAGAATAGTATGATGGCTGAGTTGGCTCTCAAATTGGGTTTCCGGCATGAGAATTCATCTCCATATTATCCTCAAGCCAATGGGCAAGTGGAAGCCGTGAATAAATCCTTGAAGACAATTCTTCAATGGACAATTGATAAACATAGATCCAACTGGCATATTATGCTATATCCTACACTTTGGGCATACAGGACGTTAGTGAAAACTGCAACTGGCTTTACTCTGTTTCAGCTAGTGCACGGGGTGGAATCCGTATTTCCCATTGAATGCGAGATTCCTTCCCTTAAATTAGCTGTTGAACTTCTTCCTGACACTTCTAGTCTCGTAGAACAGCTTCTTCATCTGGAACATCTTGATGAGCAGCGTTGAGATGCCGCCACGATGAATGAAGCGCATAAAAACTGAGTTAAAGTTCAATACGATAAGGCGGTTAAGCCTAGGGTCTTTTCGGAAGGTGACCTTGTTTTGGTCTATGCCCAAGAAAAAGATGCCTTGGGGGCAGGAAAGTTTAAGTCGATGTGGTATGGCCCCTATATCGTTAAAAAAGTCCTTAAGAAAGGAGCTTATACCTTGTTTGATTTCGAAGGGAACGAGTTGCCGGAGCCCCGAAATGGGCTCTATCTTAAGAAGTATTATGCCTAGGCTTCAGCCTGGCATCTTGCTTTTGTATATAGTAGGTTTTTGCTTTGTACATGTCTGATTGATTTTCGATCTTTGATGAGTTGGTGATGTTTTTGATCTGCTTTGGCAGGTTGTGTTGGATGTCATGAGTCATTTTGGTTTCGCCGATGGTGCTAGTAGACACACCCGGAACTTAGCTTCCACGGCTTGGGTGCTTCATTATCCATCCGGTCAGCTGTTAGTATCAAGAGGGGTCTGCATTGGTCCTGCTTCCAATAATATAGCGGAATACACTGCAGTTATTCATCTACTCTCGGAGGCAATATCTTTGGGTGTTGATTCGTTGGTAGTTTTCTTGGACTCTCAGCTGGTGGTGTCGCAGTTGAACAATACTTATCGGGTACGAGATCCATTTTTATTACGATTGTTCTTGAGGGTACGTTTGTTACAAAGGTCATTTCAGTTTTTAACTTTCATTCATATTCCTCGAGCTGACAATTGGTTTGCTGACTCATTAGCTAATCAAGCATTGGATTGGCATATTAATCATTCCATACAATAAATTTTTAATCATCAAAAACATCATACATTTGATACATGTATCACATCACATCAAATATCGTTGTATATATATCATCAGAGTGTTTCAAAAACTTTACAAAATTTGGATCCATAAATGTCGTACAAAACTTGGGCTTATGCCCCATGATGTTCAGTCTCAAAAAAGAATATACAATCATAATATCTGTCTACTCCTGAGGTCCCTGCCCAGAAGTCGTGTTCCTATAGAACGTGACTGCAGTGGCAACTCGGCGGAATAATCTAACCCAGTCTCGTGGTACTCGTACCACCCGTCTCTGGATGCCTTTCGGCAGGTCCTCCACAGCAGCCATAGGGATTTGGCAGGTTAATCCCTCCAAGTTTCTCTGCACGGCCTGGAGAGTCCTATCTGAATCCACAGTATCCGCTTCACCCCTGCGGTGCTTGTGGCGCGGGAGACCCTCAGGTCGAACTGGTCCAACATCTGAAACATGATCATTTTTAATTGTCAATCATTATGAATCCAATCAAAAAACATGTTTATTTTTCATTTTTTCATACATATTTGAAAAAAAAAATCCAAAAAAAAATTATATAAGTCAAATTTTTTTTTTTTGCAAACTTACCGACTGTTCCCCATGCTGTGCCTGGTGGAAGAACTAGATCTGGATCTCCACGAAAGTCCATCCCGGCATAGGGATAGTCGTCCACTGCGATGATTTGTTCTCCCCACCACAGGAAGAACTCATCGTCCCATGTGGTCCAGGATACTTCACTACCCCCAGTCTCTTCATCATGTCCGCCCAACGGGCAATTCTTGGGTCCCGCGGGCTACTGATGGTAGAGATGACTCTGGGTCTCAATGCTGGTATCTTCTCAAAGAAGAATGTTGTCAAAATTGTACCGTAGCCAAAGTGTTTGGTCTTTACTTGGCGGATTGAGGTCAACTGTTGTTTCATATTCAGTAACAGGGCAGTGCACCAATAATACACATGAGTCAAACACTCTACATCTATGCTCATTTGCGTCCTAGACGCCTGATGTAGTGAGGTAGATCCTGCCACTCTGCTGATGGTGAAAAGGAGGATTTTCATGTGCAAATCCATGATATCTTTAATTGCAATCTGAGTTCCAACCTTTTTGGAACCCCCTACACAATACACGTGGACATAGTCTTCCACGGTTAACCCTCCCAGGGGCTTCCCGTGCAAGTCTACTGGTTCTCCCCTCCGAGAGAGTCCAGTAATGAAATATATGTCTTCCACTTCAATGCGTAGTGGCATCTGATCAATAATGAAGCAATCCTGATCTGGTTCCCAGTAATTTATGAGCATTTCTAGCAACCGCACATTGCTTTTCATATTTGGCATCTTGAAGAATTTCAACAATCCGCAATTCCGAAGGATATTTTGCGCTGCGCGATCTTGCATGACCTCTTGGTCAATTGCGCTATGCTCACGTTCCCTCCATGAGATTGTCATCCTGTCAAATTTCATCAAATTATGCATTAGCCACGCTTTTTTGGATTCGAACCTGCGCATACGCGGTTTTTCCTTTGCACAGTCGCGTGTATACGCGATTTTCCTTTAACGAAGCCGCGTATGCGCAAGTACGCATTTTTTAGCAAGGGTTTTAAAGCTAAAAATCACTTAATTTTAATTTCCAAACGGACAAAATGAATAAACAGGATGATTAAGGAGCCTACCTGAAGTTTCGGTGCGTTTCGACGGTCGGTTGTTCCTGATTTGACGAAAGAATTTTTTTGCTCCAGAGCACTTTTTCCAAATCAGCAATGCAATAATGAACCAAATATGAGGTAATTTGTCTATTTATGGCTAAAAAGTTGAAAATTTTTGCAAAAATTCCTTATGCTTATTTTTTCGATCTATCTTAAGCTGCATAACCCGGATGCTTGGAAGTGCCCAGTTTGGTATGTTTTCAGGTACATTTTGACGATTTTGAGATTTTTCCCGGTTTTTGATCCATGATTACCGACTCGTCACGGCAGGTATATGATCTTCACTGGCATATAGGTTAGGGAAATCATTCTCCGTTGCATCTTGCATACTAGCCTCCATACCGATCACTTGCCTTAGGGTCGATCCCATCAGGTCATGAGTATTACACCCATTTCACTCGCCGATTATTTAATCATGACTTGATGGTAGAGCCTTCCTTTACATGGGCTTCCTAGTTAGTTCCTCTCTATCACTTGTTGCCCATGCTGCTTTTTATGTAGGCTCGGGAGTCCTCTTTAGTCCCGCCATGTCTTCTGTGTTGAAGCTTCATTCTTCTCCTTCATCACTTATCATTTTTCTGGCTTATACCCTAGAGGCTCCCTGGTGTCGTTAAGTTGTATTACTGCATTGCATATTGGCTACTTGTTTATCCCGGCCTTTAGCCAGCTTCATTTGGACTCGATGTTTAAGCCAACTTTTGACCTTGACTTTCTGTACAAGTTAACCATTGCATGCACTTAGCTATCATGACTTGACACCTTTGTACCCATGGATGGAACGTTCCTTTGAGTATCACTGACCAGTTTTCGCCACCTTGCATTGAGCATAGGATTGTTCCAATCCCCGGAACTAGTGCATCTGCTTTCTTGATACTCGTTCTATCCATTGTATCATAGCATTATTTTATTCTTTTTCAGGCTTATTATATGAAAAAGACAAAAAAATCAAATATAACAAAAAGAGCGGGAACGGGATGTATCTTCGTTGTTTTGATGGCAATACAGAGTCAGTTTGTCGCCCTTGAACAAAGCACATATACTTATATATTTCCTTCATTTGGGATGGTTTTAGTTTTTGACCTAGGTTCAACCTTTACCATGTTTCACTTGTCAGTCCTCCCCTGGTTGGTTACCTCTTCCAATCATATGGAGAGTTTGTTCTGCCTCCTGCATAACAGACTTATACAGTGTCACTTTTTACTGCCATGGTCATCACGAGTCGTGCTTTTGTTCAAGGGAAGTCTAACCAGAGTCGGCCATTCTGCGGTGTCTCTTGACTCATTATTCAGTCGGCCTTCCCGGTCTTGTCAGTATCATGTTCTATCACATCAAATGTTTTGGTCTTCTGCTCGTGCTGGTTTGAGAAGGTCCCCATTGACTTCTTGCCGGCGGGTTTGTCTCTTATCGACTACGACACATTGCTCTGAGAGCAAACCTAGAGCCGCACCTTGGGCCTATTTCCATTATTGATAGGTGACCTCGTGCTCAGCATTTGATCATCATCATGGGTCTTTCACTGAGTGGTTTCCCCTGTGTTCGACGTCAGCACACATTATCACACTTGGGATTCGTGCAGTACCTTGATTTCCATTTGACCCTATCGGTGGATTTCTCGCCTCTGTGTCAGCTTTCATTATTGGTTGGTTCAGAGGGTTTCTTCCGTGCGCTAGCTTCATCTTGTGCATGTTGGAAATGTACTTCGGTTTTGGTTCCATCACTCTACTTCGTCCGATTCCTTCCAAATCTTGGCCTGCGGGTTACACTCGCGCTGGACTGATGTGGGATGCCTTAATGCCTTCCTTCCAGCAGATCTTTTTCCATCGACTCCGACTCATTGCTCTGGGAATAAGGTCTAGAGTCTTTTTGTCAGTACCTTAGGGTTTGCAGTCATCAGTGGCAGACTCTTCGCTATCGACAGTTGGGATTCATCATTGCCTCCTGATTGGTAGATTCTTTCAAGTGTTCGACTTCAACTCATTCATTCGCACTTGTTAGATTGTACTGGGGCACCTTGACACTCATTATCATTATCGGTGGGTTGTCTCACGTTGGTTAACGGTATACATCATTGACCAGTAATCCAATGATTTCTCACATGGTCGACTTCAGCTCATTTATTCCCATTGTGTATAATTGTGCCATAGTGATCGGTGAAGACCTCGGGTTGCATCAGAATTTTTCGGTTCACTTGTGACAGTCCTTTTAGTTTCTGCCAGTGATGCCATCCACCCTTATATGTTGCAGTTCAGTACAACAACATCCTATATGTTGGCACCCGAGTTGCGTGATTGTACCGGTTATTCCACCTTTTATGATTCGGTACTTGGAGATTCAGTTACTTATATGATCAGACATCCAGTTGCACCATCCTTGATCAGCTTTCTATATGTGATACTTGGACATTGATTCAGACTTGTATTTCCGGGCCATGCTCAGATGATTCATTGTGTACTTTCATTTCAACTATACTTGTATACATATTGGATCTATTTATTACTTTCCATATGATGTATTTTTGACTGAGCATGGCTATGCCCGCCTCAACATGAGTTGACTCTCTGTTTTCTTTCATTGGTTTTTGGCAGGCTGAAATCTGGTGAAGTCCTCTCTTGTCCTTGCGAAGTTCTTTCTATGTGCATAATACATTTCGGTCATCATGTACCCCTTCTGACCTCATATATTAGGGGGCATCTATTATAGCATCATTTCTCACCTTCATATGATTCATGATTTCTTATATGGCTTTGGGCACCCATTCCTACAGACTTGGACAAATTCACTTAAAAACAGTGTAAAAAACCCCATACGCGACTATGCCCGTACTTTTCCATGTGTATATGCGAGTCCAGCTGCAATTTTCCGCGTATTCCATTAAAATTATTAAAAAATATATAAAAAATCCCTAATTTCGCGCTGGGTTGATGGTTACTCAGGTAGTTCAACCACCCCAGCACGTGGCCAACTCTTTCCAACTGTTGAAACTACTTAGAGGGACTATAAAAACCCCTCATGTGTATGGCCTAAGGGAGAGAGAGAATTTATTGATATTATACTCTGTTGGTATTCCCTATCCAAGTCTGATTCCCCGTGCCTCCTGCACTTTCCCAGTTCATTATAGGAAACCCTTGTTTCCTTGAGATGCACATCTCCCTATATGTCATCTCGTATGCACTAGTTTGGAAGGAGTCTTAGCGAGGCAAGGGCTGGACGGATCCGGACGACGGTCTGCGAAGGCCGTGGAAGGATCAGGTGATCTCTCCACTCGTTACTTTTGTACATGCTATTTATAATACAGAAGTACCATGCTATTCCCGAAATAAACGTGTTAGTGTATGCTTATATGTATGAGAATATTGTTATTTAAGCATTCATTATGATCTATTTAATGTTTTTTATAGATTTCACTAACATTTAGAGTAGATATATGCTGTACAACCAGTTCTTCGTGCTTGTTTCTTCTTGTCTTTCAGGTTAAGAAGGAAGGACGGTTGCTGGGGGTTTGGACCCCGCGGGATCTGCTTCAACCGTAGGACCGACGGGTAACTTTCTCATTCTACTCTATTTAGTTTTTCTGAACGTGCATGGTTGTGTGAGTCCTTCTTAAGTAGCATGCCCCTGCTTTGTGGAGGTTGTAACCCAACGAACCTCTAGGGTAATATTCCCCGAAACAACGCA
>JAXQQM020091907.1:0-389275 GCA_034641835.2 Pinus albicaulis | reverse complement strand
GCAATTGGCTCCTCAACTACTGTCATTTTAAGTCCTTTTTTCTCCAACTCCTCATGGATTAGTTCAAGTTGTTCCTGGAGATCCTTAATCTGATCTTTCAAATTTCTGTTGGAGGCTTTCAAATGTATGTTCATTTTCCTGACATTTTTGACCTCTTTCCTCAATGGAATGGTCCATTTGATAAGCTGCTACGTATTATCTAGAGTCTTGGAAACACTGTCAACTTTCTCTTCCCAAATTTCCTTCATCTTTTCAAAATGAACCTTCTCTACATTGTGTTTCCTTACGTCTTTCCTCATAACAACAATTTCATGGTTGGCCAACTTCAATTTTTCTTCAAGGAGTTGAAACTCTATTTTTTCCATCACTTTCTCTTTTCCTTTATTTGATTTACTAACTGTATCTTTCTCTGTAGGTGATTAAAATTCAATGATGTCTTGTCGTGGTTGGACTATGTCAGTAAGTGGATGAAACTCTTTACTACTTTCTAATAGCTTTCTAGCATGCCTTGTCATGGGCTTTCTTGATTGGAACATAAAGCCTACATCTTCTCCTTCAAATTCTAATTTCTTTATAGATTTGGCCTTTTTTAGCTTCTGTCCACCTTCCTCTATGTCCTTGGCCTGGACTATAGGAGTTTCTTCTATGTCAATGGCATGTAATATGTCTTCTAGATTTCCTTTAGCTACTACTTTGTCTTCTACAGCCACTGTTTTCTCTTCTAAGGCCATTTTTTGGCTCCTTGCCATCCTTTTGGTTCCTTGTTTACTCACAGCTTGTTTTTATTTTGCAGGTTTAACCACTTTTGAATTTTGTTTTGCAGGTGGGACATTAGGTGTATCAAAAATTTGCAATTTCTCTGTTTCCATCATGATTGGTTCACTTGGTTCTGCCACCAATGGTTCACTCTTTTTTGCTACTAAGGGTGATGGAATTCTCCTAGGTTTAGGATTTCTTGAAGGAGTAAGAGAATCCAACTCAAAACCACTAACAAAAAAAAAAAGACCAGGATCTACCTAGTATTTGGAGTTCATCTAAAACAACAGTTTCATTAAACCATGATGAAACAATGAAGTCTCACTCCCTTCAGATTTTTCTTAGACCTTATCTGCCATTTTTTATAAACTTCTATGTAAATAGAAAGGCAGATCAAGAAATATCTTACCAGTAAAGTGAAGGAGTAGCTTGAAATGGTATGAGTAGCTTTTATGATATCTTCCTTCACAAGTAAAATACTTTTGGATGATGAGTAAAAATTTTGAATAGTTATCCTTCATGCAACTCCTTGGAATGGCATTAGTGAGGTCCATTTCATTATTTTCAGGCTTCATAGACTCTTTGCATTGCTCCATGTTAAACTTGAACCCTTTGAACCACTTCTCTTGTCCCGTTGGAATCCCTGTTGCTACTGCAATGACCTCTGGTGTGATGGAAAGATTAAGCATCCCCACTTTGGTAGTTGTTCCATTGAATTTTAAGGAAAATTCTTTGGAAAATTGTACATGGAAACCTTTTAATCTTTCACAAAATTATAAGAAACATGTCCTTTTGAAGACTTATATAGCTGTTGGGTCTTCATTGATCAGATTCATATCTGTTGGTTCATATCTCAGACATTTTCCACCCTTATTTGTCCTTATTTTTTCTACCATGGTTTCTTAAATGTGTTCTCAGTCTCACTTGACATTTTTCAGCCTCACTTGATAGTTTACTTAGCCTCGCTTGATAAACCTTTAAAAACACCAGCCAGAGCTTTCGCTCAATGCAATAGCTCTCCAGAGCTTGATATCACGCAAAGAAGAAATGAAGAATGAGAAATGACTGAATTAGGAAATATTTTGAAGTTTGATATCCACTTCATAACACAACGATGACTCATACATGCCTAAAATGGTGATGATGACTTTAGACCTGACCATGTACCTTGATCTTATCCCTCAATGACTCGAATGGTATCTAACTTACCCTTTCCCAATGATTTTCTGACACCTAATAGCTAACTTGACAAGATAGACAGGAAACCACACTTTCGTAGCATATTTAGCGTAAATATGGGTGTTTTCTCTACGAAATTATCAGTAGTTTCGTAGCGAAAAGTGACATTTCTCAGTGTATTTTGCTACGAAATTGTGGTTTCTTGGCTAAAATGACCATTTCGGTACAAAAACATTGGGAATTGAAATATGTCAGAAAATTATGAGTGATGTGACATGAGGGGATTTGAATGTGAGTGGGTTTAGACCTTAGGGTAAGATTAAACAAGAAAAATTTAAAATTTCCCTTGACCAAGAATATAAAATATTGAATCCTACAACCCTACCATTGACACATGAACCTATTTAAATTTTTCAAATAATGCTTCATTTTTTTGGTGATAACAGTTATTTTGGATATTAGGGAACCCACATCATTCAAATCTCTCTCAGGATGTGGAAACCTGGTTCCAACAACCCCCCATACTACTTCGGGTGAGACTTTGACTTGTGCAATAAGGTCACTACCAAAAGGGCTAGTAGTAAGATGGTTTTGTTGGTTAACCTCAAATATGAACCTAAGTCAGGATCCCTCAATCCAACACCATTTTTTAAACTTAATTTATATTTATGAAGATATGTCGCATAATGAAAATAAGGGAAGTTATTTTACTATATTTAAAAACTTTTACTTGTAGTAGGACTTTTAGTAGACATATATAACACAAATATGATTTTCCTTCTCCATTTTCTATCACTGTGTGAGTTATTTTAGATCGATACTCACAATTTCATTTGAGAAAGGAGATAATATGAGTATATTTAGATTGATATGTTAATAAAATTGATAACTCAAGCTTATAATTACAATATTTTGATCCATATACTTATCATGAGATAGTCACTAAAATTCATGTTTTCACATTT
The DNA here is from genome assembly GCA_034641835.2 of Pinus albicaulis. Classification (NCBI taxonomy): domain Eukaryota; kingdom Viridiplantae; phylum Streptophyta; class Pinopsida; order Pinales; family Pinaceae; genus Pinus; species Pinus albicaulis. The sequence goes on along the minus strand of JAXQQM020091907.1, from coordinate 386,375 downwards.
CACCTACCTAATATTACAACATGTTCACAATGATAAAGACATGTCTACTTTAAATAATTTACCTATGAATACATAAAAATAGATATTTATTTTTCCTAATCTAAATATGAAATAAAAATGCATCACCAAGTCTATTATAAATTCAAACAAGTGTTTATTAATCACCATCACATTATTTATCATTTAGTTATTAGCCATAAAATATTTATTAATTCAACATTTATTTATAATTACCATTTAAAAGAAAAGTCAAAATTGTTCCATTATCCATGAAGAAAAAATTAAAACCTCTCATGCATCCATGTAAGCCCATTTTTTTCTCTTAGGGTCCATAAAAATATGCAATCAACATTTTATACATGCATAATACCTCATTTTAGTTAGTTTACATAATGTTGCAAGAACTAGAATTTAAATATAGTAAACATGACTTTACCTCTCATGAAAAGAGTTTAATATTACATATTAATACACATTTTTTTGTTGTTAAAGTCCTCATAGATTATTTTTTTGGAGGGGAGGCATGGTCAAAATGACAGAAGGAGAAACCATACTTTTCAAAGTTGGCCAAGGTTCTGGTACAAATGCAAAAGCAGAACTAATTGTTGCATGGGTTATTATGTTCCTAGATTTATCAAAGAACATAAAAAATATTCACACCTTTGGAGAATCCAAGTGTGTGATTGATTGGCTGGCAGGGAAAGCTAATTTATAAATCCTTAATATTGCATGATGGAAGAGGAAATAGAAGAAAATAAGAAATACTTCCAGGTGATGAATTTACATTATATCTACAGAGAATTCAATTCAATTGCTGATAGTTTATCAAAGAAATCACTTCAATGGAACCTGGCCTTATTTATTATGAAGAATATATTTGGACTTCCATTCAATATGTACACATGCTCCCTCTATATTGAAACCATTCAATTGGCAAGCAGACTTCTCATTCAACCCTTCAAGTACAAAATAATCAAGGGATGGTAAATATGTTTTGTTGTTGTCATCTCGTTATTTTTTCCCTCTAATTTCAGTTGTCACAATCATTATATAAGTAGATCTAGGGTAATGATTCAATCAACAGTAAACAACAACTATCATATATGTAACAACAAGATAAATGCACAGTTGAATTGCTATTTTTTTCCAGGTAGCTCATAATTGATTTGCTTGTTGTAGGGAATTTATAGTTTATTGTAAGATTTAATGTAATTTTTGTATTCTCCTTGAATATCAAAAAAGTAACATTTTCAGTTGAAAAAAAAGTCCCCATAGAGTTATCACTACATTATTTATATTGATTTTGAAATAAACAAGAAGAAAAAACATGTGAATTGATTAATAAACCAATAAGTATCTAAATCTCGAATAAATCTTCAATGTTGTTTCTAAATTTACTATTTTCTCATTTTGGCTATATTCTTCACATTTTCCTATTTGAGAAGGATTGTGACCTTGAATCCTTATTATAAAATATGTTGTACACCGTGTTTTAAACTGCATTTATATTTATGGAGATATGTTTCATAGTGAAAATAAGGGAGGTTATTTTACTATATCGAAAAACTTTGGCAATGGTTGTAGTAGGACTTTTAGTACACATATATAACACAGATATGATTTTCCTTCTCCATTTTTTCATTTGTGAGCTATTTTAGATTGATACTCATAATGTCATTTGAGAAAGGAGATAATATGAGTATATTTAGATTGATATATTAATAAAATATAGTTTTAAATCGATAACTCGTGCTTAGAATTACAATGTTTTGATCCATCGTGATGTCTATCCAAAGCCTATAGAAAATTCTATTGTAAATTAGATTTAAACACATTAAAAAAATATGTTAAAATTATAATTTTTAAATTATAAATTACACAATTGGAAATACTTAGTTTAAGTGTAAAAATGTTTCCACTACAAAAAAAAGTGTACAAATGTTTGTGAATCTTACCAATTATATAAAATGCCAACAATACCAATAAAAAACAATATAATTAGCGAATGAAAGAAAACAAAAATATAAAACAATAGTATAAATGATGAAATAACACAAGTACATATCACTCTTCATTTTCATCACCCTGATTATCTTCCTCTCTTGGCATGATAAAAATTTTGTTATAAAAAACATGTTGTGATCTAGGGTCATGTCTTAATATGAACCAACAACCCCTATCCATCAATTATGGGTAAAAAAAAAACTTGGTTGCAGTGTTTTGGGAAAACATAAGGCTCCCTAGATTCATGCCACATATTTCTAGAGTTTATAGATATCATCCCACTATCATGATATTCCTTTACATTATTCTGATCAAAGGTGTCCCACCAATTGCACCTAAAAATAACACATTGAAATGAAGATAGCTCCACTTGAATGATTTCTTGTATATTTCCGAAGTAACCTAGTGTCCCTTATATTAGGTTTTTATCGCAGTGGCTAGCACAACTAGATTGGTCGAACTAGACTTCCACTCCACAGTCTTGTGCCATGCATCCATCATCGACATCCTCTGTGCAAAAATGATGTCCATGTGCCCACATAGATGGGAAAAAATGTACCTATAAAAAAATGAAAAAACCACAGTGTTAGGTGTCTAATAACCCAAACATAATTAAAAATATAAAATATAGTTGTTACAATTCAAAGGTGCAGTATGAAGTTAAAAATGTACAATTGAAAGAGGTTATTACCGAGTTTTTGCACCCAATCCCTATGTTTACTGCACCCTCTCTAGCACGTGAGTAATGACCAGATGTATCGTATTTCTCTTTGACTTGATCAGCAACCCAATTGTTCAGGCCCTTTTAAATGATCAGGATAAGGCACACTTCAACCATTCAACCATTTTAATTCTTTCCTATCACTGTACCAATTCATCCTCTTCTACTCATACAATGCGACCCATGGTTGTGTCACTTCCATATTTTAAAGAATGAATTTGTTGATGGCTTCAATTTTAGAATTCGTTGATGAAATCAAACCAACATATATATTATGTATGAGATAAAAATATACATTAATATGGATTTTACTGTGAATAGTTACTGTGTAGAAATTTGACAAATGATAAGCCACTTAGTTTTTATCGATTCTCTCTTTGCATTCCTTTAGGAAATATCCCCTTCTCTTTTTTTCTTCATACTTTCATCGTCCCAAATTGTCGCACCTAGTGTGTTGTCTATCTTCTTGATGTATTCACTGGAATAATAGAAAGATTCATGTGATATATACCCCTCTGCCACTAGACCCCTCATGTTTTTCCCATTTTCAAACAAAAACTTTCGATTTCTCCATGTACCTATCTAAGAGGAACATTAAATGATAAGAAACCAGCCCAACTAATTCAACCTCATCTACTAGGTGAATTAGTCGATGAACCTATGAGTCTATGAAACTCGTCAGAAATTCCTTCTCAAACATATAAACAATCTCAGTTATCTATTGATACCACCGTGGAATGCTAGCCATATTAATCTCCTTTGATGTGATCCATCGTACAAATTTAGTTAATTTAGATATGGCACATCATAGGTCTTGGTGGAGTTCATGGTTCACACACCCACACCGAGTAGAGGATAATGAAACTGCATAGTAAATACTACATTATAAAAAAATAAATTATAAAATATTCCATTGCATAAAAAATAATAATAATAATAAAATCATTTTTTTGACATATGTACTCTTAGAAGGTTCAAATGGTCATGTGATTTCAACCTCGACAAATGATCTTCCATATTGAAGAAGCGTCGTAGTAAAGACCCATATAAAGAAGGCACTCTTGCGCTCATTATAACTTCATTTTCCAAAGAAATATCATATTTCTTTAAAATCCATGGGACATCACCTTCTTTGAAAGACTAAGAGGGACCAGCCTCTCCTCAATTTTCTTGTCTTGGACAATATTTATTTTTAGTTTTTGAAGAAATAATATCTCTCCTAAGAACCAATGTTTCATTTTCTTTCAATGATATGTGCCTCCATAAATAATATGAAACATTTTTAAATATATGCATGGGATATAGTAAGTGGCCAATCTTAAGATGCTCCCAATATGGGAGTTCATAAAAGACATATTTCCTTTTCATCCAAATGGGTAATTTCTCAATGTAGGTGTAAAATAATTTTGATTCCCCATTTGAATTGAACATTTCTGCAAATTCCTTCTCCTTCTCTCTCTCATATACTCTAAGCCATTCAGCCGGTGTCATTATTGCAAGCCTTTGGGTTCTCTCTGGTTTATCATTGAAATCATATATTTTTCTTCTGTAAAGGTTTTCTTTTGGGAGGAATACCCTCGAGTAGTCATATACTGGCTTTTGTAGGTGGTCGGACCACTTAGCCTTTAGAGAAGGTAGAAATAATTTACATCCATGATACCCTTTTGTTACAATACATGCGAAATTATTATATACAGGGCGTGTTAGAGACCATGAAGATCATAAAAATTGCAGCGAATTAAATTAATATGTCAAATGATAGTATATTAACAAATCAATAAAAATATGATTTACTAGAGTAAACTCCTAAGCCTGGATAATCATGTATGGTGTAATCACATAGGCTATACAACGTAAAACTCCTCTCTACTGCAATGGGTCTTGATACATCGTACACATGTATCCCTTCCCATAATTCATTCAATTCATCTACCAATGGTTGTAAGTAGACAGCCATATTCTTCACTTGTCTTCTATCAAGGACTATGAGAGCCAACATAAGATGCTCATTCTTCATGGACAACCATTGGGGGGTGGGGTATTTTTTTTTATCACTACTATAGACCAAATAGAATATTTGGTGTTTTGAAGGGAATATGAGTTCATTCCATCCATGGCTATGCTGAGTCGTAGACTTCGTACTTGATCCTTGAGTTTTTCAGGACATGTATCCTCTATATACTTCATGGCTATTGAATTTATTGGGATTTTCATAACTCCCGACTCACTTTTGTGTGAGACATGCCATCCTTGCAACATAGTTAATTCTTAGCAATGAAAGAGCCTTTGAATCCTTTGGATTATAGGCATGTGCCTAAATATCTTATGCGGAGTACCATGATATTTACTAGTTTTTTATTTACAGTACCTATCATGCCCACATTTTGGACATATATCTTTATTTGCATATTCTCCTCCATATATAATACACTCATTCAGACATGCATGATATGATATGTACTCAACACCCAACATTTTCAACATATGTTTTTCTTCTTTGCAGCTACTCGACAAGACATTATCACTCAAAATAACATTATATTTGAATAACATGAAATTGGTGGGGAATATAATTGTAAATTTAAATATTTAACGTTTGTAAAATAAACCATTTTTAATGTTGATTGTGTGACAATATTTCTTAAAATATAAGGGAATTGATTGATCATGAAGTTGAATTATCTCAATACTGTCCAGAAACATGCATTCAACATGCCAAATTTTTCTTTCAATTTTTACACTAATATCATTTTCCCCAGCTAAGTAGACATTTGACGTACTGCCAGGTCCAAAGATAGGGGTGGTGGAAGTAGATTTCAGGCTTCCGAATAAGGTATCAGTGATATGACCATCATCTCATAGCTCATCATTCTGAAATGAATCTAACAGCATTTCCTCCATGGAAGTTGTATCCCATAAGTGATCATTTATACCAACCTATATTTGATTTCCTCCATTGCTAACTTGTGATGAAGAACTACTATTGTTGTACAGTCATTCCTACTTGGTGAATTTGGACGTAGTGGGGATTGAATAGGTGGTTAACTCAACCATTCTTTGTATGCTTCATCTATGAGTCTCGCTCTTAATGTAACCTTCTATCAATTTGAATTTGCAGTGGGGTGCATCAGAATATGGTAGGTGGGTTTCTCATCATCACTAGAATCCTAATTTCAAAAAATATTGAACATTAGTACATCAATGATATTACTAAGCATGTCAATGCAATTGGTTTTATGAAATTATATTATACCAAACAACTATTACCATCATTGATCCAGGATTTTTGATGGAAGATTCCATGTTACAATTAGCAGGGTGAAGCAGTTGTCCATTTTCATCTGCCAATTGCTTGTGATATGATGCTCCTTATAAGAGCTTATGATGTTTTTTAAATGGAGGAATATTTTTTGCATCTTAACTAGATTCTAAATTAGGATCCTACAAATTTGGATACATTTTTATTCAAAAGTACATGGATTAAAAAATAAAATAGATAATTGAAATATAAATAAAATATGAACTTACTCGAGGCGGAAGGGGAGAATTCTGCAAAGGAATTTGATCAGCAATATGGAATGAGGGAGAATTTGAATAATTTTCTATTTGATATTATTTGATTTTCTCCCTACATTTGAGAAAATCCAGAAATAAAATTGTGTGTACATATCTAAAATTAATTTTGAGAACCATATAACCACAATATGAATTTCAATATAGTTTTAAAAACATTGTTCAATAATAAAGTGACTTCAAACAGAAAACGTATACTACGAACTATTGTAACTCATATGGATGCATCATAAAGGATAGTTTGAGATGAATATGACATTTTATGCTAAAATAAATTTTTCAGATAGCTTTTAAATCCTATCGGTGCTATTATCAAGACAAATCAGATTGATGTGTTTAAATGATAACCGCACAGGGGTGTTCAAATAATAACTGCACTGGTTTCTAGTATTTCAAAAATAAAAAATAAATAAAAATATTTTTTCATATTGTTGCTCTTGTAAAAAACAACATCGATGTGTTTAAATAAAAATAACACTGGTATGCACTTGTTTCCAAGATTTTGAAAACAAAAATTAATTCTACCATGTCGTTTCTCTTAAAACAATCACAACACTGATGCATTTAAAAAAAAACTACATTGTTGTGTTAAAATATTAACCGCACCATTTCGGGATTTCGAAAAAATTTAAAAAAAATTATCATGTCGGTGAATTTAGAAAATTTGGTGTCGTCACAATTTCAGTGCACTTTAATTGTAAACGTGCTAGTGTTATTATCTATCGAATGCATTGATGTTTGAATTAAATGAAAAAAAAAATGTGAGTTTTTTTTCTTTTTCTTTTTTAAATTGAAAAATGAGTGACAATTGATTTTCAAAATCTAATTTCATATCCTTTTAAATAGTAAAAAAGTATTCACTATTTCACTATTTTTCCCAAAAATTCAAGGGAGTGATTTGCAAGAGAGATATATCATGAGAACTATGCAGCAGCATAATACGTTGGAGCAATTGAACTATTTAGAAGATCAGAAGGTGAAAGGTATGGTGATTACTCAAAACCCTTTATAGTAAAAAATTTAAATTTTATTGTTTATTTTAGAAATAATTTGTTTTAAAAATTCTGTTAGGGTTTAATTAAAAGAGAGATCATTTGCAAGAGAAACATATTGGGACCACTATGGAGCAGCAAAATATTTTGGATTTTTTTTTTTTGTGACCTAGAGGAACCCAACAGCCCGCCTGACACGTAACTACTAGTAAATCTCTAGGGGTCTATAGTCTATCCTCCTCTCTATAAATCGGGTCAAAAATAGGGGGATTTGAACCTTGTATCTCTCAGTTTTCACATATTTCAAATTCCTTCGATCACCAATTGAGTTTCCCCCTGAGACAAATATTTTAAATTTTATTGTTAAATTTTTTTACAATTTTTCTTAGATTTATCAAAAATTTAGATAAATAATAATAATAATAATTCCTCGATCAAGGTGTGTATGGGATCCATGTCGCATTAAACCTAATTAATGTGGGGTGCCTCGAAGGAAAAACCCACCACTTCATCAAGCGTGGCAAGGTTGGCAGGGTCACTTCATGCATGAGGAAAGATAATATCATTACGGGTGATGGCAGAGGGAACCATTCAAGGTGTAGAAATTTTTTGGTTTGCATGCATTGTTTCGGTGGCGAGCCTATGGTCTGGGATCAAAGGGATTTGGCGAGTGATGGTAGATGTTGTGGAGAAATATCGGCTATTGTGTGCCCTCAACCCTCAGTGCTAGAAATCAGGTATGTATTCTGCTACTTCTCCTTGTTCTCCATGACAAGAGTCTTCTGGGTAAAGGAATTGGGTCAGCCTAGTCCAATGTCGTGGGGATTGGAGGTTTTGTGTTTGATTTTGGCAACGCGTGCATCTTTCTAATGGATTAATTCTAGTAATATGGTTGGTCATGCTCTTGTTTCAGTTTTTTTTGCAAATGGTTGTCCTGAAGGGCATTAATCGAGGGCTTCCTCTTGGTAATAGATATCATGGCTCTGTCTCTGCCCAATTTAGACCTGGTTTTGCTCTGGGCTAGTCTAGTGAAGTCTCAGGCTTATGGATGTTGTAATTCTGAGTTGAGTCGAGATGGGTTTGTGTTGTGCAAGTTGGGCTAGGGGGATTATATTACTATCGTGACACCTTGGATGCCCAGTGGGAGCAAACCATTGAGCCCTCTTGTGTGAGTTGGCCTATTTCGAGTCTATCTCTTAAAAATGAAGGTCATAGTGTCCGCCAGCCCCATAGGGTTTACAGTGACATTCTGGTGTCTGATTATTGGCCTCGGTGTAAGATGATAAAACCTCTACATGTTTCGGGGAACACTGTTAAAATATTTTGTGAATAAAGGAAGGTCATTAAAACCCCTAATCTGGTTTTACGGTTGGATGTTGGTATCTAGACAGGTGGACAGGTTGTTTAAAGAATTTGAAAGATGGGTTGTTTCCGGATTGGTATCCCACCTATGAGTGCTCTGTTATATAACTTATCCTTGATATGTATAATGGTAACCATGGCTCGTGTGGCGGCTCGAGGGGTCGTGGTAGGAAGAACAAAGGCAAGAAAATAGAGGGCCATTCCAGTTCACCTGGTGGCAACCTAAGAGACATTAATACGACTGTGAGCATAATCAACGATGTTTCAGAAGACCATCATGAAAATACAGATGGGGAAATAATACAATTCATTAAGGAAAGGGAGGTGGACCTGAACTACTAGGCAGGTTCAATGGAAATTGATGTTGATGACTGGCGGATATTGGTGCCCGACCTTGGGCATACTCATGGCCGTGTAACACAGTTTAAACATACCTTATTTCTCTATTGGTATATGAAAGGTATTTTGGGCAAGGCCTTGGAACAAATTTCTATGAGCATAGCCACCGCCATACAGGATTTTCCAAACTATGAACAAGACTTCCAGAAGCTCCTGTTCCAAATGCAGAAGCATGATGGGTGCCTCTGGCACATAGAAAACTGCACATACCCTGTATTATCTCTTTGGTATAATTTCTGGGATATACTACAAAAGACCCGACGCCAGTGGAATATGCTTCAGTTGAGGAAGAATATTAGCTATTATGATGTTTTTTTTTTTTTGATGTTGTTTACTAGTATGCGGATAGATTTTGTGTTTCAATGTATAGACAATTATGACATTAGGCAAGTAGTTGGTAGGCTATGCATAGACATACATTCATATATTGCATGGTTAGAAAGACTTAAAAATTATTTTTTTTGGATGGCATACCATGGCAATAGGTGGCCAACAGACTTGGTTTCCCATAGGGCAAGTTGATGCCACCTAACTATGTTTCAAATTGGTTGTAACTTGCTGTTGAAAAAAGAGTACTTCCAAGCTTACAAATAATAATAATAATAATAATAATTAAAAACCCTACATAATAAAAAAAATTGCTATTGATTTTACTAGTAAAAATGTTTACGATCTTTGTTCCTATTTTAGATTTAATTAAAATTTAGAAAGAAAGAAAAAAACAAAAACAAAAAAATACAAAAAAAAAACAAAAAATTTCAATACTTACCTTAAACCCTTGATTATTCTTGCTTACGTGACTACAAAATTTCACCTTCGCATTTAACTCCTCTATCACTTTACAATTAGGTTTTTTCATTTTATGCATTTTATATTTAATGGGTTTGTCTACTTACTATATATAGGGTGTTTAACATGTAAATTAGGTAGAAAATTAGATCCAAACCATGTCGACCCTGTCTATTTTTTTTAAACGGTATATCTTTCGTGGTGCACCCTATGTAATATAATGCACCGGTGTTGGCAGTTATTCTATCATTACATATCGCACTGAATCCTATCAGCCTTGTCTAGTCTATTTATCGGTGCTCCTGATGTAATATAACACAGTAGCACACCTCTGTAAAATAGAATCGTTAAGTGATGGTGGTGCTTTTATAATTTCAAATTGCAATGCCATAATTTAAAATTATTTAAAAATAATAATTTTCATTGTGAGTGTTGAACAATTAAACACCCAGTGCATTTAGCGGATTAAATGCACTAGGGCATTTATTCAAATTACAACACCGGTTACTAGAGCTCTTTTTCGCTGAAAATTATTTGATTGATGTCTAAAAGATATTTAATGGCTTCTGTATTGAATGGTACATATTGTATATTGATAAAAAAATATCTGAATATTTTTCAATTAATAAAAATATTGATCGACGCAATGATAACACATCCAAAAAATCATAGAAGGCAAGTTATTTGTAAATTGTTTACAAAATTAATATGTTTGAACTATACGTAAGTTCAACTTATATGTATTGGTTAGTGTGTGTCATGTAGAGACAAAAAAGAAAAATTTTGATATATTATTTCTAATCTGAGTGCAGAAGAGCGTAAAATCCTTATAGAAAAATTGCAAAAGGATGAATCAAATGAATGGAAAAAAACTATTCAATATGATTTTTTTTTTCATTTTCATTAATAATATACTTAAGAATATTAGATAACATGTTTAAAACAATATATTAATTCATATATGTTTAATGCTCTACATGGAGCAACAATGAATGAAAATATCAATGTTTTTCTAAGAAAAGAAAATTATAGAACATTTAAATGACAATGAATTGGTCCTTAGCTCATCTGGAGTGGTGTTGGAAGTTAATGAAAGGGGGGGTTACAAAACTATGAGGGATATAGTGGAATGAACGTATAGATGTAATTTACACTTACAACAGAAAAATTAGTCCAATGATTCCAAGAACCAAATTATATCTAGACTACAAGAAGCATTTCCAAAGAAATAGTCAATGAGACATGTTAGACTTGCAATAGAAAAAACATACAACAACAAAAAATAATCATTCAAAAGGTAATATTCCTAATTTAAATGATTCTCTATAATTATGTGTATATATTACTACAAACCATTCATTTATTAATATCAATTGTTTTATATTTATTTTTCATATATCAATATAAAAATAGTTTATTATTTTTTTTAGGAAGATTATGAAAATCCCAAAGGATCAACGAGCTAATATGCAAAACATGCTAGTAGGAATTTCTAAAAAAGTGTATAAGGAGATGTTCAAATAAATGGACATAATTGCATCACAGGAGGAGCCATATCAACTACAACGTACTTCAAATGTGTGTAATCCTGATTGATGTTGTACATATAAACAAACAATTTAGCATTACATATTAATTTACAAGCATTTTCTTGCAAAAAAAACAAAAATGGAACTCATTCTGCACATAAAACAAGACGACAAGGAAGAAAAGGGTTCATATCAAAGTTTGTGAGTAATTTTTAATATTTCTTTATAGAAACCCAAGGTTTCATTTTTGTATATTTTAAGTTACTTTAGAGTAATGATTATTGAATATATTCAAATAGGTGATAACATACAAAGAAGATTCATCATAAGAATTGATTGACATTGTGTTAAATATGGGTTGTGAGTCTATGTTGGAATATCAAAAATGAATTGTGGAATATGTAAGTATCTATGTTGTTTTACTTCTCTGAGTTTATAATTAATAGAACAAAAAAAAATCCTTTAGATTAAATCTTTGATTTATAATGGGGTATAAAGCTCGTAGGAAACAAATTATGGAACTACACAAATACAAGAGTTGTTGCAAGAAGGCATGAGACTTGGTTTTGAAACCATGTGTATAGTTTATGAGTCACTTCTTGCTATGGTACATTGCTATTCGATTTACAGTGATGTATATTATGTATTTAAAATTTCATTATTATCACCAATGTAGATGCACTTATTACACTTTATTTTTATGTTTGCATATGGAACAAGATCAAGAGGAAAAAAAAAATCAATTCAATCATCAAAACATTCATCCAGATAAGGCAAGTCATGGAAGTAGCTCGAGCACTAACTACAGTTCTAGCGAATAATGATGATCTATTTGGATATCAATGCAAGTTGTATTTTTTGAAATAATTGTTTGTGAAAATCATACATCTTATTTAATGTAATGGACATAGTGTCCCAATTGAAATACAAGGAGTTTCCAATAACAATCTCATTTTGTATGACAAAGAGCCTCTTATTGATATATAATAAAATAAATTTTAATTTATTCTATTGTGTTATCTAATGTCGTTGTGAAATGTTAGACCACTAATTAAATATATGGATGATTAAATATTATAATGAAGAGATGTGAAATATGATAACATAAGAAATTAATCCAAACGTCATATACAAATTCCCTAATCAAATTTTAATTTATATGATGTTGAAAAATGCAACAAGAAATTTTTAATTTGATTTTTCCTTGATTAAATTAAGAAAATTTGAATTTCCACATCTGCAGACAACTTTGATGCAGTTAACTAAGGTGACATGGCTCTTGTCACTCATTTAGCTCAATAAATTCAAGTTGGAGGAGTTAGAGTTCAATTAAGCATGTTTGATTGTTAATTTGTAGAAATCAAGGTCAGATATTTCAAGTTGCTTCCAGTTAAACTAGTTTTAATTGTTGGAGGAACCAGTGGAATGTCAATTGTGCAGTGGGACTTCAGTCAAATTCAATGATCATCTGGTTAACTGATCAATTAGCCCAAAATATCTAGGGCATGCAAAGAATTTGAGCTCCCCAACTGTGGTGGAAATTCCAAGGTAGTGTAACATAAGTTGTAGACTAGTCTTGAGTGTACAGGTGTTGCATGTAGTGAGATGATCAAACTTGAAAATTTCACAAGAATTTTGGAGGAGTTTCCTAAATAATAGGGGCCCAATTTCTCAGGAATTGTGCAAGGAAATAAGGAGCTCAAGCAAAGGAAAAATTTGACTAATTCTGGGTCAGAGCTTCTCAGTGAGCAGAGAGATAGGTTATTCACTTGCAGGTTGTGCTCAATTGATAAAATCAATTGTAATACATCTCTATTCATCATATTAATGCAAGAAGGAAAATGGCCCTTTAACAGTTTTCTTACCCCTGGAAAAATATTGTGTGCATGTGGGTTATTTCTCATTGCATGTTTGTGATTAATATTCTAAATTTTGAATTCAATTTCGTAGAGCAATAGAGTAGGTTTGTGTCTTGTGATTTTGATTAAAAATTCATGAGTAGTTGCAAATCTATATCATAATTTCTACATATGAATATTGTTATAAGATATATGTTGATTTTTCAATCAATAACAGATTTAAAATATTAGAATAATTGCACTGTCACAATTCGATGTTTCTAGAAAAGAGAAAATATCATACAAAAAACTGGTGTGTCCATAACATAAACATGCATTGATGCGTTATGTTATATAAAAGCATAGTTATGACATTTTTTTTGCATGGCCGATGAATTTTTTGAAAATGACAACACTTGGGAATTTAATTCTTCAAACACCGATATTGTTTGCAATTAATGCCTTAGTTCATTGTAATTCTTAAAACAATAGTGCTTTCATAGAACCAACGCCTTGGTGCTACAAAATAGTATTTCCAACCTCGATGCATCATTCATATTAATAGCACTAGTTCTTTTATATCAGTAGTGCACTAGTGCTTTTATACGAACCATATGCATCAGCACTGCGAGTTTAAATAAAAGCACTGAGCATGCAATATTTTTTTCTTGCCCCAGTGTTGTTCCTGAAAAGAACACACCAAGGCATTTTTTAAATATATACGCAACGTGACAGTATACATTTCAGGCACTGGTGTTATTTGCATTAAACGCATATGGGATTTTAGGTATGTATGTGGCCCCAGTGCTTTTATATATTTAGAACACCAGTGTTATTTTTCCATGAAGCACACCGCTAAAAAAACATCTGGTAAAACCTCTGACCATCCAGATTTTTCAATTGTGATTAATTTCCATTATAATCTCCGCTAAAAGATCTGCTACCCCAAAAAGATGTTTTTTTGACAAATTTTCCCAATTTTATAACACTAAAAACCTGCATTATAACCATCGCTAAAAGGTCATCTCCTTGTATTGACTACTTCAACTCCAAGATACTAGTGAAGTAACCTTGGGTCTATCATCTTTAGTAAATCATTAATTCACATTTAACCTATAAAATGTGATCATCATTATTCCTAGTAAGGATCAAGTAATCCACATACACTACTAATATCATCAAATTTTTACCCTGTTGATGCAAATACAAAGTATCATCTAATTCACTTCATTGAAATCATGCCTTTTGAAGGTAATCATCCATTTTATCATATCAAGTTTGGGGAGCTTGTTTCAATCCATATAAATCCTTTATTAATTTACAAACTTTATGTTCTTGTCCTTCAAGCTCAAAATTAGGAGGTTGAGTCAATATAAACATCCTCCTATAAATATCCATTGATGAAGGAAATTTTAACATCCATTTTATGTAATTTACATTCTTTTTGAGTGTTGTGAAACTAGCTCTAAAAATAGAAGAAAACAGATATCAAGGCCTTAGAAATAAGCCACTTTCAGGGGGCAACCTCCAATACATTACATGAATGAAAAATTCTTGGATGATACATATGAAAAAACCTCCTTTCTATATATAGGAGTCCATGGGGCCACAATGTAATCCTAGCCGACCTAACAATAATAATCTAAGGGCACAATAATAACAATATGGGGGTTAAAGGGGTACAACAATAACAATAAGGGGGTTACACTAACAAAAATAAGGGACTATACTAGTAATATAAGGACCTAACATGCTCCTCTCCTTCAAAAAGGTGTTGTCCTCAATGCTTGAGTAGCTCTGGTTTCTTTTATATAAAATTCTCATCCTCCCATGTAGAATCTTCTGTGGGTAAGTTCTTCCATTTGATGAGATAATTTGAAATTGATCGATTTCGTAGTTGTCGAGTTCTTGTTTCTGTGACTGCTTCAGGTTACAATATGGTTTTTCCTTCCTCATCAAGTTCTAGCAATATTTTTTGAACTGAAAGTTTGTCCCCTATAACCTTTTTTAAGCATGAAACATGGAAAATTGGATGCATTCGCGAAGAAGCAGGAAGCTCCAATTTGTATGCCATAGTACCAATATTTTGCAAAACCTTGTAAGGACCATATTACTTTGGTGATAATTTATTATAATTCTTAGATTTCTTGAGGGACATTTATTTGTATGGTTGTAGCTGTAAAAATACCCAGTTTCCCACATCAAGACTTCTCTCACTGCGATGTTGATCTGCCTGTTGTTTCATTCGATTTTGTGCCAAATTTAGGTTATCCTTTAAGAGTTGGAGAACTTCTTGTTGATGCTCAATGTGATCCTCCACTGCTTGAACCCTAGCATTTTCCCTTAAATAAGATGTAATGGATGGTGGATGATATTCATAAAGTGCCATAAATGGGGTCATTTTTGCTATAGTATGGAAGGAAGTGTTATACCACCATTCAACGAGAGGTAACCACTTGACCCATTGTGCTTGCTTATCAGATAAAAAACAACGAAGATATCCTTCCAAACATTTATTCACTATCTTTGTTTGACCATCGGATTGAGGATGATAAGAAGAGCTATGAGCTAGTTGAGTACCCAAAAAAGAAAATAATTCCGTCCAAAAATTTCCTGTAAAAATGGGAATCACTTACAATAATCTTTAGGTTTCCATGTAGCTTTTGAATTGTTTTCATAAATTCAGTAGCAACTGTACTCGGTTTAAATGGATGAGATAATGCACAAAAGTGTGCATACTTGGTAAGTCTATCCATTACCACCATGATGACACTCCTTCCTTCGGACTTTGGTAAATTTGTGATAAAATCCATTGAAATCTCCTCCCAACGTTGACTTGGAATGGATAAAGGTTGTAGAAGACCTGGGGTCTTAATTATCTCGACTTTATTTTTTTGGCAAACCAAACATTCTGCCACAAACTTTTGAATATTATATTTAAGGCCATCCCAAAAAAATCTCTCTTCACCCTGTGGTAAGTTTTTAAAAATCTCGAGTGTCCTCCTAAAGGAGAAGTGTGCAATTCCAAAAGAATCTTTTGTTTTAGTTGGAAATTATTGCAAATATATAAGCGATCATTGTAGCATAAGGAATCATTTTTCCAGTGAAATGTATTAGATGTAATAGGATTTTGCTACAACGTTTGAATGAGATTCCACACTTATTCTTCCTTCTTCCATTCATCCCTTTCTTCGGTTATCCAATTTGGTTAGATAATTGAAATATCACAAAGCAATGCTTCCACCTCTTCATCCTTTCTTGACAGTGCATCTGCAACAACATTTAGCTTCCCTTTTTTGTAGAAGATTTCAAAGTCATAACCCAACATATTTGTGACCCATTTTTGCTGCTCTTCTGAAGATAGTATTTGTTCCAAAAAAAATTTAAGACTATAATGATTAGTTTTTACCTTGAAGTGTCTTCCCATTAGGTAAGGTCTCCATTTCTTTTGTGCATGTAGTATTACCAACATTTCCTTCTCATAAATAGCCTTTTGTAAATACTTTCCTTTTATTGAATGAATTTCAAAAGCAATGGGTCTTCCTTCTTGCATTAAAACAACACCAATTCCATCTCCTGAGGCATCACATTCCACAATAAAGGTTTTTGTGAAGTCTGGCATAGCTAAGACTGGTGCTGGGCACATTGCCTCTTTAAGATGTTCAAAGGCCTTAGTTGCTTCAGGAGTCCATGAAAATACATCTTTCTTCAATAATGTTGTTAGAGGTATTGCTATTCTCCCATAATTCTTAACAAAATTGTGATAATACCTCTTTAACCCGAGAAATCCGCACAAATTATTTATGGTTGTGGGGACTTTCCATTCCTTAATGGCTTTAATTTTGTTAGGGTCAACCTTAACACCCTCGTGAGATAAAATATGACCCATATATTCCGCCTCTTGTACTCCAAAGAAACATTTGGATATTTTTGCATGTAATTGTTTCTCCTCCAATAGTTTGAGCACCCTGTCAACATGTAGAACATGATCATTCCAAGAACTTCTGTAGATTAGTATATCATCAAAAAATACTAGCACAAATTTTCTAAGGAATGGTTTGAAAATGGAATTCATCAACCCTTGAAATGTAGAAGGTGCATTGGTAAGGCCAAAAGGCATGACCAAAAATTCATAATGACCCTCATGAGTTCGAAATGTTGTTTTGGAATATCTTCAGTCTTCATTCTAATTTGATGATATCCTGAATGAAGATCCAACTTGGTAAAATAAATTGCTCCATGTAATTCATCCAATAATTCATCAATCACAGGAATGGGAAATTTATCTTTAATGGTGAGCTTATTGAGCTCCCTATAATCCAGACACATGCGCCATGATCCATCTTTCTTGTGTACCAATACTACAGGAGCAGAGAAAGAACTTTGACTAGGTTGAATTATACCCGCCTCTAACATTTCTGCAATCATACGTTCAATTTCTCTCTTTTGGACGTAAGGATATCTATAAGGCCTGATGTTTGGAGGAACACTTCCTGGAATCAAATGAATAGCATGATCATGGTCATGAATAGGTGGGAGTCCTTTGGGAGTTTCAAACACCTTGGAATGATTGTCCAAGACTTGTTGGAGATCTGCAGAAATAGATGATTTTGATGTTGGAACTTCTAGTGAGCATAATTGTGCAATTACGCCACGCTGTTCTTTCTTTAGAAGCTTTGTCATGACATTAGAGCTTATTATCCTTCCTGGCTTCCCCGCAATACCCCGTAATTCGACTTCCTTTCCTTCTGAAAAAAATTTCAAGAAAAGTTCTTGAAAATTAAAAGCTACCGTCCCCAAAGATTTTAACCATTGTACTCCTAGTACAACATCAACACCTCCCATAGGAATGGAAAGCATTGGACTATTCAATACATATTCCCCCATGGTTAGCTTGATATTATGGCATTTTCCAGAGCAATTTATAGTTCCTCCATTTGCAACCATCACTTGACATTCTGGTGATGGGTATAGGAAACAATTCAATTCCTTGGCTACCTTACAATGAATAAAATTATGGGTACTACCCGAATCAATCAACACTATTACCTTTTTCTTCTTGATATGTCCTTCTATCTTGAGAGTTTGAGGAGTGGTAATTCCTTCCAATGCATTACATGATATGGTCGGATTCATTTCTTCTTATTCTATGGTTTCTTCTTGGTGTATATCCTCTACTTTTGAAGTTTCTTCTTCATTTCTTCCTCCTCTTCACAATCTATGTAAAATAATTTCTTCTCAGCGCACTTATGACCTTTAGTGTATTTTCTATCACAACTGTAGCAAAGCCCTTTTGCTCTTTTTTCTTCCAATTTTTGTGGTTTCAACCTTGTAGGTTGTGGAAGTCTAGGAGTAGCAACACTTCCATCTTTATAGATGTGAGTGGTAGGCTTCCTTGTCGCCATAATTTTATATTCAATTTTTCTTGCCAACCTGAATGCCTTCTCCAATGAATCAGGTTCCCAAACCCAAACTTCATGTTGGATGTTATCCTTTAAAGTCCCTATGAAGACATCAATCCTGTGTTCCTCTGGAATATCAGTTACCCTTATATTCAATTTTTGGAAGCCCTCAATGTGCCTCGCCACTGAACCCTTTTTCTTGAGATTTATCAATTGGCTAAAGAAGATGTTTCTCTTTGTATCCTCATAATGTGTTATCATTTCCTCTGTAAAAATTCACCAAGTGATAATTTTTTTACGGGAGCAAAGCCATCGATACCATACAAATGTATTTTGTTCTAAATGTAAAGTTGCAATGTGTACCTTTTGTGTGTTTTTCACATTATTGAGATCAAAATATTTCTCCATCTATAGTATCCATGTTATGGGGTTCTTTCCATCAAACTTTCTCATATCCATCTTTGGAATATGGTGGTTCTTCCATCCAACATTAGAGTTTATGAAATCACAATTAACATTTATTTTGTTCTCATCGTGATTTTCCTCTATTATATTTTCGCCATTAGGAAACATTTCTTGTATCAAATTTTCCAAATCTTCGATGTATACTTTTAGATCATTCTTCATGTTTTCCATGTTGTCTTTCATTTTTTCATCGATCTTAGCTTCCATGTCATCCATCTTAGCTTCCATGCCATCCATCTTAGCTTCCAAACCATTCATCTTAGCTTCCATGCCTTTATTCAAACCATCCATCTTAGTTTCCACGCATTTCTTCAAAACTTCCATTTCATTTTTTGTTGTTCTTTTCGATAGCAAAATTTGGTGCACTTACTCTTGTAATTTTGATATCTCATTTTGTGTTTCTTCGTCTTCATGAGTCATAGTAAAGCCTTCCGAAGGCTTAATGGGTGTTGAATTATTTTTATGGGGAATTTTAGAACCCAATATTGATACCTATTCTTCAATATGCCCTTGGAATAAATTCAAACTAATGTTTTTCAAATGAGACTTATGTAATTCGAAAAAAATACACACATTTTTCTTTCTTTTGAGGAGCTTGATATTGAAACTGAAGTATCTCTGTGATTTTAGATCTTAAATATCTGAAATTTGACCCTAAGGTAGCCTTATGAATAATCTTTCTAATGCCACAGTTCTAACCTGATTTGGATTCTTCAAGCCAATGTTATGTTCAATCTCCCACAATGACCTAATTATGGACTAGTTCAGTAGAGTGAAATTGTACAACTTGCCACGTTTCACTGTTTGTTTATTTGGCTCTGAAATTGATAGAAAAGAAAATAAATTCCGTTTACTTCCCACAAATTTTTATATAATTCCAATCTGATGCTCAAAGAGAGCGTTATGAATATTTTCCCACGATCACCTCTTTGAGATGAAATTCGGGAGCTTGAAAAATACCTAACTTCCATAGATCATATCTCCGAAAATATTGCGAACCAAGCTCTGAAATTTTACGACAATGTTCCTCAGGATTTCGTCTTCGCTCTCTAAAAATTTTAGCTTCTGAACCTTCGTAGAAAAAAAGTTATAGTGAAAATTCCATGATGACCGGTTTGATGCTGCGAAACCCTAGAATCTAAAGCTCTGATACCAAATGTTGTGAAACCAACTCCAAAAATAGAAGAAAAGAGATATCAACGCCTTATAAATAATTCACTTCAAGGGTAAAACCTCAAATACATTACGTGAATGAACAATTCTTAGATGATACAAATGACAAAACCTCCTTTCTATATATAGGAGTCCATGGGGCCACAATGTAATCCTAGCCGACCTAACAATAATAATTTAAGGGCACAATAATAACAATATGGGGGTTACAAGGGTACAACAATAAAAATAAGGGGGTTACACTAACAAAAATGATGAGGAAGAATCATCATTTTTTTTGTTAAATTCAAATATTTTTCAAACTATCATTCTTTTTGTATCATGTGTTTTTCCTTATGTACTTGTTTTTCCAATTTTTCAAGAAGGCTTTCAATTTATGTAGAACTTTTTTGTTTGTTTCATCATATATTATATCCTGAATTACAATAAATATACCATTGGATATAAGATGATATCCCTTCTTCAACTAGGAATATCCAATCACCATACACTTCATACTTCTTGGTTCTAGCTTAGTTATCTTCTCCTTAGGATTTAAAGCATAGCAAACTGAACCAAAAACTAGAATATGTTTAAATTTTTATTTAAAACCATACTATGCTTCATATGGTGTGATGTCATCTAAATAAGCAATGGGAGATTGATTTCTTAAGTAAACAACAGTATGTACTGCTTCAACCTAGTAGGAGGCACTTAAGCCTTTGAAAGTTAACATTGATCTCACCATTACTAACAAATTTATGTTCATTCTTTTTATTCCTTCATTCTGATGTGGAGTAGAATAAATTTTATATTTTCTCCCAATCCCCTTATCTCTAAAAGAATTTTGGAATTCATTTGAAGTGAACTCCCATCCATTTTCTTCCCTCATGATTCATATCTTTTCTTTGGTTTCTTTTTCAACCAGATGACAAAAAGATTTAAGATTTTCAAATGTTTCTGAAATTTCCTTTAAAAAATACACCCAAGTCATTTGGCTAAAATCATCAATGAAAATTAAAAAATATTTATATCCTGCAAGCGAATTTTCTTGAGTACACAAATGTCACTTTGAACAAGTTGCAAAAACTTGTATGTTCGTCGTGATTCTGTAGGAAATGTATCTCTATTTTGTTTTCCATAAATGCAAGCTTCACACTTTGCATTATCCATTTTAAAAGTAGGTAATCCTCTAACCATATCTTATTTTTATAGTGAGAAATATATGAACTTATTATACATGAAAAATCTTGTTTCCTAGGAATGAATTTTCCTTTAAATATTAGAAGCCTACCATCTTCATAACCTTTCATGATTAATTTTTTTCTTAATTGTGGATTTGATTTCTATAGTCCATCTTCCATGATAATTTTATTTCCTGCTTATCGAATCAACACTAAAAAGAATAAAATATTTTAAATGTTGGTACATACCAAACATTTGAAATCATTCTATCTCTGGTGCTAGGGAGAAAGATTTTCATAATACCTTTTCCATGAGGTGTATGGGTTGTATCATCATCCAAGAAGATTGAATTGAGGCTACATTCCTAAAATGTGCAAAAGAAGTATTTTATGAATTTCAAGTGTTGATTGACTCCTGAATCCAATATCCAAGCATCTTCATAATCACTCCTGAAAGAGAAATTAGAGACTAACATGAAAATTTATTCTTTATTTTTAATAGTAGTGAATGTACATTCAGAACTATCATCCTCTTGATCATTTTCATATTTTGTTGAAGTTGAACATTGCTTGAATTTTGATATCTTACCAGCTGGAGTTAGACATTTTTATGCATAATGACCAACTTTGTTGCAACTTATGCATACAAGTTGACTTAAGTCTCAACCTCATTCATATTTCCAATTATGATTAGGATGCCTCTCGGATTGACTTCTTTTGAATTTTTTTTATCTCCATTGTAAGTTACTTCTTCATTTTCCCTGATTACTTCTTCTTTATTGATTGTTTCCTCTTCCTTGACTATTTTCTCTTACATGATTTTTTTCTCTTCCATGATCACTTTCTCTTCCTTGGCTTCACTCCTAATCCTCTATAAGACAATTGATTTTTATTTCCTCATCCTTTGTCATTCAGATGAAGTCCTCTTCTTCTTGAAATTTCATTTGATGATTTATTTGATCTTGTACATATAAGGAAGGCATCTACACCTATTTTTTTCTTCTTTCCAAATGTTTTATCATGCTAAGATAACATGTCAGATAATTGATCAAATAATTTATTTTCTAATTTTCTTGTCAATTGTAAAGTCTCCAAGAAATGTTTATAAGAGGATGGAAATCCTACAATTAAGATTATTTCCATGAAACTGTTTTCTATAGGAGTAAATCCCACCTTATTGATTTCTTGTCTTATGTTTTTTAGCCTTGAAATGTATTTAGGTACATCTCCTCCTTCATAAAATTTATGTTGAAGAAAATTTAATTGAATATCCACATGTTTTGTTTCAATTTGTTTATCAAAAAGATGTCTAAGCATTTGTTGCATTCTCTATAGGAACATACATTTCTTTATTTAAAGAGGATTTTATTAATGCCAAAGTTTCTACATTTTTGAGTTCCAATTTAACTAGAGAATTAGCATCGGTGGGTTTATTAGGTTTTACATCACCATTTCATATGTATCATTGTAAATTAGAGTGCTTTCCATATGGTGTTTCCATGTCTTTTAGTTCTTTAAACCTTTAAGCTTCTCAATCTTAGAAAATAAATTAATATTTTTGACATTGTGAATACTTTGTTGGATGAGAAATTATATGTGTATTAAATAAAGAAAAATAAGGCAAGTACCATACAAAAAGAATATGATGAACACACCACACACTGTGCTCCAAGAAAAAAGGACTATTGAGGCTTGGCCTTGAACCTTGTATACTCTCTTGAGAAAAGAAATTGTTTGAGCTTTGTACTTGGCTCTAATCAATTCTTTGATAAGTTGAATACAATTTTGCTTCTTTAAAATTTAAAAATTTGACTTTTCAAAATATATTTTTGTTGTGTTTTTGAAATAATTACCTGTTTTTCACATTAAAATGGGTGTTTTTATCATCCCAAGTAAAAAAAAAAAAAACTTCAAAATTTATAAAATCCATAAGCATGACAGACAGAAGGCAAATTTATTTTTTGTTCTTTCATGAGTTGATAAAATTTGTTATAGCAAGACACCAACGGTCGATAGCCTACCACACTTCTCCACCAAATATAAAGGAGATCACATGCAGATCGATGGAGACTCCAAACTTAGTGTGTTTACCACATTTGTTGGGTAATCATCTAAACCATCCTCTGCTTAACAAGATCTACCCATTTGTAGTTACATTAGAGTTATTTGTCTTAGCTTTGAAATTCTTTTAAATTTTCCTTGATTAGACCACTTGAAGGAATTATCAATCTCAAATATTATGTAACCATGTGGACGTTTTTGCTCAGTTTTCACTTCATTGTTGAGTGAACTGCTACTTTCATGCAATTGTTGATATTATTTTATTTTTCCAACTATATGTGGATACGTAAGCATGTTTCCATATTCCTTGAGAAACTTTGTGGAGAAAGTTTTTTTTGACTGAGTTGAGCTAAACTATGATTCTAGTTGTGATTTATTTCTTGAATTTGGAACGATTCAGGTTGTACATTCCATGTGGACAAATCTCATTCTAAGCTACTACAGACCCATGATTATGAGAAAAACTCATTCCAGGCTAGTACAAACCCACGACTATGATTCTCTATTTGTAGGTTACAATTCTTCTTCAATTAAATACTACAGGTCCACAATCAATCCCTCAATGAAAATGCTCTCTTTTTATTAATAAATCTGTCATTAAACATAGAAATTTGCGCCATAATCAAATGTAGAAAGCCAAACTCCTTAGGAAAAAAAAACTTTACGAATTAGGAATTTCTACCATTTCATTTCATACGGAACTAGAATATAACAAAAGGATCCTTCAATTTTATCATTATGATGAAGCATGTTTGGCCAGTCTCATAAAGGAAGACTTGGTCTTCTTAGGGTATAAAAACTAGTAATTTCCCTGTTGCGAATATGATGATATTCATGGAAATAAACATTACGAGAAGAAGGCATGGGATTCGATCCTGAGCTTCCTATGTGAAGCAAAACCTGATAACCTAGATTTGAAGGTTTCAATACACAAGTATATGGATTCTTCCTTTCGATGGAGGGGATCATTCAAAATGACACAAAAATTTTCAATCTATAGATCTAAGCTTCAATTTCGCTACAGATATAGAAATAAATTAATAACCAGCCTAGATCCATCTAACTCTAGATCTATCATGCACTGAGAGGGATCAAATTTCTCGAGGTGCAAACCTATTTTTTGAGTGTAAAACTTGAGGAAAGGTTTGCACCTCGAGAGATTTGATCCCTCTCGGCACATGATATATCCAGAGTTAGATGGATCTAGGTTGGTTCCAGTCAGAGGCATCAACGTCACATTTTCTGGATTATTAAAAATTTTGTATATTTTTGAGAAGTAAGATGGATCTAGGTTGGTTTCAGTCGTGTGCTGCCAAGGAAAATCTATCAAAGATATGATTAATTTTTATCAGTAATATGTAAATATATCAAATATTAATATAATCATTTTAAATATGCTAAATATTTCTGAGATTAACTTGGTCATTTTAATTTTAAATTTTCTTAGTTACCTCAGTTCGTTAAGATGATAATTATTGTTAATAACTATAATGATGAAAAATGATGAAATATTTTTTTTAAATGCAAAGTGACAATAATAGTGTTGAAAGATAGAAAATGTGAATAATAAGAACGTACTAATGTTACAATCAATCTCAAACTATTTTCTTCTACTATTCTTATTTCCTCCCTTGTTAGTTTTGTTATCTTTTCATATCGATTATATGAAAATTTAAATCGTAAACCATTTAAATCTTTAGCTCGATCTGTTGTAGTAAACATGATATCTTGTCTCTCTTGCTCTCCAATATTAATAGCTTAAATTACTATAACACAAAAATCAATCTACATTGTTAATAACTTTTTGTGCTTACACTAAAATCAATGCATATTGTTAATCCAATCACTTTAATATTAATGTACCATCATATATCCAATTACATAAAATCATAAATCAACATATACATTGAAATCACTGCATTTAATGCAAGCAATCAAATAATATTAGAAAATAACTTCTACATTGAAATCAATGCACCTAATGCAATCAATCAAATAAGATTAGAAACCAACATCTACACTGAAATCAATGCATTTACTCAAAGCAATCAAATAGGATTAGAAATTGCCATCTACACTGAAATCAATGCATTTAGCGCAAAAAATCAAATAGTATTAGGAATAATCTACATGGAAATCAATGCATCTAGTGCAAGTAAACAAATATAATTATAAATCGACATCTAAATTGAAATCAACATATCCAGTGCAAGCAATCAAATAGTATTACGAATCATCACCTACACTAAAATCAATGCATCTAGTGCAAGTAATCATATATCATTAGAAATAAATATCTACACTAAAATCAATGCGTCTAATGCAAATAATCAAATAGGATTATAAATCACCATCTCCACTTAAATCAATCCATCTAGTGCAAGAAATATTCTTCCCTCTCTCCACCCTCCATCCATATCTATATCCCCATCCATCTCTTTCTTTTTGTCTCTATCTCACCCCCCTAAACACACACGCTCTCACACTCCATATATATCATTCTCTTTGTTGATCACCCTCTCTCCCCATCTCTCTCTTCTTCCCTCTCTTCCCCTTCTCTCCCTCTCCCCCGCTAATATCTCTCTTTCCTCCTTTTGTCCTCTCTCTCTCTCTCTCTCCATCTTCCTTATCACTCACTCTCTCTCTCTCTAGGAACCAAAATCTACACTGAAATCAATGCATTTACTCAAAGAAATCAAATAGGATTAGAAATCACCATCTACACTGAAATCAATGCATTTAGTGCAAACAATCAAATAGGATTAGAAATCATATACATTGAAATTAAGTCATCTAATGCAGGTAATCAAATATAATTATAAATCGACATCTAAATTGAAATCAACACATTTAGTGCAAGCAATCAAATTGTATTAGAAATCACCACCTACACTGAAATCAATGCATCTAGTGCAAGTAATCAAATATCATTAGAAATAAATATCTACACTAAAATCAATGCATCTAGTGCAAATAATCAAATAGAATTACAAATCACCATCTCCACTTAATCAATCCATCTAGTGTGAGAAATATTCCTCCCTCTCTCCACCCTCCATCCATATCTATATCCCCCTCCATCTATTCTTTTTTGTCTCTCTATCTCACCCCCCCTAAACACACGCACTCTCATACTCCATATATATCAATCTCTTTTTCAATCACCCCCTCTTCCCATCTCTCTCTTCTTCCCTCTCTTCACCTTCCATCTATATCTCTATCTTCCCCTTCTCTCCCTCTCCCCCATTAATATCTCTCTTTCCTCCTTTTGTCCTCTCTCCCTCTCTCTCCATCTTCCTTATCACACACACTCTCTCTCTCTCTAGAAACCAACATCTACACTGAAATCAATGCATTTACTCAAATAAATCAAATAGGATTAGAAATCGCCATCTACACTGAAATCAATGCATTTAGTGCAAAAAATCAAATAGGATTAGAAATCATCTACATTGAAACCAATTCATCTAGTGAAAGCAATCAAATATAATTGTAAATCGACATCTAAATTGAAATCAACAAATTCAGTGCAAGCAATCAAATTGTATTAGAAATCACCACCTACACTGAAATCAATGCATCTAGTGCAAGTAATCAAATATCATTAGAAACAAATATCTACACCAAAATCGATGCATATAGTGCAAATAATCAAATAGGATTATAAATCACCATCTCCACTTATATCAATCCATGTAGTGTGAGAAATATTCTTCCCTCTGTCCACCCTCCATCCATATCTATATCCCCCTCCATCTCTTCTTTTCTGTCTCTCTATCTCACCCCCCTAAACACCCACACTCTCGCAATCCATATATATCGATTTCTTTGTCAATCCCCTCCTCTCCCCTTCTCTCTCTTCTTCCCTCTCTTCACCTTCCATCTATATCTCTATCTTCCCCCTCTCTCCCTCTCTCTCCATCTTCCTTATCACTCAGTCACTCTCTCTCTCTCCACCTTTCTCTCTCTATTTATTTCTTCTTACCTCTCTCCTCCTCCCCCTCCAAGTCCATCTCTCTTTCCCTCCCTCTCTCCACTCTCTCACATCCTCTCTCTTCCTTCTTCTCTTTCCCTTTCTCTCCCATCTCTCTCTCCCTCTCTCTCTCTCTTCACCCACCAACTATGTTACTATATCCCTCCCTCTCTCCTTATATCTCCTTCTCCCCCCTCATCTCCATCTCTCCTTATTTGTCTCTTTATCTCAGCCCCAAACATACATGCTCTCTCTCTGTCTCTCCCTTGTCACTCCTTCTCTCTCTCCACTTCTCACTCTCTATATTTCTTATTTCCTACATTTCTCCCCCTCCAACTCCATCTCTCTTATCGATCCCTCTCTCCTCCTCTCTCTCAAGTCCTCTCTCTCGTCCTTCCTCTCTCTCTCTCCCCCCTAAATCCCTCTATCTTCCCTGATCTCTCTCTCTCTCTCTCTCCAATACTCTCTCTTCCCCCATCACTCTCCTCCTCTCTCTCATCCTTCCTCTCTCTCCCTTTCTCTCCCACCTCTCTCTCTCTCTCTTTTCCCTCCAATCCTCTCTCTTCTCCCATATCTCTCTCTCTCTCTAATCCTCTCTCTTCCCCCATCCCTTTCTTTCTCTCTCTCTTTCCACCCCTCTCTCTCTCCAACTACATTACTATATCCCTCCCTCTCTCCTTCTCACTTCTTCTCTCCCCCCTTCTTTCCATACATCTTACTTTGTCTCTTTATCTCACCCCTAAACATACACACACTCTCTCTATCTCTCCCTTATCACTCTCTCTCTCTATTTCTTCTTATTTATGTAAACTAATGAACATAAATATTCGTAAATATAAAGAAGATTATGGAGTAAATATGAAAAGAGGTTTTATTTACTTACCATATCTCTAGTTTATTTATATTTTTATTTATTTACCATACCCCTTTTCTTTACTATGGTATTTGGCCCATAGGCTTGTTATATAATTAGATTTTTATTTATAATCCTATTTGATATATTGTTATTTATTTACCTTACCTCTTTATGCCTCTTTTATATTTATTTATTTACCATACCTCTTTATATCTATTTTAAATTTATTTATTTATTTATCATACTTGTTTATACCTCTTTATATTTATTTATTTACCCATGGTATTTGGCTCATGGTATCAATATTAATTTGTCCCATGGTAGTCGTCCCATAGGCTTCATCTAAATAAAACCTCTTTTTAAAGTTTTTTTAAATATAAAAAGGTTTATGGAATAAATATAAAAATAATTTTTATTTATTTACCATACATCTAGTTTATATATGTTTTTATTTATTTACCATAGCTCTAGAGTAAGTATAAATTCATTTTAAAAATATTTAATTAGAAGAAATATTAAAAGATTTTGGATTTTGATTGTTTGTGTTCAATTAACTCTTTTCCTTTGATTTAGGAAATGGTAATTACTTTAGTAAAGAGTAAAGATGTTTAAAATTTTACTTAATTTGGAAATTAAATGTGGTAATTTTTTTTGTTAAAGGTAAATTTATGATCCATTCAAATTCACGTATATAATTTACTATCCATTCAAATTATATAAATAATACATAATTGTATTAGAAATTGATATATGTTCTAGCACAATGCGATTTTTATTTTTATTTTTTATTTTAATTTAAAACTTAAGCTGACATTTTGTATGAGGATGTGACCCACCTGACATCGGGGTCATATTGGGCTGTAGATGCGCCTCTCGGTGCAATTAACATAATAATTAAAAGGAAAATTTTCAATTTTATTTTCCTTAATAAAATTAGACAATTTTCATACCATTCAACCACTGATCAATTCTATGGATTTTTCCAAAATCTTGCTATGCTAGAATCTCCTCCTTACATCAATTGCCTCACTTTAGATTTGGTACCAAAATGATAATAGAAGATTCCTCATACACAAAAATTTTATTGACCAAAGGAAAAGAGATTACATTATAGATGCAAGACCTTACAATAATATCTCAATTCTCTTGCATGACAAGAAAGATAAAATTTAAATAAGCTTATGTCCTAAGCTAAATTGGTTATGGACAACTTCTCATAAATGACAAGTGTCCATTTACATTAAATACAATACTAACAATTTTTTTAATTTTAATACTAAGTAATGAATGTTTTTCTAGATATACTAATTGTTAGCCATGGAATCAACACTTGGATTGTAACAAGCGCTTGACCAGACACATCTTAAGCTCAAGGTATTTTCTTATAATTGAATTAGTTTTTTTTGGAAAGTGGTTGGAACTTACTAAAATTGAAAGAGGTTTTGAGAAGATAAGAATCTTGGTTTTCAAGTTCCTGTGGTAACTGTTTACTGAAGAGTTTTCCGGATTATCCACAGTCTCACGAAACACTTGTCAAGTTTTTCGTGAGACTGTGGATAATCCGGCAAACTCTTCAGTAAAGATAAGAATCTCTTCACACATATGAGGGCATTGGTGCATGATGTGGTAGCAAGATTGAGTTTGTAGCCTGATGGTTAGAAGAATGAAAGATAAACAATGAATATGTAACACAGAAGCCTACTACTAAGAGGAAAGGGTGGCACAAAATACAGATCTAAAATGTACAGTGAAAGAATGCTTTAAAAGACTTACAAGTGTCTCACTCTACATTTTAAGAATCCCATTACAAACAATGCGTCCAATTAACATGACCTCATGAATCAGGAATGCTTGATGAATGAAGACTGAAAAAAATAGATTTACATGCATATTAGATGAAAAGAATTATAAGAACATGAAATAGGATTTAATTCAACCTCAAGGAATTCTCATGAACAATCTTCAATTCATACGGAATCAGGAAAGCTTGGAATAAGACTTACAAAAACAGATCAATATGTCTTGGTGGTTCACAAGACTGCTAAAAGCATGAGATAGAACTTCCATATTAAATCTGGAAAGATAGATAAAGTATGTAAAAACAGAAGGAAAAACAATACACACACCACACAGTTTGTGAGTCCTCAAGAGTGCATCTGGATATATTATATACTCAAAACTATTCAACACAGTATACAATAAGATGAACAACCAACGAACCCTTTCTTAATTTTTTTACATAGCATATATACAAGAATATGTTCTGTTAAAGCCTCCACAAAAAGCGTAAGTCTATTTTAGATAATTTATTACAATCCTTTACATATAGTAAAGCTTATCTTAAACATAATAGAAAAGTATTTTTAAATAAAAATGAAAACAAAACATGACAGTATGGAGCTTGAAGTAGCTGAGTGCTCCTCGTTTTTTGGAAAAACTGCTTCCACAAAAAGTGCAAGTGCCAACTAAAAAGGACACCTGGACCTTTATCCAGAAAAGTGTAGGAGTAACCAACTGAAATGACATATGGAAGATAGCTTGACTAGATGACACTTGGAAAAATACCATTACCATTGAGGCTGCATTCAATTTATCACCACTTAGTGTCATTCTTTCGAAACCACCAAAACCAAAAAGCAACATTTTTCACCTTATACAAATTTCAAAAATAATAGTTACTTTTTTGAAAATGGTAGTTATTTTTGAAAATATTGTGTATAAGCCAAAAATGATATGATTATTCATATTTTCATGGTTTTGTACATTCTGCCTTGGTGACCATCTTGTTTGGCTTTCTCTTATTTACTTAGTTTTTCTTCTGAGTCTTTGTATTCCCTTAATCATTTTTTGGGCGTTCATATATATTTATTATTTCATCTATGAGAGCAGGTTTGGCTATGAGTTTGCTTTCTAGTCTGATCTTGTTCTTTGGTCTAATATGAGGCCTTTGAATGTAAGGATTAGGAATGTAAGAAGACATCATTTTTCCATGTATAACTCTGCTTGATTGCCCTTCTTCGAACTCTATTTCACTACTATCCTCCTCAAAAGATGAGTGTGAGTGGATTCTGGATTTCTTCTTTCCTTTGGCTGAAGAACTGAGAGATGATTAAAGTTGGGCTATAGTAGGTTCTTCTATTGTAGTCTCTGAAAATTTTCTTTTCCCCTTAGATAATGTTTAAATAGAGGAAAATAGTTGTGTAAGTGTAGGCTCCTCTAGTGCTAGAGTGGCATTGTCTTCTTGATTCTCCTGTCTAGTCTCTAGAACAAGGCTTGGTGTCAAGGTTTCAGGGCTGACTTCCAATGAATATAACTCTGTCAAAATAATTTTTCTCCTGTGTTTACTCTTTGAAGAGGAAGCTACCTCTTCCTTGGCCTTAGACATAGCGTTCTTGTTAGGTAGGGTGACATTTTGTTTGAGTTTGATTGCATGCTCCTACCAGAAAGACCACAAGTTCTGTGGCTCCTTAGGTAGCCTTCTAGTGTAAACTTCCTTGGCTGATTGCACTGTAGGTATAGGAGTGATGGTTGGTGTAGGAGTGGTGGTTTGAACTCTAGATCTCCTAGTTGAGTTCCTTGTCTGTTTGTTAGAAGGTATAAAAGATTGACCAGTTTTTGGAGGGGTCAATGTAGGTGTAGGGATTGACTACTGCTCTTGGGTATTTTTCCTTATGGGCCTTCCTATCCTTCTCCAAGAGTGAACACTGCTAAAACTTTCATTTGCTAAAAAAATTTCCCATGTGGTTATCTTCCTTTTTCAGGTGATAAACCACCAGTATTTTGATTAAACCCATGTGATAAATATTGTGAAGAGAATAGTATGGGGTTCTCTGTATTTTTTGGGACATTTTTAACATATATTTATAGAGGAAAAATGGTAAGTTCATAGGTTTAGAGCCCGAGATGTGAGCTAGAAACATCATCTGGTATTGATGCATAGTGGAAAACCTACCCTCACATGTAATATAATGTTTCACAGTGGTAATAACATCTTGCCACTCATGCCTAAAATATGAAATTTGAACAGTAGGGGTCCAATCAATATTTTCATTTTCAGGCTTCAGATATGGATTTAAAGCAGCTTTAAGAAGATTTTTCCTCTTGTACCAGGACTCACCTATAGCTAATGTTTGGGTAGCCCTTGCAATGATATTATTCATGATCCCAAAGGCCCGAGACCCCATCTTAACATGCTCTCCATCGAATTTCTCAGCAAATGCCTAAGCCACTGCAACATTTTCCCCTGAAAACTTCTTTAGAAACCGATACCACCCTACTGCTTGGAACCGAGGCTTAGCACAGTGATCAATGAAATAGGTTGTGGCTAGTTCTGAATGGTTCACCTTACCACCCTTACCCATCATGTTAACAACTAACTCAACCACTAATGTACACCTGTAAAAAAAGGCACAACAACCCTCCACGAAGCCCTAACTACTGGCACAAGGTAACAAACTATTTTTTTGGAAGATAAGAAATGGTTTGTTTTAGCTTTCACAAGGGTAAATGGAAACAGAGCTTGGCATGTCCTAAACCACAGTGAGAGAGAATGGCAGAAAATCAAAATGAATTAAATTCTGGTGCCAACTCATTCCATCGAACCTTTAACTCCATCACATTATTAACTAATAGCTACTTGTACCTCAACCTTAATACATTTCACTTTAATGAGTAGCATTAGATTTGACTAGACTTAGCAAATAAAATAGCTAATCTCTTTTGATGAATCCTCCAATTAGAAATAGCCACCTTTTTAGAAGAGTAATACCTCTTTTTTTAGCAGACCTTCAATATTCAAAGAGTAGTGTCTTTTCACCTGAGTAACGCTTCTTTCACCTCCTTGTACAAATTTTGCAGGAAATAGCTACTTTTTTTTTAAAAGGTAGTTATTTCTGTGTTTCTTGTAAAACCAGATTTTCTGAAGAAAATAGTTGTCTTTCTAGGAAAGGTAGTTATTTCTGTGTTATTCCTAAAACAACTAATGAATCTGACATTTTATCCTTATCCTTGGATAGAAAATATCATGGTGAATAAATGATACTTCTAAAACTAAACCCATGACCTTAACTACTTAAAGCAGTTAAAATATTTATTAAAGGGAAATTTACCTAATAACTCTAAGGCACAAACAAACTATTGGACTCAAAATTATTTTGGATTTTATTGAAAATGATAAAAACTAATACACATTTTAACACTCAAGGTCCTTAAACCATAGGTTATAAGACAATAGAGGATCAAATAAACAACTTAAAATGATGACCAGACTTTGAAAAATTGCAGTGATAACACTAATAATATAGAAAATCCTATTGTAACCACCCTCCCCCCCACATTTACCCACGTTTACTAGCTCTCCAAGATAAAAATGAGTTGAGTGTCATTGTGATATGACCTGATCTCCAAGTTCTAATTATGAAAGTGGGGCCTACAAACCAGAAGTAAAATGACATCCCTTAGAAACTACATACCACTCAAGAGCCTACCTACCACCCCAAGTGATCAATCCCTAAGTTGGAACCCCTTTTCACTAGGTATACTCCCCAATTTCTCCCTTGAAACACTATACATGTGGTTATGAGGCTCCAATAGCACCCATAATCATGCATGGATGTGGTTATGACCTAATTTCCTCAATTCATAGCATGCAGTCACAAGATCTATGCGACTTTTTGAGGCTAGCCTCTAGACCACTCGCCAGAAGTGCCTGTAACTTTCCAGAATGATGATAATGATGATGACAATGCTAAATAATCAAAACTTGAGCAATACCTTGACCAATATATGCCTAATGTAAGATATGCATTTCTTCAAAAATATAGTAAACATATAAGCTACAAGTCTTGAATCCATATATGATTATAAAGTTTTGAACTTCATATGAGAATCACTAAGAAGGCTCGATGCCCTCTCTATCTAGTTGTAATAGCACTTCTTAGCCCATGCATTCAAGAACTATCCAGTATATTATCAAATCATGAATTATAGTCATAGCTAGAGCACATAATAGAACCATGCATATAACCTGTTAACTCCCGTTAGTTTCGCAAGGCTAAGAAAGGAAGCCAAAGGGGTAACCACAAACCAATCTTTAGATTTTGTATCTAGCCCTAAAAAATTAGATAGATCTCTATTGAAATTAAACTCATATCCAATGGAATTGACTAGATGCTATTTAGGTTTTTAGGCTAGTTAATAGGATGAGTAGGGCTTAATTTAGGGTTTTTTGGACAACGAGCACTAGGTCTCAGAACTAGGCAAGGTATCCAAAAGGTCAGTTGCAGATATAGTATAAAGAAAGGTAGGTATGATCAGTGATACAATTTTTTTTTCATTGTAGTGGTGGTGAGGATAAAATAATAGGAGTCAAGTGAGCAAAAGCATGAATTCACTTTTTCAAAGGATAACACATTTAGATGCTTATCTTAAAAAAAAACAAAGCATAAAAGAATGATTTATGTTTTAAACCTTAAAACATAAAGTATAGGAATAAATTATATGGTTTCTAACAAGATACAATCATCAAAAATAAAATAAAACATAGGAAAAACAAAACCACTAACCATAACACAAGAATTCCATGAAAATAGCTGCAAATGTCTGTTATATTTCTACAAATGATCAGTACACTAGTTCCAAGTCTGAGACACAAGTATCCAACCCTATAAATGACTTGAGTTTGAGTACATATGGAAAATAAAACAATATTACACCTATAGGGGCCAAATCATGATCCATAGCCACTAATTAATGAACCTAATGACTCATAGACTATTCCTATGGGATTTAGAATCATCATTCCCCTTTTTTAGCTAACTAGTTGAGCTTTTCTCTCAAGTCATTAAACACAAGATTATTTAATAGATATGACCATTAATGGGCCTATTAACCATCAAAAAACTCATGATCTAGTTTTTAAATCGACCAAGTTGACCATTGACCTCCATGTGTCAAGAAAAATCTTCAAACCCAAAAACGCATCAACATTTGCAAAAGCGCATCAAAATTTTGCAAGGGGATTCAGAGGCTTTCATGAAGGATTTTTGGCTGAAAATGGTATGGATGGAAATATAGGAATGTCTAATACACCATGGAATCATCAATCACTGGAAAAAACTGCTTTGATATGCTAAAAAGTTTCCTTGAAGTCAATTTATCCCAGAAACGCAGCGAATTCTCCAAAAGCGCAATGAAAAACTAGGGGTAAAATATGTACTGATAAATTTTTAACCATAACACTTTTTAAAAAAATGGGAGATTTTTTTGTAGATAAGGTTGGTTTAGAGACAAACCTCTCTCTAGTTTATGAAATTCATTTCCATTTTCTCAGAAGCCGTCCCACAAAATGATGGCTACAACAAATAAGAACAATTGGAAAATTTGATTTTCTGAAATAGGTCTCCAAGAAAGTTTAATATATCCCAATATATGATACCTGTGTATAACCTAAAGGAGGTTATTTTGATTGGGTCTGTCATTAACAAAAACCTCTCTTTTTTTTCCAAAATTCATCTGCACTTGGTAAGAAACTTCTTTTAAAGATGATGACCAAAAATAGAGTCAAAAGTGCGACGAATTTAAAAGGAGGGAACTGAGGGGGAAGGGCGGTAGGAAAAATTTTATTTAATTTATGGGGGGTGGGGATAGATGTTAGGAAGAAAACGGATGTTTAATTTCTTTAAATTAGTGGGACAAGAGGGGTGAAAAGAGCGAATTACATACCTAAGGCAAAAACGCAGCGAAAAACTAGGGTTTTTGGGGAAATGGTGAAATGAGAGGAAGGGGGGTAGGAAAAATTGTATAAATATTATGTGGGTAGGTATGGGTGTTAGGAAAATTATAGAAGTGAAATTTCTCAAAAAGAGTGAGAAAAAAGGGGTGAAAAGGTCAAAACACAGACCTAGGGTAAAAGCAAAGCAGATTTCTAGGGTTTTTGGGAAAATAAGGAAATGAAAGGATTTTGAGTAGGGGAATGATGGGGAATGGCCAATGAAGGATGATGAAGGAGGTATAAGCTTAAAAAAAAGGTATTTGACTACTGATGAAGTTATGAACCATGTAAAAGAGAAAGCGCAGCAAAAACACATCAAACCCTCGGAATGGATTTTCAATCAGTTTTCTGAGGAAAGAGACTGCATAGAGGTTTTATGGAGGTTGATTTACTTGTTTAAGGAGGTTTTGAAGAATTTGAAACCATAACTGAACTTTTTCTTCCTTTTCTGTTAAAAATTCTTCCTTGCTAGATGATGGAGGTTCTTCTTGTGACCTACTCTACTACCTTATCTTCATGGTGTTTTTCTAGGTCAACCATTTCTAAAGAAAGAGGTGATTGTTCTTCACTGTGCAATGGTGTATCATGTTTGCCTCTTGATGATTCTTGTCGCATATTGCCAAGATGAGTTCCTTATTTGCTAATAGTCTTCCTAGGCATCATCTTTGCTTGAGCCCTAGTTCTAGGTCTAGGTATCTCTGTTATTTCAGGGGTAAACACCAACCTCATACCTCTGCTATTGGTCTTTGAAATTTATGCTCTAGGTTTTCTTTTTCATCGATGGCTTGTTTGATGAGCCAACTTCCATGATGGTGACCCAAAGAATGGAAATGACTCTTTTTTATTTTGATGATTAACATTATGATGACAATAAAATGTAAATCATAGAACATGACCTATATGATGGCACATTAACTCTTTTTATGACCTAGGAGACCTAAATTATGACATAACCATGACGAGTGATCATGACCATGAGCAAGTGGAGTGATCTGAAAATGAAATTATGTGTGTTGTTGTTCAAAGTATTCATTTCCATTAAATTAAGTGTGCAAAGTGTTTGTAAGGTCTTGCAAGTAAAACAAATTGATTTTGGTATTGTTTACGAATTTAAGTGTGAGGGAGTGTTGTTTTAATTTACTGTTTAACAACATTAATTTGAATAACACAGTAGAATAAATTCGCCATAAACACATAGCAACATGATGAGGCAGTTCACCCCTCCTGGGCTACATCTGTCGGGTCCAAGGCTCCCAAATGGGCATGTCATTGATATATTATGATGCTAAAATTGGAAATATAGTGAAACGAAGGCCTAAACAAACCAAACCAACTGTAAAAATGAAATCAGTTTAAATTGACTTTTTTTTCACCTCAAATGGTTAAATATAGCCCAAAACATCTCCAACACCCTCTAGGCCCTAATGGCTCTCCAAGATTCCATGAAGAAAAAGTACCTAAAAATCAAATATGTTGGCTCTGCAACCTATTCTAGTGGCTCCAGAATGCTGAGAATAGTCAAAATTGACTAAAATTTCATCCAAAAAGGTTCATTAATGGAGAATTTATGACCAGAACAACATTTGTCCAGTTTGGCCTAAAAAAACTCCACCAAAAATGGATTAACTGGAGTTAAGCGCTCCAAATTTGGCATAATTCCGAAAAAATAGGGGATGCTGCTGGAATTGGCAGAACTGTTTGTTGTAACATTAAATTTTTGGTGAGCGGGGTCACATGGACCACCACCCAACCCACCGGAGTAACTTCCAAACAAACGGTTTTAAAAACCGTGCATAAACTGTTTAAATAAATGTTTGCCGCATCACATGGGAACACTTGACCACAACGTATAAACCGTAACCGTCGGATGTCTTAAGGCCAGTGTTCTGGCCCATGGTCTTGTGGATAGGGGGCTGGCCCCCTTTTTCTGCCACCCAAACTCTTGACAAAAAACAAATACCACTTCTCAACTAGCAATGTTAAGAAACAAATGTAGCCCGCCCGATCAAGACGCCCAGCTGTCAGCGCGGAGACCCATGTTCGAAACCTATAGGGTGCCGAAAGTTTTACACGACCAAAATTTCTCCATCCATGGGCCACGTGGCAGTTTCTAATTGTTCCATCCAATACAAAGTCAAACTGCCAACCATTCACTGAATGCCAAGTGTCAAAGCCTAATTCGTTGCAGATGGAATATTCCATGGAATATTCCAAGGAATATTCTAGGGAATATTCTAGGGAATATTCCCAAAATATTCTGTGGAATATTCTTTTTTAAATGTTTTTAAAATCAAAGTCAACCCTGGTAAAACTGGACTTTTGAGGGTCACTGAAAACTTCAAACCTGCATAACTTTCACATACAATGTCGGATTTGAGTGTCATTCATGGCACCAGGATCATATCAACGAGGCCTATGTGGTCATTCTAGTTTCAACCAATTCTGAGCAGTTCCAATTATGAGCATTTTTTCAACTTAGGACATGATCACCTGATCACACCTCCCAAATGGGAAGCTTTTGGACCCCAAAAGCTATCTAATTACAGAAAATGAAGATGAGGAGACTGATTCTCCACTCTTCCAACCCTAAACCACTGAAATCTTCCTGACTTCATCAAATTGAGCTTCATATAAAAAGATAAATTGTCCCTTGAATTCATTGACCGACTTTTGCTAAGATTGACTGAGTCATGATGCAAATTTTTGAAATATGCAGAACAGAAACTATATTTTGCATAATACATATTGTTTCTACAATGGTCAAACTTCAAAGAAGACTGTAAATAAGATTCGCCTTGCCAACTGTCACATGGAAAAAAATTTTTGAATGAGCCATGTACTTGCGTCGAATCCCGAACAAGTTTTCTCGCCATACCAATCTTCCATTCTGAAACCAGCATTGACCCATGCTGAACTTTGTGCCCTCTTTGCTTGCATGCGTTTCCATATTTTGAATTCTTGCACTACTCTGCACCAACACTTCATTCTCTGCACCAATCTCCACCAAAGGTACTTTGTGCAACATATTGTCATCTTCAAAAGACGACTTGCTTTCAGGCTGAAACATATCATCATTTACATCAGAAATAACATGAAAAGGAGAATGCATAAAATATTTTTGCTTAACCATAAACAAAGTCAGATTTTGACTTGCATCAACTAACCTTTTCAATTGCCATGCATGGACTAAAGAATATTCTAGCTTCTTCTTATGTGCTCTCACAATATACTCTTTTCCATCCTTGAACAGATGATACTTGTTCTCATGGAAATGGAAGATTTCCTTTCTGTAATACAAATATGGACTACCCAACACAACAACTATAATGTCAAGCAGTACTACATCCAGTTCAACCCAATCAACATAATGAGCTATTATGGCGAAGCGCAAGATGCACTTTCTTGAGACTTGTAAATTAGCATCCTTGCAAATCCACCCAAGTGAATATGGATTTGGATGAGGTATGGTCTCAAGTTTCAGTTTTTTGACCAAGTCTTCTGAGATGAGATTAGCTCGAGACCCACTATCAAAAATTGTGTCTATCTTTGTGTGGTTTGAGATTATCCTCACATGAAATAGCTCTATCCTCCTCTTTTCATTTTGAGTTTCTATGTGATAGTTTAAAGTGCCAGAACTGGGTTTTGTTTCTTGTACAACCTCTTTTCCCTTTATGTTCTTTAATACCATGGTGATGCTTTTTGTTTCGTCACCTAATTCAGACCCTAAGTATTGTTCAAAAATTGCAATAGTTTTGCCCTTTTCTTTGGCCTTATCTTTGTTTTTAAATTTCTCTGGTTCAGCTCCAGATGAAGCTTCCAACAGTGGTCTTCATCGTGGCTTGTTTTTGAACAATTCTTCCAAAATAATTTCCCTTTTTCCTTTCTATATTTTGCAATCCTTTTTCTTCCTTCGCCTTTAAAATCACTACCCTCATTTCCATCAAAAGTGTTTTTCCCTCTAGCCTCTAAATGCGTAGCTTATACACAAACTTCGTCTAGAATAGTAGGATTGAACATAAGGATGGTATGTATAAGGTAATTATGTAAACCACCTATATATTTCAGCAAAGTATCTTGACTTTGTAAGTCTACTCCTAAAAACAATGCTCTTCTCCTAAACTCTTGAGTGTATTGTTGAACACTTTTTCCTTTAAGTTGTCTAAAACTTTGCCAGTTCATTATAGCCTTTTGTAAATGAGCAAGAGGATAAA
Source organism: Pinus albicaulis (assembly GCA_034641835.2). Classification (NCBI taxonomy): domain Eukaryota; kingdom Viridiplantae; phylum Streptophyta; class Pinopsida; order Pinales; family Pinaceae; genus Pinus; species Pinus albicaulis. Next base: position 346,093 of record JAXQQM020091907.1, on the reverse strand, counting down.
TTTCTTCTTAATTACAGAAATAAATTCAGCCCATGATAAATTAAGCTTACCATGTTTTCTAATTTCATCCTTGGTCTTAGCTTCCAACCATACCAATGCTGCTCCTTCCATTCTTAATGAGGCTAACTGAATCTTGGTGTCGCCTTTATGAAGGTTTTGTATCCTCAAGTAAACTTCCAATTGTCTAATCCAATTGTCAAGTTTCTCTACATTGACTTCACCATTAAACATAGGCAACTCAAATTTAACATCAAGCTTTAAAAAATGGACTTTTACCAGTGGTTTTAGACTTTTGAGATTGATTCACCGAGGTAAAGGATGACGATGTAGAGGAAGAGGATGAAGATGGGGATGGTGGATCACCATTTCCTCCATGTCCTTTCTTTGAATTATCATCACTATTCTTTCCTCCTAAGGAACCCTCTCCTTATTTCTAGTGTTTAGACCCTTCTCCAACAAGCCTTTCATTTCTTTCTTGGTAGAGGATCCTCACCATCTCAGTCATATCCAAGAAAGCTTTCTGGAATACCCGTTCTTCTTTTTTGGGATCCATATCTTCAGGAGCTTCTCCCTCTCTTGAAGACATGCTTGAAGTTTATTCTATGGCTCTTGGAGGTGATTCTCTAACCATTCTTGTTTGTGGATCAATTTGTGCACTAACCAAGTTTCCTTCACCTCTATTGAGTTTAAGCCTAGTAAGCATGAAAACTTGCAAACAAATAACTATATCATTGCACAAAAAAAATGTTGAGTAAAAACTATAGCTTCTAAGGCTCTAATCCTTAGCTCTAATACCAATTGATCTAAAAATGAAATTATTTGTGCTGATGTTGAAAGTATTCATTTCCATTAAATTAAGTGTGCAAAGTGTTTGTAAGGTCTTGTAAGTAAAACAAAGTGATTTTGGTACTGTTTATGAATTTAAGTGTGAGGGAGTGTTGTTTTAATTTACTTTTTAACAACTTTAATATGAATAACATAGCAGAATAAATTCACCATAAACACACAACAACATGATGAGGCAGTTCACCCCTCCTGGGCTACATCTGTTGGGTCCAAGGCTCCCAAATGGGCATGTCCTTGATATATTATGATGCTCAAATTGGTAATACAGTGAAAGAAGGCCTAAACAGACCAAACCAACTATAAAAATAAGTTTAGAATGTAGAAATAAGTATAAATTGGCTTTTTCTTCACCTCAAATGGTTAAACATAGCCCAAAATAGCTCCAACACCCTCTAGGCCCTGATGGCTCTCCAAGCTTCCCTGAAGAAAAAGTACCTAAAGATAAACAATTTTGGCTATGAAACCTATTCCAATGGCTCCAAAATGCTGAGAATAGTCGAAATTGACAAAAATTTCATCCAAAAAGGTTTAGTAATGGAGAAGTTATGACCAAAACAACATTTGTCTAGTTTGGCCTAAAAAAACTCTACAAAAAATGGATTAACTTGAGTTAAGCGTTCCAAATTTGGCATAGTTCAAAAAAAATAGGGGACGCCACTGGAATTGGTGGAACTGTTTGCTATAACATTAAATTTTTGGTGGGCGGGGTCACCTGGACCATCGCCCAACCCGCTGGAGTAACCGTCAAACAAACGGTTTTAAAAACCGTGGCATAAACTGTTTAAATAAATGTCCGCCGCATCACATGGGAACACTTGACCACAACGTATAAACTGTAACTGTCATATGTCTTAATTTCATGGTTCTGGCCCATGGTCTTGTGTATAGGGGGCTAGCCCATAGGGGTTGGCCCCCTTTTTCCGCCACCCAAACTCTTGACAGAAAACAAATACCACTTCTCAACTAGCAATGTTAAGAAACAAATGTAGCCCGCCCGGTCAGGCCACCCGGCTGTCAATGTGAAGACCTGCATTCGAAACCTGTAGGGTGCTGAAATTTTTACATGACCAAAATTTCTCCATCCATGGCACCACGTGGTGGCCTCTGGGATTGCCACATGGTAGCTTCTGATTGGTCCGTCCAATACAACGTCAAACTGCCAACCATGCACTGAATGCCAAGTGTCAAAGCTTGATTCGTTGTAGATGGAATATTCCATGGAATATTTTAGGGAATATTCCATGGAGTATTCCGGGGAACATTCCTGGAATATTCTGTGGAATATTATTTTTTTAATATTTTTAAAATCAACGTCAACCCTAGTCAAACTGGACTTTTGAAGGTCACTGAAAACTTCAAACCTGCATAACTTTCATATACAGTGTTGGATTTGAGTGTCGTTCACGGAATCGGGATCGTATCGATGAGGCATATCCGGTCGTTCTGGTTTCAACCAATTCTGAGAAGTTCCAATTTTGAGCATTTTTTCAACTTAGGACATGATCACATGATCATGGAGGAAGTAGCACTGAACTAGAAAATAACCAATTATTGTTTGACAACGAAGTGATGCCAAATTTTATTTGAAAATATAAAAATTTGGCCTAATGAACCTATTAATCATATGGAAAGAGTACATTTGTTCACTAGTGACTCATAGACACTAATGTACCCAACATATAACCATAATAGAAACCATGAAAAATCAGCCATAAGATCACCATAATAACAAATACAAGTGCTCACGGATAACAATAGGAAAGTAGCTCATATTAACGTATGAAAATTCCAACCAAGTCAGGGACTTCCACGTACCACTTGATTATAGATTGGGCTAAGCCAAATCTCTCTTTCACCTAATAACCCGTGTGCCATATTCCAAGCATGAATATGGGATCATAAGGGTAAAACCAAAACAAAATAAACTAGGAATTCCAAAAGCAAAACCACCTCAACCTTTAACCATAGTGATCTTATCAATATGGCCCATAAATCACTAACATCAATAAGATTGGTCTCTACCCAAACTATCAAAGACTCCAGGAACTAGTAACTCAACACAAAGCCTTCAAGGAACCTGAGTTGTTCCAGGGATTCAGAGCATTTGTCCCAACCAACATACTCCAGGGACTAGTAACTCAACCCACAACCTCCAAGGAACCCACGTTGCTTCAGGGATCCATAGAATTTGTTCCAACCCATAGCCATAGGAAATGTGAGAACCAATAAGAAAAAACAAACAAATAGGGAACCCACTACACAAGGGTTATCCATGAAATGGTAAGGCAATGATGAAACCACTGGTAATCTAGGAAAATTCCCATGCTAATGCCAATGCACAACCAAGAAACCATATGCATATACCATGCATCCAAAAACCAGCAAGGATTTCACACATGAAACTTGTTACCTACAAAGTAAGCATGTTGTAGTTGTTGATCCAATTGTCTACTTGTGACTCCTTACATTCCTTACTTGATTTCTCTAAATAGAAATGATTCTAGAGTGCTCCAAGAATGCTAAGTGTGCAACAGTGTAAGAGTGCCCAATGCTAAACTGAAAAAAATCCAAGCCAAAAGTTGTAATGACCAAAAGTTGTGAAATTTTTTTGAATTGATTCTTTGATGCCTTTTTATTATTGATGTCTCCTTTTTTCTTCATTTTTCTTCATTTTTCCTCTATTTTCCCTTGCATGAAAATTTGTGTCTCTTCACCTTCATTTTCCCCTATTTTCCTTTATTTTCATAATTAAATGTCATTTATTTCCTCTTTGCCTTTGCCAATTTCCATAGTCATTATTTAACAACAAGTGATTCCCATTATAATGTTTTCCCACCATTCAACTTGTAATATGTGTCTCATGAAATTAGTCTTATTTTATTTACATGGAAAATCTACCAGGGGTTGTTACAAAACCTCGACCTTAGGTGTAACACCCTCTTCCCACATCTACCCAAATAACTAGCCAACTAGGGTAAACATGTGACAAGATGCTACTAATATGAGATTAAACCTCCTAGATGGCCTTGAGTAAGTGGAACCAATGGAAACACTAAAAAGACACCTTACACTACATCATTGACATCTCCAGGAGGTAACCCAGCCTTCCAGAGAAGTTTTCCCTAAGGGGGGACTGATTTTTATCCCCTTTGAGGCTTAGCCACGAGCTTGTAAGGGAAAGGGAGAAGCTATAGACCCTATATTCGTGGGATAGCCTTATCAAGGTAGCGGATAAGGCCAAAACAATCCATTTTTGTGCTTAGCTATGGGATTTGTGCCATTTTCAGCCCCTCAGCCCAGGTCACTGCCCAAAACTTTCTGTAACTTCAGGAGAGGGTAAATAACATTGAAAAAGCATTTGAAAGAAATCACATCATAAGGAACTCATTGGACCCCACCCAGCCATGAAAGACATGTCTTCAAACATGTCACAAACATTGCATCTATAGTCATAGACATCATTTGCAAACATAGGGGTCTAATACTTATCTGAGAATCACTAAGAAGCATTTCTCCCTTATATATTAAGCGACAATATAATATATTTGACCATAGATACATTGTGTATTTTTTTATAGGAAAAAACATAGATAGAGCCATACATCATCACTGATAAAATACAAGATGATAACAAACATAATAGCAACATAAATACCATGGATATAACATCAATTTAATCAAAATAATAACCAATAAATTTGCATACCAATTACCAAAGGAATGAGCTCTTCATTACTGAATGTAAAAACCAATCAGAGATGGGACTTCCACGTTCCACCCGACCATAGATTGGCTTAGCCAAATCTACTTCAACCAATCACCCCCGTGCCATATTCCAAGCATGAATGTGGGATTCAAACTGAAATAACCAACCAGAGCATCTCGAGGCCAAACCACCTCACCCTCGTCAATAAAAATGTGATAAATGTCTTTACCGTGATCTACCCTGATCACTAGGCCAACACAAGCATGGATATCACCGGATTCTCTCCACCTACACTGTGAGGAATTTTCTTGTCTCCTAGTCTCTTAGAATTTACTGCAACCCACGATCTGAATCAAGGGTGACTAGGCCCTAAACTGATACATACTCTCTAGGCTTTACCACAATCCCAAACTTAGGATTCCTAGGCCTGAAATGGAGAGTAAACCACCTTTAGACTTTACCGTATATCTCGCCATTCACTGGTCGAGTATTCTTAGGCCCACCGAGACAACACAATCCAGGATTTACCATAACCCATAGTTTGGCTCAGGGGTTACTAGGCCAGTGGCTTTACCGTGATCCATAGTCTGGTTCAAGGACCACTAGGCCATGTGCTATATCAATTCAGAGATCCACCCCACTCAACTTCTAATCCATCCGGCAATCCAGCTAAACCAAAACATGTTAACTCTACAACATTATGGCTATCTAGAAATGGAAAGGCTAGTCTGAATGTACTGTCACACCTAGAAAAAACCATGTCAAGAAATCAAAGACCCACATGCAATGCCATGCATGTCAAATCTAGAAAGGAAATTACACATGCAAATCAATACCTGCAAAGAATCTGGTTGTAGTTGCCTGATAATGCCTTTCCCTGCTTGATCTTTTCCTTCTTGCTCCAAATCTCCAAGTATGCCACACTCACCAAGAGTGCTCCAAGAATACTCTAAGTGTCCAAGAGTATGAGAGAGAGAATAATGAGAACAAAAGCTTCACCAACAAAAGCTTTCCAACTGATCCTCAGCATCCTTTTTATCATTCATGCCTGTAATTTCTTTATTTTCCATAATTTTTCTTCATTTTCCTCCTCACATGCAACCTGTGACCTTTTACCTCCATTTTCTCCTAATTTCCATTATTTTCATAAATAAATGTGCCCAAAATACTTTTTTCATCTTTAATTCCTTAGCCATAGCCTTTTTCAATTTCCTTAGCCATAATCAACCAAATCAACACCCACTAGGATGTTTTTCCCAACATTCATCTTAGAATATGTGTTCCATCCACCGCAGTCTTATATATATTTTTACATGAATGTTTTTACGAGGGTTGTTACATAACCCTCCCCGTTGGGGGACATCATCCTCAGCATTCAACAATACATATACCTTAGCAAAACCGCTAAAAATAAAATATATACTACCCATGGAGCTTTATAACATAGCTCGTTGTAGTATTTACAATGAATAGCTTGCTCAAAGCAAAAATAATCATGACAATCATACCACATAATGGAGCTTTATAACATAGCTCATTACGGTATTTACAATAACAACCACATATATACATATGCACATTTTCCCAACCAATAAATAGAAGGATATGATACCTGTATCAATCAACAAGGGAATAAAAAGGCTAACACCTCCACCCTCAAAGTAATAGATGGATTCACCTCCTTTCCAAGAAGTCAAAAATCCAATTTTAGATTCAAAGCTGCATCTAATGTCCAGCACTACAATCCTGCGCTATTGTACACCCAGTGAACAATTACTAGCTCATTGTTCCAGGGCACACTCCCAATGTGCATCTGACTCCATCTAGCAATGCTAATGACCAAAAATAATCCACCCAGGCGTTCCCTTATTTTCTATGTAGTCCCTCAGGAAATTCAGTAATCCTCTTCCGTGTAGTCACTCGCCTTCCAATTTCCCCTTCATCCCCTATCCCAGGAAATCCATCCCTTGACAAGGATTCCTCGCATCAGAAGATATATAAACCAAGGCATATACATGTATCATACTGATCATAGCATCACATGGCAATCAATGGACACTATTGGGTACCAGTGTTCCACGATGGCCCTGCTCCTGAAGTGCTTTACCAACACCCTGTTGCTTGTTTCAATTCCTTTTGCCACTATTGCTAGTCCTTGCAGTTAGTTTCAGCCACCCAATCAGGCATTTTTTTCTTCCCATACCAGGCACATAATTTCCATTAGATTCAAAATAAATTAAAATCATACCTCATGGGTAGATCTTCAACAAGGTATAGTTGCAATCTTGTTCACTTCATGTCACACAAGTCAAACGAGTTGTTTAATCAAACCATCATGTATAAACATATCATATATGGCTAGCTCAAAATTCAACCATCATAGATCAAAATCATAAATCACATGCAATCATCATAAATCACATGTAACCATCATAAATCAGAATCACATATCACATGCATAATAAAGTGTCGATGCTTACTTCATTGGTCCTTACTTTTGCATTTGTTCTTTCGTACACATATCAGATTAGTTTCCACACCTAGCAAGCACCCAATGCTCTTGCTTCTCTTCACTTAAATACACATACGCACAATGCGCATCATAACACATACATCCACATAAGGCGTACAACCCCACACAATGCATACATCCACATCTGATGTACAACACAACACAATACGTACACCTATACCCGGTGTAAAACACAACACAATACATACGCCTATACCGACATACAACACATACACCTACACTCGGTGTACAATACAACCCAATACATATACATATACAGAGTACAACATAACAAACACACGTCACAATACCATGACTACACCATGCACATATCTACCACTGCAAGGTCGTAACATAGCATGTACGATGTGCACATAATACGACATGTATACCAGTACCATATGCACAACATGTACACAATACCACTTATACACACACTACCTTCACAACATGTACACAACGCCAAATGTACACCAGACCACATGTACAATGTGTGCACAATACCACATGTACACAACACCACATGCATGACATGTACACAACACCACATGCACACAACACCATATGTACATAGCACTGCATATATGACATGTACATAGCACCATACGTACACAGCACCGCATATCCAACATGCACACAACAATGCATATCCAACACATGCACAGTATGATATGTACAGAACACTACATATCCAGCATGTACATAGCACCATCTATACTTGGCACTACATATGAAACACAATATATACAACATGCATACAACATCATAGGTACACAATGATAGATATGCAACATTACACATCACCATAGTTAAAATAATTGAATATACAACATGCACAACATATACATAACAATAGCATTGTACATCCATAGACCACACACTGAACCCACAAGCAATTTTTCATCTAGTTTCTTTCCATTATCCATGCTTATCCTATCATATCACAGATCACACTACTTTCACTTCGTTGATGTACCCCTCAGCATTACTTGTCCATCACATAAACATAGGCATAGTACAAGGATATAATATTAATTCGTGTCCACATGATATTGACCGTGTATATCTATCAAAGTTACTCTGCCACCTAGTTCCTTATAGCCAGAAACCTCTTCATGCCATTCACCTACACAAGAAACCATTCCTCCACAAGAATGATCCTTGAAAACCCTGTCATACAGTGACATAGATACATAGATACATACATATATATAATCATTAGCATAAAAAAATCATGATCCCGTGAGACGACGCCATACACACATACATATATACATATAAACCATCGACATAAAACAATCAAGATCCATGACGGCCCTATCAATCAAAGACATAAATACATACATACATACATACATACATACATACATACATATATACATATATAAACATCGGAATAATCATGATCGCAACATAATCACTAGATATCATAAGGTCTAGGTTAAGAGAGATCCCTTTATCCATTCACAATATGCACAATATTGAGAACAACGGTTCCCAACGTAGCCAAGGCATATGAAATCTCAGGTCCATTTACTTTACCTTACTGGATTACCTTTCTCATGACTGTACTGCCACCATCCATTCACCACAATGGATCCAACCAGTCCAACCAACTGTCATATTCTTACCTTCCGCTATGCTTACTCATGCACCGAGCCTCATTCGGCTCTTACATTCCTTGTTGGGTACCACAAATCTCTTGCTGATATCCATCAAATTTCCTCTTTCCCAACCAATTCCCAATACTCAAAACATAAAATACAACGATAAGAACAAGAAACAAACAAGAAGAAAAATAGGAAAACCAATAGCAATAAGACATTAATAACAAAGTGGCATAGTTATGCACCAAACATAAACAAAACCGCAAATCCAGCTCAATAAATCAGAAAGGAAAAAAAATACAAGACGAATAACAGACACCACGACCCAATCCCCATGGTTCCCAATGCCTTCAAGTGAAATCTCAACCCGAGCCTTCTTTAATATTTCATGGAAACCTCTTTACCATGCAATCCTCTACATCATATTGTCATAAACACATAACTTTCAACACATAAATAAATATAACAATATACCAGTTATTTTACCTTTCTAATATTGATTTTAACCATATGCTAACACATCACCCTTCTTATACTCAAGTACATATCAACTACCTCAACACATAGTGCGTTAGTGCAACCATCTCAAAACAAGATCATTCTTTCATGCAATATTATAGATGAAAACTCATATCATACAACTAATAAAACATGCAAACAATAGATAGACGACATCAAGTACAAAGTAGGCGACATACACAAGATCATACCTTAATGCATCTTAAGGGAGGCTATCTTGTCTACACAATCAATCTAGATTAGCACAATATAACTTCACAACTCATCAACTCGACCCTAAATAAGGTAATGATATCTAGCATGTTCACGTCATAAGATCATAAACATATGTAATTCATGCATTTAAATCACATATGCACAGTCAATCTAGACATAATACAACACATTATCAAAGTTAGGTCGACTCGTGCCTAAATTTCATAACCCTAACCATCTTCATGGGCCAATCCAAATTAGAATAATACATATAACATAAAGATGTTAATTAAATAACCCTAATCATCAAGTCACTAACATGTAAAAACAAAAAGTTAACCTATAATGTACTCATCAACAACATATCGCATAATCATCAAGTTATCTAATCACAAAAAAAAAATAGCAATGCATACAACCATAGGTTACTATCATTAATGGATATCTGACACATGTGCATATAACTACACTAATCAACTAGCATTTATAATGTATGTAACCATAACATTAACAGAATGAAATATATATGCATAACCATAGTAATAATAGAATGGAAAACATATAAGTAACCCTAATTCTTACAATGACCATGAATCACATACCTACATGCCAAACATACAAACTTGTATGATGATCCTCTCTTTCCTCGAGGTCCAATGTTTTCAAATTCACTTTAATTATCTACATTTACTACTCTATCTCATAAAAAATTAGCATAATAACATACCAATATCATCATGATGGCCTAATTGCATACAGTGACATTATGCAAAACAACCTCAACCAAACAAATACAAACTTGACCATATGCACCCACTTGAAATATATAACCAATCACAAACTACCAATGCATGTCCCACATATCGCATCACATAAGCAAGAATACATGGAAAACACACAAGCATGACCAATGTGTAACCCTATCATTCGGAAATAAATGCATATACAACATGTATCAACATGTAAGCAAGCATACATGGTCAATACATAAGCATGAACAACACATAACCAGCCATACACACATGATGACACATGTTTACAACAACACCTTCAACCCTTCCATGTCAACACCACTTCCACCATGGCCAACACAACAGGGATTCAACAAGCACATATAGACCTCATGCATACTATACACATGTGCAACCAACATAAATGCATGATCCACAAACCACCCATTATTCTGAGAGTTGAACCATGTTCTGATACCACTCTGTAACACACTCTTCCCACATATACCAAAGTAACCAACCAAATAGGTTAAACATGTGAAGAAAGGCTAATAATATGATATTCAACCTCCTATATGACCTTAAGGAAGTGGAACCAACTAAAACACCAAAAACACACCTTACATTGCATCATTGACATCCTCAGGAGGTAACCCAACCTTCTATGGCCCTGTTCCCTGGGGGGGCTGATTTTTATCCCCTTTTAGCATTAGTTTCAGGATTGTAAGGGCAAGGGAGCATCTATAGGCTCTATAGTCACGGGCTAGCCTTATCAAGGTAGCGGCTAAGGCCCAAACAATCAATTTTTGTGCCCAGCTCCGATATTTGTGCCACATTTTCAGCCCCTGATCCCAGGTAACTGCCCAAAATTTCTTGTAACTTCATGAGTGGGTAACTAACATTGAAAAAAACATGTGCAAGAAATCACATCATAAGGAACTCATCCAACCCCACCCAGCCATGACAGACATTTTGTCAAACTTGTCACAAAAATTTCATCTACAGGCATAAACAAGAAATTTAAACATAAGGGTCTGATACTTATCTAAGAATCACTAAGAAGCATTTCTCCCTTACATCTTAAGTAGGAATGCAATATATTTGACCATATATACATTTTGTATTCATTTACAAGAAAAAACATAGATAGAGCCATACATCATCACTCATAAAATACAATTTTATAATCAGCATAATAGTAACAAAAATACCATGGATATAACATCAATGTAATCAAAATAATAAATAGTACATTTGCATACCAATTACCAAAGGAATGAGATCTTCATTACTGAATGTAAAAACCAACCGGAGATGGGACTTTCGTGTTCCACCCGACCATAGATTGGTTGAGCCATATCTACTTCAGCCAATCACCCCCATGCATGAATGTGGGATTCCAACTGAAAGAACCAACTAAGGCATCCCGAGGCTAAACCACCTCACCCTCATCAATAAACATGTCATAACTTACTTTACCCTAATCTACCCCTATCACTAGGCCAACACAAGCATGGATATCACTAGATTCTCTCCACCTACACTATGAGGAATTTTCATGTCTCCTAGTCTCTCAGGATTTACCGTAACCCATAGTCTGAATCAGGGATCACTAGGCCTGAAACCAATACATACTCTCTAGGCTTTACCGCAATCCCAAACCTGGGATTCCTAGGCCTAAAATGGAGATTAAACCACCTCTATGCTTTATTATATATCCTGCCATTCACCGGTGGAGGGGATTCCTAGGCCCACTCAGGCAACACAATATTAGATTTACCACAACCCATAGTCTGGCTTAGGGGTTACTAGATCAGTGGCTTTATCGTGATTCATATTCCAGTTCAGGGACTACTAGGCCATGTGTTATATCAATTCAGAGATCCACCCCACTTAGCTTCGAATCCATCCGGAAATCTAACTAAACCAAAACATGATAACTCCATAACACCATATGGCTATCTGGAAATGGAAAGGATAGGTTGAATACACTTTCAATCCTAGAAAAACCCATGCCAAGATAGCAAATAGCCACATGAAATGCCATGCATTACAAATCTAGCAAGGAAAATACACATGTAATTCGATACCTGCAAAGAATCTCGACGTAGATTCATGATCTTGCCTTTCCCTGCTTGACCTTTGCCTATTGCTCCAAATCTCCAAGTATTCCACACTCACCAAGAGTGATCCATGAATACTCTATGTCCAATATTATGAGAGCGATAATAATGAGAGAAAAAGCTTCACCATCAAAAGCTTGTCAATTGATCTATAGCATCCTTTTTATCATTGATGCCTCTAATTTCTTCATTTTCCACAATTTTCCTTCATTTTCCTCCTCACATGAAACCTGTGACCTTTTACCTCCCTTTTCTCCTAATTTCAGTTATTTTGATAAATAAATGTGCCCAAAAATACTTTTTACTTCTTTAATTCCTTAGCCATAGCCTTTTCCATTTTCCTTAGCCATAACAAACTGAATCAACACCCACTAGGATGTTTTGGCCAAAATTTAGGTTGGAATACGTGTCCCATCTATCATGGTATTATATACATTAATGTTTTTACCAGGGTTGTTACATTGGGGGAACATTGTCCTCGATGTTCAATGACACTTATGACCAACAAAACATGTTTCCCATGGAGCTTTATAACATAGCTCAATGAAAAATTTACATCATAGAATTTTTTTCACTCCGTATTTTTTTCTTGGTTGTGAAAGGAAAACTCAGAGATAACATTAAACCAATCTAGGAGATCAGAAACTGTCCCTTCCAACCTCAGAGAGGGCTCTCTCTACAACTCAGTTATCCAATATATCTTCAATAAATGGTTGTGTACTCTGATCAGTGGCTAGATCTTTTGTAAATGTTGATCTTAAAAAAAAAAAAAGTTTAGTATGGTTTAGTAGAATTCCATTGGGCATGGATTCATAATAAATATGTCAATTGAGGTTTTAAAGACTGGTTAATATGAAAAAATACTCTCAAATGATATATAGCCAGAAATTTGCAGACATCAAAGTTTTTATAGTGTGAATATGAGAATAAAAACACATATCAATCATAACAGAGTATGTAGGACTTGAATTATGTTATAATATAAGTAGACTATAGTGTTGAATGTAAGATAAAGAGAATAAAAAATGAATTCTCTATCTTTAAACTTGCATTCAAAACAAAGGAATATAAATCATGATGAATCAAAGAAATAAAAAATCACCGAGAGACAAACTAGAAATAGCTAACACAAGAATCATTGAGGTGGAATTCATTTACTTCTGCTTCGAAACATTATTAAAAACCAAATAATTTTTACATACACCAATGTTTTTCCAAAGAAAAACTCAACTCTTCTCTCTATTTCCTCTAATTTATACAAAAATTACATAAGCTTTGATAGCCACAATTTCTGGAAATTTTAATTACAAAATTTAACAAAATATCAAAGAGAAATCAAGATCCATAAGAAATGGATCTGAAAACCTCCTCAAGTATATTTATTTTGTTGTTTTAAATAATCAAGGAGATGATACGATCTGAACCCCAAGTCAAATTGATAAGGTGGCTCTTCGACGACTGTCTAGGCAAATAAATTTGGTGAATTCCTAAAAAATAAGGTCTAATGATCCCTTTTTATCTCCCAAATGGTGATACATGTATAAACCCTGAAAGAGGTTTTTGTAAATGGGATCGTTTCCAAAAAAAAATCAAAAATTCATTTCCAGTTGTTCATAAAACGCACCCAAAGTTAATGTCTAAAAAAATAAAGTATTAAATATTTAAACCAAGAAAAAATGGACGCAAATATTACTTCATATATTCCAAACCATGACACTTGTGTAAAAAATGAGAGAATTTTTTGTAAATAGGTTTGTTCCGAACAAAAACCTATTTTTTGTTTTCAAAAATTCATTTCCATTTGTTCAGAAACTCCTCTTGCATATAGTGGCTAAAACAAGAAAAAATAGAGTGCCACGCTCACAGTTAATTTGTCAGTGCTTTCCTTTGAACTCGTTAAACTAGCACTGAAAATTTAACTCTTAGAGTGTTTAAGTTTTTAATAAAAATTTTAACATCCAGGCCATACCAATTACCTTTGAAGCTTTAAGTGAGATAACAACCATGTGCTAATCATTGATTCAGTTGCGTTGATGATTATTTTGGTAGTGGTTTTATTTCAGCAAATGAACACTTTGCTACCATTTAATTTGTCAGCGATTTCATTTTAAATTTTCTGAACTAGCACTGAAAATTTATCTGTCAACACGCTTGAATTTTTTGTGGAAATTTTTTAACAGGTGCTCCAAGCCATCACCCTGAAACCTTGATCCTGAAACTAAATTGTGATAACATAAACCATGAACACCATACTACTTATTGGAGCTTTATAACACAGCTCATATGAGTATTTACAACATGCTGCTTATTGGAGATTTATAACATGACTCATTGTAGTAATTAAAATACACATATGCATATACAAAATACAAATCAAAACAAATAAACCCATCACATCTACTCAACCAGAAAATAAGGAAGGATACAAATCCCACATATGATCGTCCATCTCCCATGTAGCTTCATCAAGCCCAAAGTATTTCCACTGCACTTTAACCTGCTCTATTGCTCGGTTTCGTAGCATGAGTTGTTTCTATTGCAAAATGCACTAAGGTCTTAGCTGAAACTCTCTCTTTAGTTCCACTTTCAATAAAAAGAAATCAATCATATGATCAACATCCTAGACATATTTCTTAATCAATGAAACATGGAAAACATCATGTAATTTCATTGTTGGCGATAGTGAAATTTTGTAGGCCACTAATACAATCTTCTCAAGGATCTCAAAATGCCCACAATACTGAGGTGTTAGCTTGGCACATGACCCAATCCTCAAAGAGCTCCTCATGGGATTTATGCACAAGTACACATGCTCCCCAATCTAAAACTCCTTGAATTCTCTATGTTTATTTGCATAACTCTTATGTTTGTTCTGTGCTACCTTTAAATTAATCTTAATAACCTGCATCTCCTATTCCATATCAGCCAACATATCTGGTCCAATCATCGCCATGTTCACTAGATCACTCCATTTGATAGGAGTATTACAAGTTCACCCATAAATAACCTCAAATGGACTCATCCTCAAGGATTATTGATGCCCATTATTATATGTAAACTCCATGAGTGGAAGATACTCATCTCACTTCCTCTGTTAGTTCATGACATACACCCTCATCATGTCATCAAGAATATTTTTAACCCTCTTTGTATATCCATCTTTATATGGATGATAAGCTATATTTAAAGCTAAATCTATCCCCAAGCCTGCAAATAACTCCTTCCAAAACTTGGAAGTGAATTTGGCATCTTTGTCTGATATGATATTCTTGGGAACACCATGCAATCTCATTATCTCCATGATGAAGATCTGAGCTAACTCACTAGATAAATTTGTATACTTCACTGCAATGAATTAAGCTACCTTATTTAGCATGTCAGCCACAACCATGATGCAATCATGTTGTCCTGATGTCCTAATAAATCCTGTAAATAAATCCATGGAAATGACACCCCATTTCCATTCTAGAATTGAAATAGGCAGCAATAAACTAGTTGGATGCTTACACTCTACTTTCACCTACTAACAGTCCAAACATATTGCAACAAACTCAACCACCTCTTTCTTCAAGTTCAGCCAATGATAGAACTTAACAATTGTCAAAGTCTTATGGTATCTCGAGTGGACTGAATACGACTTGACATGAAACTTCATCAATATAATATTCTTGAGCTCATTGTAACCTGGCACATAAATCCTATTCCTGAATCTGACCAAGCCATCTACCATGAGGTGATACTCCTCATCTATGTCACCCTCACTTTGTTGTTGCAATCTCTGATTCAGTTGTTGGTGTCAATCATCATGCTACCCTACATGCAAGATCCTCTCTTGTAAATTTTTCCCAGATCAACTCGCAGCTGAAATGTGACTCACTTGCACTCTCCTACTAAGAGAATCTCCAACTATGTTCTCCTTACCTTTGATGTATCTAGTATCAAATTAAAACTCACTGAGGGTAGATAACCATCTAGCTTGACTAGAATTCAGATTGGGTTTTTCAAACAAGTACCTCAGTCCTATGATCACTCATAAAAAAAACCCTCATGCCAAGGAGATAATGCCTCCACATCTTCAATGCATGAATGATAGTTGTCATATCAAGATCATGTCTCTCATAGTTCCGCTCATGCTCAATCAAATTCATTGACTCATAGCATACCAACTTCCCTTCCTACATCATGACTCCACCAAGTCCTTCCTTGCAATATTTTGTACAAATCACAAATTCCTTATTATGATCTACAATCTTGTAAGAAAAATCTTCAACTTCTCAAAACTATTTGCACACTCCTCAATCCATTGAAACTTCCTCCCTTTCCTCTACAAATATGTACTAGGATAAAAAATCCTTAAGATGATCCTGATGAACTACCTGTAATAAACTTCTAGTCCCATGAATGATCTGACCTCATCTAAATTCTTAGGAGTTAGCCACTCCATGATATATTTAATATTTTTCAGGTCTATTGATATCCCCTTCTTGGAAACAACATATATGAAGTAATGAATCTCAGACTGAAATAAACTGCACTTGTTGTGCTTGTGTAATATTCCTTTTTCAGGAATTTCTGCAATTTCTTCAATGAGGATGCTTTATAAGGAAATTCTTGAAATAAAAATGCAGAACAGGACTTGGATCCTCTTATATATGTTGTATGTAGCTTAAATATAAAAATGCATCAGAAACAAATAATCCTAGCTACATTAAACATATCTCCCCAACTCATTAATGCTCAAAAACACCCCAATCCCACAACTTCACAAAATAGAACTGCTGAAGGCTGCAACAACATAATTTTTATTAGGGTATCTATAGAAAAAGGTAATTTATTACAAAACTATACTTTTCATTAATCATGAGATCATAAATAAGAGGTTAGACCCCTTTTAAAATCACATTAGAGCATCCCAGCAAGGGTTTCCGGCAAAATGACAATATAAAATGCAGCACCACATAAAATAACGCTATTATGCAGAAAATCAGTAATAAAAAAATGTTGAACATGATCTGAAATAGATGAATGGAACATAAATTTTCCCAAGGCCTCCCTCAATAGGCCTTCTGGAGTGAAATGGGCACCTCCTTTTCCAAAACAAGCATAAAATAGCAGGGTCTCACTCAGCAGCTACTGCTACTGTAGAAATGACACAGTTACTGGAAGTGACTACAATGTATATGATGCAGAAGGGATATCCTCAAGATAAATGATGAAAATTAAGCACCAGACCTCCTCCTTAGATCTCCCAATCAGCTAGACCAAAGGTGAAGATGGAATTCCCGCATGAGAATTCTTTGCACTAAACAGTGTTGCAACTCTGGCTAAACAGCTGAAGCTTGCAATCAGTCAAGAGACAAAACAAAGATTAATACTGAATGAATTCATTGCTACTATCTCCTCCGTCTTATCCTTGGTGAGCTTCCTCACCCTGAACCCCACTCACTGAAGATGTGACTTCCTTGAGAAGATTCCCCTTTCAAAACTAAGCTACCATAATTAGTTTCCCTCCTCTTGTAACATCGTTGTTGACTTGGTCAACTAGAACTATCTCATTGATTTGCCTCTCTTTCACACCAAAGTGGCTTTATTTTGTCCTCCTAATTCAATCCCTTTTCACTCTGGGATATGTTTTATTGTCCTCCCTACTCTTTATTTAAAAAATGGAGTAGTTATAATATTCCAAGTGGCTATGGCTAATTTGGAATATTACAGTCCTCCACACTCAAAAGTTGCTTTCCCACAAGCAACAGTAAAGAAGGATGCTACAATATTTTCTCTCCCTCCCAAGTGGCATCCTCATCCGGTAGATTCCTCCATTGAATCAAATATTCCTTGATGACTCTGTTCCTTAGCTGCCTCTCCCTTGTGTCTATGATTACCTCTAGCTGCAAAAATCAAGTGGCCCTCATCATCAATAGGGGGGAGATCCATGTTGGCACCCAAATTCTTCCAAATGGCCTTCTTGAGGCAAGAAACATGGAAGATATTGTGGATTTTTATCCCCTTAGGAAGCTCCAACTCATATGCTACCTTACCAACACATATGATCACCCTGTATGGCCCATAGAAATGGGGCTTGAGCTTCTCAGCTCCCTTCTCCTTGAGTGTGGAATGTTTTTAAGGCTGAAGACACAGATAGATAAGATCTCCCACCTAAAACTGTCTTTCTATCCGACCCCAGTCTGCATACATCTTCTGCTAGTTCTGGGCAATAGCAATGTTGTCCTTGAGTGCCCTGAGTATGTCCTGGTTCTCCTGGATCCATTCCTTTGCCCTTGGAGCCTTACTTGCCCCAAACATAACATCAGAAAATGAGAGTGCCTCATACCCATATAAGGCCGGGAATGGAGTCATGCCAATAGAAATATGGTGAGTAGTTTCGTAACAATACTCTCCCAAGTGGAGCCAACGCAGCCAAGCTCTCTGCTGCCCTGCTACATAGTTCCTCAAGTAGCCTTCTAGCCACTTGTTCACTATCTCAGTCTGTCCATTGGTTTGGGGGTGATATCTAGTGCTTGGAGTCAAATCAGTCCCCACTAACTAGAAAAATTTCTTCCAAAATCCACCCATGAAGCGGTTGTCCTGATCACTCACTATGGTCCTTGGGAGACCATGGAGTCTAAATACATCTTTGAAGAAGATCTGAGCTACTAGTGAAGAAGTATAATGTGTAGAAATGGAAAAGAAATTAGAGTACTTTGTTAGTCTATCAACAACAACAAAGATACAATCCTTACCCTGTATTGTCGGTAAGTCAGTGATGAATTCCATAGAGATTTTTTCCCACTTCCCATCTGGAATAGGTAGTGGCTGCAATAACCCAGCATGGTGGGTGTGCTCCCCCTTATTTCGCTGGAAAATGGTGCACTCTCTGACATGTCAGAGCACATCCTCCTTGATACCCTTCCATGAGAATATCTCCCTTATGGCCTTGTAAGTCTTTGTGAAACCTTGATGTCCGGCAAGTGGAGAATCATGTGATGCCAATAAGATCTTCTCCTTGAGCTTGGAGTTCTTAGCCAAGAAGATCTAGTCCGGATAATATATCACCTTATCCATTACTTTAAACCTCTCATCCGATACCACCCCATAAAGTATTTCACATGCAAAGTCATCTTTGGAATACTCAACTAAAATTTGAGCTTTCCAATCTACATCCATGCCCCTCAAGGACAACGTTGTAGGCCTCCAGGACAGTGCATCAACTACTACATTGCTCTTCCCCTTGACATACTCTATGTCAAAATCATAAGCTTGGATTTTTGTCACCCACTTCTGTTGTCTCTTCTAGAGTTGTTTCTATTCAAGGAAGAATCTAAGACTTTTATGGTCAGTCTTCACCTTGAAATTATTCCCCACCAATTATTTCCATAATTTGGCTAATGCATGCATGATTGCCAACATTTATTTATCATAGATGGGGTAGAACCTCTCATGAGGGAGCAGATTCTTGCTCTAAAAGGCTATAGGATGCCCACCTTGCATCAAGACTACCCCAATACCTTCACCTGATGCATCACATTCTAGAACAAAAGGTTGAGAAAAGTTAGGAAAAACCAAAACAGGGAAACTACTCATTACCTCTTTGAGCTTATCAAAATCCATCTGCATTGTAGGTGTCCAATGGAAAGCTCCTTTCTTTGTCAAGTCTATCAGTGGTGCTGCTAGTTGTGAAAACCCTTTCACAAAATTTCGGTAATAAGTGCATATGCCCATAAACCCTCTTAGTTCTATAACATTCCTGGGTTGAGGCCAATCTATGATAGCCTAGATCTTCTCCTCATGTACCCTCACTCCATATACTCCTATGATGTGCCCTAAACACAACATCTCTGTGAGGCCAAATTCACATTTGGAGAGCTTGGCATAGAATTTCTGCTCCTTGAGGATATGTAAAATTGTCTCAATATGTTGCAAGTGCTCCTTCCAAGTGCAGTTGTAGATAAGAATATCATCAAAGAAGACCAATACAAACTTTCTCAAATGACCACGGAAAATGTGGTTCATGCAGGATTGGAAATTTGATGGGGCATTGGTCAATCCAAAGGGCATTACCAGAAACTCAAAATTCCCATAGTGACATCTGAACGTTGTCTTGGGGATATCTTGCTCCCTCACCTTGATTTGATGGTACCCGGATCTCAAATCAATCTTGGAGAAGTATTTAGATCCCCTCAACTCATCCATGAGTTCATCGATCTTGGGTATAGGGTACCTGTTCTTCATGGTTTTCTTGTTCAAGGCCCTATAGTCAATGCACATCCTCAATGTATCATCTTTCTTCTTTAATAATACCACTGAAGAAGCAAAAGGACTAGTACTAGGCCGGATGTGTCCTAGAGATAGCAGCTCTTGGATAGCCCTCTCAATATCATCCCTATAAGCCTTGGGATGCCTTGTTATGAGCTTGGATCCCTTGTTCCATCTCAATGGTGTGTTAAAACCCTTGATCAGGAGGTCTCCCTGGTGGGATATCTCCAAATATTGTAGAATACCGGTCCAAGAGAGACTAAACATCTGGATGCACTGATGAATACTTGTCCTTCACCTCTGATATATGCAGCTCCACTGCCCATTCAACATCCCCTCTGCAAAGATCTACCTCCATCCTATGTGTTGAAACAACCTG
The DNA here is from genome assembly GCA_034641835.2 of Pinus albicaulis. Lineage (NCBI taxonomy): Eukaryota > Viridiplantae > Streptophyta > Pinopsida > Pinales > Pinaceae > Pinus > Pinus albicaulis. The sequence continues at coordinate 325,222 of JAXQQM020091907.1, read as the reverse complement.
GGGGGGGTACGTGTTATACCCTAGATTTTTTGTTGCTGGCCATCCTTCCCTCCTGTCCATTCCATCTCCAAAGTTCTCCAATTAGTGGTAACTCTCCCAAGAGTGATTAACCACTAGACTCCCAATATGACATTGGTGTTTGGAATTTCCACCACAAAGAAGTGGTCTATCAAGGTGTAGGTCCCCATGGTGATGGTTAGTGCCGGAACATATTTGGCACACTGAGGGTCATAGCCCCTGGGACCAAAACTGAGAACCCCTCAAACTTCTCCATGTGGATTTCTCTCCTCTGTACCAACTGTGCATCAATAAAATTATGAGTAGCCCCACTATCTATCAATACAGAGACTCTTTTCCCCATAATAGTACCTCTCACCCTCAAGGTCAGATATTTTGGTACCCCTCTTAACGCTGTAATAGCTCCCCCTCTTGGAGAAAAGTCTTCTGTGGGTGGTACATCGCTGGAAATCTTCTTGGAGAAGGTATTTTCATGATGTTTCCTCCTTGCAACACATTCTCCCTCCAAATCCTGGACATGGATTGTCTTCCTTGGCTCTGAGTAAGCCTCCTGCTGCAATAATGTTCCTGCCCTAGGCAAGATGTGTTGTAGATCTCTAGCTTTTTCCACAGCTTCAAGGAGTGTGGTTGGTTTAGTGGATTTGAAGAACCCTTGTAATGGTTCAGCCACCCCATTAATAAACATTCATACCTTCCTGCTCATAGTGAGGTTGGATACAATCATTGAAAGCTACAAATACTTAGCAATATAATCCTCAAGTTATCCATCCTGTTTGAGCTTAGTTAGCTTGCCAAAGTGGGCTTCCGGATCTCTTGGATCAAACCTCTCTACTAGTTTCTTGGTGAAAGTTGAGTATGAAGTGATATGATTATTCCCAAGTGTGGTCATTCCATGAAACCACCATTCTTGAGCTTCCCCTTCTAGGTGTAGCGCAGCTATCTTGAAGGCCTCTATCTCAGAAACCTTGTTGAGCTGGAAGTATGTGTCCAGGTTCTCCACCCAAGCCTTGGTTGTACACTTAGGTGTCCCATCAAATGTGGGCAAGAAGAACCCTACCATACTGCACTATAGGGATGATCCCTGCATCAATTTCTCCTCCTTTTTATGAGGATTAATTCTCATCCCATTCTTGATCCGGAAAAACTCCTGAAAGCCCAAGTGCTCCTTGAACCCTTGAGATTGGAGTTCATATTCTTCGAAATATTCTCCCAAGGTTCCCTCCTTATCTTCCCTAGTTATAAATGAAGGCATGGTATAGCGTTGTGATGTCGTTGAATGCCCCATGCCATTTGCAGTGCTGGTGCTTGCCTCATGGCAAAATCCTATAGAATCCCCTTCATGTCTCATCTCCTTGAGGTCCCTTGCAATGTTTTGTAGGGTTTGAAGTAAGAGATTCAAAATTTATTCCTCCTCCATGCTGAAGATAAATTCCCCCCACAAGTTGAGCCAAGATCAGAGCTAAGATACCATTGTAATATTCCTTTTCAGGAATTTCTGCAATTTCTTCAATGAGGACATTTTATAAGGAAATTACTGCAATAAAAATGCAAAAAAGGACTTGTATCCTCTCATATATGTTTTATGTAGCTTAAATATAAAAACGCATCAGAAACAAATCATCCTAGCTACATTAAACAGATCTCCCCGGCTCATATATGCTCAAAAACACCCCAATCCTACAACTTCACAAAATAGAACTGCTGAAGAATGCAACAACATAATTTTCATTAGGGTATCTCCAGAAAAATATAATTTATTACATAACTGGAATTTTCATTAATCATGAGATCATAAATAAGAGGTTAGACCCCTTTTACAAGCACATTAGAGCATCCTGGCAAGGGTTTCCGGAAAAATAACAATATAAAATGCAACACCACATAAAATAACGCTTTTATGCAGCAACTCAGTAAAAAAAATGTTGAAATTGATCTAAAATAGATGAATGGAACATAATTTTTCCCAAGGCCTCCCTCAATATTCCTTCCAGAGTGAAATAGGCACCTCCTTCTCCAAAACAAGCATAAAATAGCAGGGTCTCACCCAGCAGCTACTGCTACTGCAAAAATGACGTAGTTACTGGAAGTGACTATACTGTATATGATGCATAAGGGATATCCTCAAGATAAATGATGAAAATTAAGCCCCGGACCCCCTCCTTAGATCTCCCAATAAGCTAGACGAAAAGTGAAGATGGAATTCTCGCATGAGAATTCTTTGCACTAAACAGTGTTGTAACTCCAGCTAAACAGTTGAAGCTTGCAATCAGTCAAGAGAACAAAAAAATATGAATATTGAATGACTTACTTGCTACTATATCCTCCTTCTTATGCTTGGTGAGCTTCCTCACCCCGGACCCCACTCATTAATGATGTGACTTCCTTGAGAAGATTCCCCTTTCAAAACTGCGCTGCCCTAATTAGTTGCCCTCTTCTTGTAACAGTGTTGTTGACTTGGTCAACTGGACCTAGCTCATTTATTTTCCCCTCTTTCACACCAAGGTGGCTTTATTTTTTCCTCCTAATTCAATCCCTTTCACACTGGGATATGTTTTATTTTCCTCCCTACTCTTTATTTCAAAAATGGAGCAGTTATAATATTCCAAGTAGATGTGGCTAATTGGTAATATTATAGCTTGGAATTTAACTAATTCTCTCTCAAAAATTGCAACATTGTTGCTAGGTTCTCTACATGATCCTCCTAATTCTTTTAATATATCAATATTTTATCAATAAACACTATCATAAATTTGACCAGGTAAGTATGCAACACGATGTTCAACAAACACATGAAGGTGGTTGGAGCATTGGTAAGACCAAAAGGAACTACCACAAACACATAATTTCTATACCTTGTATGGAATGCAATCTTGTAGATGTATTCTTCTTTGATGCACACCTGATGATATTCTAATCTCAAATCAATATTTTAGAAAATTGTTTCTCCCTTCAATTGATCAAAAATTTCATCAATCTGCGACAATGGATACCTGTAAGTTCCTCCTCTCATATCTACCCACTTTAACCATCCTGCCTAGGGTAAATGTGAGCTAAGGGCTACTATGAAATTAATCAACCTCCTAGGTAACCTTCAGGAAATGGATTTGACAAAACAAGACCTTACTGACTTCTCTTAGGTGCCACATGACCCACAAGAGCTAGACCACCCTTTCAGGTGCCCAAACCCTAATTTAACTTTCTTTTTCATTGATTTTACTCCCATTCACATGCACAAGCCTATAGCCATGTGATTGAAAACCTCCAGCCGCATGCATAACCATTGCAAGGGAGTGACTGTAATATTTTTCACCCATTTTTGTGCCAGCGATCGTGATATCTAAGCCACTTTTTCAGGGCTAGTCTCCATACCACTACCGATAACTTGACAAAAATTTCTAGAATGATAAATAACACAAGCACAAAGCCTCTAACAAAAAACTTAGTCAAGGACTTGACCTAACCTGGTCAAACCATGATAGTCATTATGTCAAACACATGGTAACCATGAAATCTACAGGTCATGAATGCATATATGAACATAGAGATCTGAAACTTATTTAAGAAACATCAATAAGGTATAGTGGCCTCTCACAATAGCTACAATAATATATATTAGTTACCGCATTCATTAACCATTAAATTACAAGTAAAAACATGATAAGATCCATAACTTGAATCTATCATAAAATCATGCTTATAACTAGATAAATAACAATGATAGAACAACCATTAAAGCCACATAATAACAAGTATAGTTAGTCATGAATTACAGGGGGAAAGAGCTCTTATCATTCATATGAAAAAGCCAACCAAGTTAGGGACTTCCACATACCACCTGACCATAGATTGAGCTGAAACAAATATCTCTTCCAGCCAATCACCCCCATGCCATATTCCAAGCATGAATGTGGTATCTCATGGGATAAACCGTTGCATAAACAACCCAGGGAATCCAGAGGTTAAACCACCTCAACCCTTAAAATATTGTTACCTCACCTAAACCAGTCCTGAGATCATAAAACCAAACTAAGATTGGATGCCTTAGAATTCATTCACCATCCCTTGAGGAATTTTCTTGTCTCCACCCACCTATTGAGGGCTTCCCAGAGAAAACCATCTCCACCTCCAACCCTTGGGATTTTCCTGAGACCACCTCAATGAGATCCAAAAACCTTCTGGAAATCCAAAGCTCAACCAAGAATGAATCCCATCACACCATGGCTATCCGGAAATGGAAAGGAAAGGTTGAAACCATTTTCAAACTAGGAAAATCCCATGTCAATGACAACAAATGAACCAAATACACACATGCATATACCATGCATGCCAAAACCAACTAGGAAAACATACATGCAACTCGTTATCTACAAGTATTCTTGCTGAAGCCTCTTGATCCAACCTTTCCTTACTTGATCCTTGCTTTACTTTGCTTTCCTTGACCTTCCTTTGATTGGTTTCTTTCCTTCTCCTCTTGGTGCTCATATCCTCTCTAAACCAATTCCAAAACTGAATTGAAAAAAGGATAACCATCCAAAAGTTGTGAACTGATATTCTTAATCATTTTTGTTAGTGATGCCTCTAATTTCTTAATTTGCCTCTATTTTCCCTCAATTTCCTACTCACATGAAAATTGTGACCTTTCACCTTCTTTTTCTCCTAATTTCCTTTATTTTCATAAATTAAATGACAAAAATATGTGTTTTCCTTTCAAGTGCCCTTTCCATTTCCTTTTCCAAGTTCCCCTAGTTGTAATAAACAACAAGTGATGCCCACTAGGATGTTTTTCCCAACATTCAACTTCGAATATGTGTCCCATGACCTTGGTATTATTTATCCTTTATTAACTTTATTACATGATAGTCACCTTGTTCAACTTCTTGTAATCAATGCACAATATAATAGTACCATCCGTCTTCTTTACAAACAATACTAGTGCACCCAAATGTGACACACTTGGCCTTATATACCCCTTATCAAGAAACTCCTTCAGCTGAAAGTTCAATTCCAATAACTCTGGAGTACTCATCCTTTACGAGGCCTTAAATGTTGGTGTTACTCCCTACATCAACTAACTAGAAAACTCCACCTCTCTATGAGAAGGAAACTCTAGAATCTCTTCCAGAAACACATCTTGAAACTATTGCAAGACAAGAACTTCCTCAAGACTTTTCCATCCTCATCTTCCTTCCCTTTTCCACTGGAAATACGAGCTTCAAACAATATGCATCGCTTCTGACAACTATAATTTTCTTACATAGCTGTAACTATTCTCACTGATATAGGCTTATTATTTCCTTGCAAAATTATCCTTTCTCCATCATCATCTAGACACTCAATGGACTTGTCATAAAAACCTAATTTAGTCTTGTGAATGAACGGTGAATTCATGCCAAAAATCATGTTGTATGAGCCCAAAGGAATCACATTTAGATGTGTGGATGTAAGAATACTATTCAAATAAAACGCACAAGGTCTCACCCAATGATTAATTCTTCTCTTGGTCCTTGTAGACAACTACACCAACCAAGATTCTACATGCACTTATTTATTAAAGCAACACTTATCCACCAGGTGAGGACTGATATAACTATAACTATATCTACGATCAATAAAAATGGAAACAACTTGATCATGAGGCTTACCTTCAATCTCAATAATGGATTCATGATGATATGTCCGCCTATTATCCATTGCTACATAAATTCGAGGAATGCTCTGCCCAACATCTCCAATTTTTTTTGCCTCATTTAAATATGAGGCCTACCACCATGGTGCGATAGGCACTCACTCCTGTGATGTTCTCTACCACAATTCCAACACCTCAAAGGTTTCCTACCATCGCCCTTATTTTTCTCCTTGAGTTGAAATTCATTTCCTTTTTCAACTACATTGAAATTATTATAAGGTGCTACATCCTCCTTTTCACCTTCATCTTGAGGTCTTCCTCGCTTCTTAGCCCACTTTCCTTTGGTCTTATCATTACCTATTCAATATCTCTTAGGCTTAGACTTGTGCTTAGACTGTTCATAATTTTTTTTTAGCTTTCTGATGACTTCCTCCAATGACTGAGGCTCATCATACTCAAACTGATCTTTGAATGCTAAAGGAAATCCACTAATGAACCTTTGGACCTTTTTCTTCTAATCCTTGAGGTAGGGAACATACCTCAATAAATCCAGAAACTTATTCGTGTACTCTTCATCTATCATGGCACCAATCCTCAACTCATAGAACTCCTTGGCCTTTCAGTCATAATATCTCTCAAACAAATACTTATTCCTCGTGAGTCTTTTAAACTCATGCCAACTAATCTCCTCTACCTTGATGCCTCTGACATGCTTCAAATCTTCCCACTAGATATTTACTTTTCCCTTTTGACTAAGAATCACTATATTGAATTTCATATTCTCTGAATAATCATGCAATCTAAATAACTTCTTCATCCAAAGTATCCATGCTTATGCATCTTATAATTTATTCTCATCCCCATCAAAAGTAGGAATCTTGGCTTTCCTGAAATCCTCTGGAAAATGTTTTTTCTCACTCTTTCTATAAGGATGTTGGTAGTAATGATGATGATGTCTCTCATAACCAAAAATCAACTAAAATCCATGAGTTTTATCCTGCATATCACGTATATCCAAATATCTGCCACCTTTGACTATGTCATCTATGTCCAACCTGTATCATGATCGAGACCTACTACCATATGCCCCATTAGTCTTTTCCTCCTGACCATGACTGATCCTTAGTTATCCTTGCTTCTACAAATCTGAAATTCTCTGAAGGATGAATGCATTAATTTCTGGTTGCTTTTCTTAAGCTCTGGAAATCCTTTCATGTACCTCAATCAACCTACTATTATCTGACTTACAACTTCTTATTTATTACTTCAAACTTCTTAGTGTATTTCTTATATCAGGAGAGTACTCTTCTCCTTGCTACTCCACTAACTTGTCCCATTCCATTGAATTCACATTATGCCTATAAGGGGACTCATGTGAACTGTAGTCCACCATTTTTATCTTGACCTCTTGTCTTTTATCTCCTGCAAATATGTCATGTTAGATAAACGAAATATAGGCATAATAAAAATCATACCTCATTGTATCTCAAGGGAGGTTATCTCATTTGCACAAATAAATTTATATTAACAGGATATAACTTCACCAGCATATAAACTCATACAAAAATAAGGTCATGATACCAATAACATTAATTAGCTATCATGCATGCATGATAAACTCAAAAAAAACTGACATGCATGCATGATAAACTCAAAAACAACTGACATGCATGCATAGCAATCAAGGTCTATTGTTTCAACCTCGCTCTGATACCAATATGTAGCTATGGTATCAGAGGGAAGGTTGCATGGAACATAACTACTCTGATACCAATCTAGAACCACCCCTCCCACATTTACCCACTTCTACAATTTCTCGATGGTAAACATGGGTTGAGTGTCACTATGATGTGACATGACCTCCAATTTCCAATTATGAAAGTGGGGCCTACATACCAAATGTAAATTAACATCCCTTGGAGACTACATATAACTCAGGAGCCTTCCTACTGCCCTAGGTGTTCAATCCCTGAGTTAGAACCATTTTTCACTAGGTTTACTCCCCAACCACCCTTTACACACTGTGCATGTGGCTATGAGGCTCCAACCACACCCATAAGCCTTTCTGCATGTGGTTATGACCCAAATTCCTTATTTTAGAGCATGCAGTCACATGATCTATGCAAATTTTTAAGGATAGCCTCTAGAACACTACACATAATTTCCTGTAACTTTCCATAATCATGAAAATGATGATGACAATGCTAAAAATTCAAAACTTGAGCAAGATCTTGACCAATACATGCTTAATACAATATATACATTTCGTCAAACATATAGTAAACATATAAGCTACAGGTCATGAATGCATATATGATCATAAGGTTTTGAAATTCATCTAAGAATCACTAGGAAAGCTCTATGTCCTCTCTAATTGGCTGCAATAACACTTGTTAGCCCATGCATTAATCAACCATCCACTAACTTATCAGATCATGAACAAGTGTGATAGCTATAGAACATAATGGAACCATGCATATAAATAGGATATAACTAAAATAGAAACCATGAAAAATTGACCATAAGATCGCCATAATAACCAGTACAAGTGATCATATATCACAATATAAAAATAGCTCATATTAACATAGGAAAATGCCAAAACAGTTAAGGAGTTCCACTTACCACCTCGACCATATATTGGGATAAACCAAATATCTATTTCAACCAATCAACCCCACAACATATTCCAAGCATGAATGTGGGATCATAAGGGTTAAAAAAAAAAAAAACAACCAGGGCTTCCAGAGGAAAAACCACCTCAATGCTTGACCATAGTGAGCTCACATATACGGTCCAAAAATCACTAACATCAACCAGATTGGTCTCTACCCAAACTGTCCAAGGCTCCAGGAACTAGTAACTCAACCCACTGTTTATTTTTTTGTAGCTTGGGAGGTACTCCAAGCCCTAAAGTTCAGGGATTGGAGGAAAAAGTGCTACAAGTAGTCTTGTGGGCTTGGAACCGAAGCTTGGGGTATTGCACCCATCAGTATTTGGGTTAAAACCATGAGCACATTTTAACATGTAATGGATGAGGATGATATCTCTCGGTGCAAAAATTCTAACGCAATGAGAATCATCTAATTCTGAGTTGTAGAAATGAAGATATGAATTTTTTAAGGTTATATTTGGGTTTTGGACATGTGCGTCTAGGTCAAATTAGAGTTAATAATCCTAGTGACAATTTTTCAAGCCCTATTATGACATACATTGAAGCCCTTATTTAGTGTATAAAAAAGAGGTGAGTGTGATATAATTAAATACATCCAAGAGGAAAACACATTGAAGAAAGGAGCTCTGAAATCAGACAAGGAAGAGGAAGATAGGACGCAGGAGATGAAGCACATATTTATGGGAGGCTGAGTTTTTTTTTAGTGTGGATTTTTGTGTGAGGGAAAGCCACATCTCTAGGGCACATTTCATGGTGGAAAGGTGGTGTCAAGGAGAAATATTACCTCCCAAAGAAGGTGTGGATTCATTGCAGGTCCTAGCCACAACAGAAGAGGGATCCTTGAGTGCATTTTGGAGAATCCTAGTGGGAGGAATCACCTATAGTAGCTGCAACCAAGGAGAGAAGGTTGATTTTGGTTAAGGGTCACTTATATGGTTTTATGTTATAGGAAAGGGGGCTCGTAAAGGAGGAGAAATACATTGTGGAAGGTTGCAACAAGAAGGATAGGCCAACGAAGGTTTGGAGGATTGTTTGAGGTGAAACTCAAGTAACCTAAAGCTAGAAGGTACCTTTCTGGAGGGATGCATTGATGAGGGAATATTTTGGGCAAGGGACGCAGCAAAATCATCCTAAAACAGGCCAAGGAGGAGATCTTGTGTGATGACTAGGCCGCAAGCCTGTAGATGGTCTTTAAGGGTAAAAACAACCCTAACAAGGAGATGTAGGTGCCTCCTCAGACAACAAGGTCACCTAGCATGTAAAGGAGTGGAGGTTGCATCATTTGAAGTGTGCTTTGGGCAAGAAGATTATGTTTTTTTAGGTTAAAATGTGTGCCCTAACTAGTGACCAAAACACTACCCTTGAACATCAGAACATAGGTATGTATTGGATCGGTTAGAGTGCATCCTGCGGAAGCAAAGAAGGGAGAATTGAAGCCCTAACCAGTGGGAAGTTTCCACAGTGAATATTGGTGCCTATGTTTGTGCAATATATCCTCTATTGCAAAGCAAAGGGATGAGTTGGATAATTTTTTTGGCACTCATGTGTAAGGGTATATTAGGTGTGAGGATGCCCTAACTAGGTAAAAACTATACAACGTGGACTTGGTCACTCATGGATTGTTGGAGGGAAGTGTGAGAGTGGACTAATTGTGGACGTGATTGGGCACTTATGGTCTACTGGAGGACATCGTTTTACTTTCCAAGTTGGAGCCTGGTGTGTAACACCTTCATGGACAGGGGTATTTGCTAGAGTGGCAGTTGTTTATCTCAAGGGTTGACTAACCAGAGAAGTTATGGAGCCTGAGACTTTCATGTGGATAAGTAGTTCCATAGCATATGATGGGAATTCCTCCTAGCCCGTGTTCATTATGGGATATGGAAATATTGTAGTGATAAGTGGAAGTCCTTCGTGCCCTATGTTGGTCTTCATTAGTGCAATGCAGTAAGACCTTAGTGGGATGAATTCCCTAAGTAGATGAGGAGTAGCAGTGGGCAGGTTGAGAGTTGATCACAAGTGGAGCTATGAAATAATCGACAAGAGTCTCAATGTGTTGATGGGTTGGTGGATGAACAATCAACTAGTGAGCAGATTGATAGCCAAGGTTCAATTGTTAGATGGAACTAGAGCATTGATAGAAGTAGGAGCTGCAGATCAGGAGGCGAAGGACAGGGCATGTACAGGGTACAACCGAGAGGAGATGAGAGAACATGCTAAAACCATATGGTCAGAGTATCTTGTTTTTTATCTTGTACTATTGGATGTATGAGGACCATTATCCCCAATACAGGAGCCCTATTCTATTGTATTATATCAGTTGGATTAATATAACGAAGTGTTGTGGTAAAACACAACCCCCCCATTTTTTACTTATGTACTTCAAATAATGGGGACCCTTTATACAAAATTTTTGGCTAAACACCTTTTAGGATTTTAATTAAATCATTTATTTTAAAATTTTGACATTTTTTATTTTTTTAGGATTTCTATTTTTATTCTTTCATTGAATCCGATTTTTCACAAACTTTCCAACGATACTTGTTTCGCTCCATTTGGTCAACCAGTTTGTGAATGGCACTCTTTTGAAGTTTTGATCATTTTTCTCGCTTGGGTTAAAAAATGTATAAAGTGTACCAATATTTTAATTCTCGTAATTAAAATAGTCATTCATTGCAAATATTAACTTTTAGTTCATTGTTATTAATTTTTCATTTTTTATTAACGATCCTACAAAATGACCCGGCTAAATTGTACAATAGACGAAAATACATTTTAGGATCTTGGTAATTTACTCCAACTTGCTATTTTAAAACAAATTTCCAAACCCAAAACCCCAAAATTGCAAAAATTTGAAGTCCAAAATGTAGGATGGTTAATCCCACGTGGGCCCCACTTCTCACCACACTCACTATTTTGAAAAATCTCGCTTTACAAAAAAGTCGAAATAAAATATGCGATGTGATATTGCGATTGCGATACATTGCAAATCACATATCGCAAATAACAATTATTTATTTTTACGCATATATTTGAAAAATTCCGAAACTCTGATGCAATTTGGTTTATACGAAGGGTTAGAGGATTTTAACATGAATTTTTACTTCTCCTTATGACTCATGTCCTCCACCTCACTCTCCCTCACGTCACACTCACCAATCTCTCTCCAAGTCCTCCTCTCCCTCTCTCACGTGGATTTTTGGTTTTTAATTATTTAATATATAATAAATATTATATTTTTATTATAATTTTTATATTTTAATTATAATATTTTATTTTAATTTTAATATAAATAAATTATAATATTAATATAATATATTTATATTTTAAATAAATTTTAAATCATTTATTTTTTATTAATTAATTTCTGTTTATAGTAAATTGAGATTAATAACATAATTGTGATTAATTAGCATTAATAAATTAATAATCATAATCTAATTTAAGATTAGAATTTAATTTAAAAACTCTGATTTTTAGCCGAAGCAACAGAAAATTCCATATTTCTGACAATTTTAATACACCAACTTTAGAAGCTCATAAATGAAGTTTTACTTGGCCAAATTAGGCCAGGACGGCTCATTAGATAGATAAAATCATGGAGAAAATTTACGAAGTTGTTTAATTTCCAGATTTGATCATTTATTGGGTCTAAAATTCGGCAGAAGATCATGCTCTGAATTTTTAACAAAATAAATTTTCTCAGTTTTATTTTTTGCATTTTAATTTGCCCACAACTGCTTCTAAATGCAGATCCATTCATCAATGATATCCTTGGCCAATTATATCAGCATAGAAATCAAAAGAATGCTTATATTTCTTTTTTGAGTTATTTATTTAATTAAGTTTTAATTGTATTTATTTTAATTTCTAGATTTTGCATTTTGATTTTATTTTTACATTTTAATTTTGTTTTGATTTGTTTTTGCATAAAAATAGTTGAAGAGATGAGAAGAAGAAGATCTCAATCAATGAGAAGGCTTCAACAATTGAATAATAGGATTTTGAGCCAATAGAAACTGATTGAGCATAACCACTCTTCAACAAACTTTCTTATTGATAATTATTTTGTAAATATTATAAATAGCAGATTGTAGAAGGTAGAAGGGGCTTCTCTCCTCTGCAATTCTGGAATTTTTGATGGCACTATTGTCTAGAGGATTTAGAGGTTTAGGGTGAGAGGAGAGGAATATCAGATCTGGATATTATTGATGTTTTTCTTTTACATTCTGAGTCATGTATAATGAACAGAGTCTTGCACTACTGTAGTTCTGATTTTGAAAGCAGAGGTTCAGGCATTGTAAAAGAGTGTTAGAGATCGGAGCTGGAGAAATGGACTTAATAAATTGGTATTTATAATACTATTATTTTAAATTCTAGTTTCATTTTATGATAATAGGAATGTGTCAATTTACTCGCATACTTGTGCACTTCTGTCAGTATGAGTAATTTTCCTCAATTTATGTTATTATTTGTCTCTACACTTATGGCTTGAATTCTGATTTCTGAGTAACTATTTACTCAGAAATCTGTCTTATAGAATTGATTTATTGAATAGTGATATGTTGTGAACTATTTACGCATGTTATTGTTTAATTATTCAAGTTAGTGATTAAATGATCAATATCATTTTGAGAACTACTTCCTGAGTGTTGTTGATTGATTATTTCAGTTAAAAAGTATCTAGATAGAATGTGTTTGGTATTCAAAATATTAGTTAATTGAGCTACTTTGTTAGCTTGATATTCATTTAAAACAAACATATTTAAATCTCAATTATTTAAAACATCTTTCTCTCAGTTGGGATATATATATATCTGCCTAATTGAGATAGGATTAAAATAGTTTCTTTTGCTTGCATCTTAGAATAATATTTCATTTAGTCTAAATTCTACATCCTTAAAAAATTCCTCTTCCCAAAGAGGCAAAATTTTAGTTGTGGCTTGGCTAAGCCCAAATTAGCTTAAGGATCACTTTTCTTGTCTGATCGGCAAGAGAAATGATCTGATGTCTCTTTCCCATTGATAGATAAAACTCATATTTTAAGCCAATGGAGATTGAGAGAAGGTAATTGGACCTAATTAAACCAGTCGGAGCCACCATTCCAAACAGAAAAGGAACTTCTTTAAGGTCTATACTGGGTGGTCATCCCCCATGTTGTTGCAGCAAATTTCGAGGCCTTAACACGAAGTTGGGTTGAAAATTTTAAAAATTTCTCTATATTTTGTGTATGTGTGATTTACTATTGTTTATATTCTACTGTGCAAAGTAAAGCTAGTTGAGATTCTTGGTGTGGTAGTGTCAGTTATTTTAAGACTCTAACCTAGACCCAAGGTCGTGGAAAACTAACATGGAATCAAAGCATATCTGAGCTACTTTGAAGGAAAGTGAATCAGAGTGTGCACAATGAAGAAACTCAGAGGGATTTGTGGGTGTCTAGATCATGGAGCAAAGGGTTCAGCTGAAGACATGCATATGTGGTCTTGAATGGCTTGGCAGCGAAATTGGTTGGGAGTTCTGGTGGATTGGTGGTGAGCCTGTTGAACAACATTTTTTTTTAGAGAATATTGTTGATCATGGACTTCCATTTATTTGGCATGGATGGTTGGGACAACTCGAGGATTTTTTTGGCATGGATGATATCAGGTTGATAGAGATGGCTTCATGTGATGGACTGGATATTGGCAACCTAGAGTCTTCATCAGATCATGATGTTTCATATCCTATATTGTATGGATTTGCATGAGTGGTATTTAATCCAAGAGGATGAGTGCTCGCAGTACTGAGCCAGTGTAGATCGTGTAGGCTTAGAGGGAGTCTAGCCTTAGAGGAAGTGTTCCTATGGAGGTTCTAGATCTTCAGGTGCAGATATGATGAGGCAGAGGAACTATCGATATTTTTGGATTCATTCTACAGGGTATGCTGGAGTGATATATATCATATGGGCTAGTGTCATTGGATAGTGATGGTTACTTCCTAGTCTTGGAATTACCTATGTCACAAAGAGGGAGTGTTTATTTTTGTATATATTGGGAGGTACTTCGAGCCCTAAGGTTTCGGGATTGGAGGGAAAAGCGCCAAAACTAGGCTTGTGGGCTTGAAACCCAAGCTTGGGGTTTTTCACCCATCAGAATTTGGGCCAAATCCATGAGAACATTTCGACATGTGATGGATATTGATGATAGCTCTCAGCGAGATGATTCTAACGCAACGAGAATCATCCAATTCCGAGCTATAGAAATGGAGATATGGATTTTTTTAAGGTTATATTTGGGTTTTGGATATGTTTGTCTAGGTAAGCTTGGAGTTAATAAGCCTAGTAACAGTTTTTCAAGCCCTATTATGATTTCCATTGAAGCCATCCTCTAGAGTATAAAAAGGGGGTGAGTGTGAGATCATTAAAGACATCCAAGAGGAAAACACACTGAAGAAAGGAGATCTAAAATCAGACAAGCAGGAGGTAGATAGGACATAGGAGATGAAGCACATGTTTATGGGAGGTCAATTTTTATTTTATTGCATGTTTCTATGTGAGGGAAAGCCGCATCTCTAGGGAACATTGCATGGTGGAAAGGATGTTTCAAGGAGCAATATTACCTCCCAAATAAGGTGTGGATTCACTACAGGTCCTAGCTGCAGTAATAGGGGGATCCTGGAGTGTATTTTGGAGCATCCTTGTTGGCAGAATCCCCTATGGTAGCCGCATCCAAGGAGAGAAGTATGAGCTTGGTTAAGGTTCAATTCTAGGGTTGTATGTTATAGGAAATGGAGCTCGTAAAGGAGGACAAATACATTGTGGAATGTTGCAACAAGAAGGATAGGAAAATGAAGGTGTGGAGGATTGTTTGAGGTCAAACTCAAATAACCTCAAGCTAGAAGATACTTTGTTGGAGGGTCACATTGATGAGGTATTTCTTTGGGAAAGGAATGCAACAAAATCCTCCTGAAACGGGTCAAGAAGGAGACCTCCTATGATGACTAGGACGCAAGCCTCTAGGTGGTGTTTTAAGTGTTAAAACAACACTAAGAAGGAGTTGTCGGTGCCTCCTCACACATCAAGGTCACCTAGAATGTAAAGGAATGGAGGCTGAAATAATTGAAGGGTGTTTTTGGAAATAATATTAGGCTTTTGTAGGTTATATTAGGTGCCCTAATTAGTGACCAAAACATTTCCCATGAAAAACAGAACGTATGTATGTATTTTCTCCATTAATGCCTTGTTTTGGGTCATAGTTTGTGATCAGTATTGGATCGGTTAGAGCGCATTCTATGGAAGATAAGTGTTATAGGTCAATTTGGGCACCATTCCCAATGACCTAGTTAATTGGGAATCATCTCCAAGACCGATGATTAAGGGTCTATCATTCCCTATAATTTTAGTTGCTATATGCTCTAAGACAAAAAACAAGACAAATCAAACAAATACTTTCATCAAGCAAAGGTTTCCATGGTTTGAAGCTTATTATATAGCATATGAGAGCTCAACAATGCAGGCTCTAAGGGGCCTAAGTGTGTTGCATATGCATGTAGCCCCATGCAAGGCTTCTCTGCAAAGCACTTCCCGACATTCAAAGGTGTGTTGGTCACATTGGGAGCGAAATTCTCATTTTTCCGGAATCTCCACTTAGCCAGTGCCTTCTAGAAGAGTTCACATGGGTCAAGCTTCAGATCCAAGTGTCCATTTGACATATACATGAATGGAAACATTTCTTGCCTATTTTTGGAAAGATATTGATTCTAAAACAACCTACAGTTCATCTATAAATTAAACACAGATCTAAGTGTTTGAAAAGGAAGAATTTAGTAGAGAAATGCTGGAGAATTTTCAATTGAGAGTTTGATTTGTGGAGCTGCTGCTGGAGAGATTTATGTTGTGATGAGACTTGCGAACTTTGCTGGAAGGTCACTTCAAATCAATCATTAGGTTGTAACCTCTTCTTCTATCATCAATAAAGAGTACTTCTTATTTTTCCCTACATGCATCTATGTTAACTTTGATTTTCCATATTGTAAGATCTTGGTTGATGAATGTAGTTTATGCTTTACTAATTTAGCTAAATAGCTTGATTAAATATCTATATTATTGCATCTTCTCTTGTTTCAGTGTTCTTTCTTGCAGGAAGCATTCAGCTCACAAACCGCTTTAATTTGAAGTTGTAGTGGAAGCGATAGAAGGATTCATTTGGAAGCCAATGAACAAGTAAGCCTCCAATCCTCTCTGTGTATATATTCTGAGTTAGGAGAAATGGTAGTATAGTCTTTCACCTATTGTTCTAGAATAGAACCTGTCTAGGGAAGCATAGTTTATCTGTAGATTACAATTCTGGCCCAACAAACGGGTGACTCCACTGGGAATAATTTCTCTTAGTTATAGGCGTTTTAGTCTCTGATTTTCTTTATAAATCCACCTAATAGCTGTTTCACATAAATATTATACTTTTTCAGAACTTAATTTACAAATACAGTGAGTTAAACAGTAGCTTTTTCTTTTCTTACAGCACCCAACGCACCCTTAGACTAGACACAGTGCTTTGCAGAGCACTGTCTCCCCTCCAAGCCTACGTTGCAGAGCACTGTCTCCCCTTGGAGACTGCGTTGACTCCTCAAAGTGACCAAATTCCTTTGAATTTGAATTTGCAACTTGCTTCAATTTTGTTTGCTACTGTGTTCTGAAAATTTTGATGCTCAATTGACCAGTGAATCTATATACTTCTTCCTCCTTTGGCTGAAAATTTGTTCAATGTTTTTTTAGAAAAAATTTTCTTTATCATTGACAAGTTGATTTCAAATTAATTTTTACGATCACATTAAGAATCATTTGCTTTCTAAATAGGAAATTGTCGTAAAATCTTCATTTCCTTGATAGGAGAAATTGTTGTTGAAATCCTTGTTTTTCCTTCAAAAGAGAAATTGTTGTTTGTATTCTTCGTTTCTTGAAAGTAAAAAGCATTTGAATTATTGATCTAGTGCACCTAGTTTCTTTTTTGCATTCATAACATTAAGGAAACTGAAAATAAAAACTTGCATTTGCATTTAGGATTGTGTGTTTTTTTCAAAAGGAACATTAGGAAATCTGCATTTAGTTTGAGATTCATTGATTTGTTTTTCCTCATTGATTTGTTTTCTCTCAAATTATTTTGCTATCTTCCCTTATTAGCTAGGTTCTTCATTGAAAAAGCTGAAAGTGAAAGTTTGTTTATCATTCTTATCCGCATTTTAGGAATTTCATATACATCATCGTGGTGAACCTAAAATGAAAATTTTTAAGCAAGATCAACATAAAATAAATCTCAATTTACTTAACAACGCATTGGAACATTCACGATAACATTTAGAAGGTCTAGGCTAGAGACGTGTTCTGACGTCGTAAAACATAACAACTGACGTTAAATTGTCTGCGATACATTCTAAGTGTGATACCTCACTCCACTTACGTAAGTATATCATAGCTCATCCATGTACTCTCGGGTATATCGAGCGGTGTTACAGTACGATAAGTATAAAGGGGTGCTCTCACTGTGCGGTTTCGCATCAGACAGCGCTAATACAGACTTGGACCTCCATGTACCTTTGGGTATATTTGGGAGGAAAAATTTTAGGTTCTATCCATCCATAGTGAACCGAGTCGACTGCCTTGAAATTTTGATACACCGAACACAGAATTCAGGGAGATTACTTGCCCATACTTCTTGGTTCGCCAGGAGGTATTCTGTAGTTCACAGTTTCTTGGTAAACCCTTTTGCCTAGCATTACCCTCTTTCTGTTTATTTTTTTTTGGATAAAATAAATCAATAATCATGGAAGAACACAATCCTATCCCCCTTCGTTCACATATATTAGCTTTAAAACCACCTTTACCGCCGAAAATTAAGTCTGGTAGGCGAAGGTGATCACGATATGCCGAATCAAGTATAATTTGTAAGTCCAACGAAACATCATATTTTAACCCAGAGTTAGCTCAAATTGTTTCCACACATCCTGGTTTGTTTAGTGTTGTCAAAACAGAGTCTTCACAGCTACCCGTGGTCACGATCCATTCAATCGCTGAGACCATACCTCCTGGACCCGACGTTGTTCAATCACAAATTGATCCAGATCCTGTCTCTTATTTGCCAGCACATTTGAATCCTGAAGTCGAACAACCGGAAGTTGTTCCTACCTTGGTCATGCCACAAATTTATGTAGCTATTTAAACTCCTATATGACACAGTCAACCGTCTGAAATATATTTTGGGCCTGACGGTGGAGTTCTTCCTCCTGGTTTAATCGCGATTGAAGAAATCCCACTGTTAGCCACCTACAAAAATTTTCATATCAAATGGTGGCTAAATCATTTTTCAAGCCTTCAAGAAACAAGTTTTATTACCAAATTGTCAATTCTCGAAGTCTTATGAAGATGAATTATTCTTGAGTTAATCTTCACTGTTGTTTCCCTCTTAAAATTCTGAAATTCTGTTGTTTTCCCTAAAGAAAAAGACTGGTGAAAACTCCATTTTTCATCATTTTTACTCCTCCTTCCCTTCACCATTAACCTCCATTTTATCCCCCTTTTCCTTATAATTTTCTCTATTTTCCATTATTTCCCATTTTCCCTTCATAAATCCCCTTTTATAAGGTTTAAAACTCCTTTTTGAACCTTACCGAAACCTTCAAAACCCTTTGAAAATTCTTGAAAATTCATAAAAAACAGTCTTTTTAACTAAGGCTTTAGCCCCTTTGAGCTAATCCCTAAACCACTTCCCCTCCATGCGACTTGGCACTGGAACCAAGTGAAAAGTCCAAAATTGCTTATCGCATCGGGGCATTTGCGATGAGCGCAAGTCTTTTTGTTTCATAAAACCCCCGATTTCAATGAGCCCCTTTGTTATAAATCTCGATCTCTTCCCCTCTTTATAAAACCTAGAGCCTGAAATCGGGCGCTAAACCTCATAAATAAACCCTCCCCGATGCATTTTATCCTTTGTATTTTGTAAAAAGTCTGATTTTCTTATGTTTCAAAGGGTTCCACTGGTTCAATGTTTTAAATGAAAAGGACCATTGATCTAAAATCGATTGACGATCAATGAAATCTCGCATCGGAGATTTTCATCGGGCGCATTTGAAAGGCCCTCTCCTTTATTCCGATTCTGATTGGCTCCCTTTGCTATAAAACCTCGGCCTCCACTTCCCTTCAGATAACCCAAGAGCTCACAATCGGGCGCTAAAAACTTTATACAAACCATTCCCAATCCAATTTTCCCTTTATATTTCATAAAATTTCTCTTTTTTTCATATTATAACTAGGCCCGCTGGTTCATTGGTTGGAGCCCTTCCCCACCGTTGATCTTGAACCAATCAATGGCCAACGCAATCTCGCATCAAAGATTTCCATTGGGTGCATTGTAATATTTTATTCCCCCTTCTCGATTGGCCTCTTCCGATGGATCCTCAGCCGTTGATCTCCCCCGCCAAATCTAGATCCGATGGCCCTTATCGCTCCATCCCAAAGCGCATTCCCCTGCCTGTGACCTCCTCCGATACATTCTTTGTTGTCGATCTAATCCTCAGATCAACGGTCCATGATCAATCGCATTGGCACTTTTCTCCTTTTGCCCCCGTCGATTGCAATCTCCCGATTGCATCTGGACCGTCCATATGAAAATATCTAATGGTCCAGATCTTTCCTCGCCACCTTGGTTAAAATCATGAACTCCGCTGTGTAATGTTTTTCGACCAATATTCGCCGTTGATCTATACAGATCAATGGCCCACACTGATCCTTTCTCCGCTTCATATATTATTTCATTAGCCCCGAGGATCAATCTTGACCATCCATATTGAATATCCAACGGTCCGGATTAATCTCGATAGGCCCAACTCCCTGGGTCCTACCTTTTCTCCAGATCCATCTCCACAGTCCATCCCCTGATCAGACAGTCCAGATTAAAACTGCCCCACCTCTTTTCGTCCTTGCATCTTATCAATATCGTGCTCTCTCACAGTTTTCCGATCTAAGGCCCTAGATCTGACAACTGACGTGCATTTTCGTGTAGATTCAAGCCTAAATGATAATTCCTAAAATTCACGCGATATGGGTGGTTTTGAAATGCCACGTGTTGGGCTCTAACGCATATCACGTTCGAAAAGTGAAAACTTCCCTTCCTCCATTTTCTTGCACAAAACGCATGGTTTTCTCGTCCGAAACCACTTTCCCTATTTTCTATTGTGTTTCATCACGTTCATTCCCCGCCATTGATCTCTACAAATAAACTGATGACATTTAATCCAGCCATTACATTATCGCTCTTTGCCATCTTCCAAGGGATTTCAGAATCACTCTCCACCGTCGATCTCCTTGGGCTAATCTAATCCAACGGCCCTAGATCGTTTGGAAACCCCAATTTTCCTTTCAATAAATTTTTCCTCCGCCAAAGGTTTTTCTCTTTTCTCTTCCCATTTACGCCTATTTTATTGTAATGTGGCCCTCTACATTTTATTTCTCCTGATAAATCTTGACCGTCGATCTTTGTAGATCGATGGCCCAGACTTAATCTCCAAACTACTTTTTTCAGCTGCCTCCCTTTTAATCTCTGCAAGAAATCTCCACCATTGGATGATTTCATCCAATTTCCGTGACCTAACTACAACCTCTGAAGCAGTTAAACCAAAAATACACAGGATTTTCTTAATATTTCTTTGCTTGCGTAGGTTTTAAAGGTTTTTCAAATGTTTCAAAGGAAAAATAAAAGTCGAGGATGACAATCCTCCAGGCTTTCATTCATCAAAGAGTATCCATCTACAGGGTTCAAAACCATGTTTTATCGGTGCCTCATGAGCACTGATACCGTTATAAGCCCTTTGCGCACTTGCACATCAGCAAGACACAGCAAAACTTAATTAAAATAGAGAGTATCAGTGTTGAAGATCCAGTCACAACATAAATTAAGACTTAAAGGTTGTATACACAGTTTTTGAGGGATTATGGCCCAAATTGACTATCTAAAGCCTAATCCACCAAATTAACACAGTTTGAGGAATAGAAAACAAGAATTAGGCCTGATTATTCCTAACACACAAAGTTAAAGAAAATTAACAGTGTTTAAAGAAATACAACAATATCTACCAAATAGAGAATGCCTCTACTACCACATTAGAGGCTAATTGAATCCCCTCAGTTACCAGAATGCCACCTGCATCCTCAAAGAATTCAAAAGAGGCTGAGTTATTACTAGAACAGAGGATATTTGCCTAAATCTAGCTCAACAGTTATTTCGAGCCAAAGAGACTTATTGCAAAACATAAATAGAGTTATTACAAAGATGACACAAAGCCTTAAAGTCAACAAAATCTCCCCAGCAAGCTTAATACTTAATGTGAGCCAATTAATACAGAGAAATCTCTGTAATCTTCTCCATTGAGCCCCTCAAAGGCTGAGAAGCAATAAAATGTATTAATTGAGCCTCTAGATCTTTTCTCTCTTTCCACCTCCTCATTTTTTCTATAAAATCTTCTTGAGGAGCTCATTGTAAAGGGTTGGTTGCAGAACTTTGAAATATACTTGTGCTCAAAATTTTCCTACATGTAAATAGTGTCCATAGGCTCTTAAAGCTCTATTTGTAATCAAATAATTTAGGCTGAGAAGAAAAGATGATTGCTGAACTAAAACATTGGACTTGAAGATTGTAACTGGATTGACATCAATATACAAGCTTATTCTTGGGATCCTGGTCTATATCACTGGTGAAGTGCTTCTTTCTATGTTATTGTTTTCCTTTCATGTATGCCATTTTGTCCATTATTCTCTAATAAAGAACAACAAGCATAGAGTTAGGATTTACTGTTTACAATACCCTTCTCTGACTGATAAGATTTATCTCAATGTTTTCCTCCCAAATTGTGTATTTAAGAATGATTCAATACAGTCTAAGCAGTTAGGAATGTTGGTGTTCCCTCATCCTACTATCTAAACCAAACATTGTTCTTGAATGTTATTTTCATTGTATGCTTAGTAGAGTTTGACTAGAGAAGTTTATGGTTTGCCCTATCTCCTAGTTATTTCTTCAAAGGTAATTCTGAAAATTTCCCTAAGAGTATGCTGAAAGCAGTTTAGATTTAAAAGTATCTTATCTGATCTTAGGTTGAACTTCATTTGTCTTATCTATTTTCATCCCTTCTAAAAGTAATTATGCGGATTACTGGATTGTTTGTCTGTTGAGATAGCTTTAATACGAACTTGTCCAAAGAGGTCTATGGTTAGCCCTGTCCTTTGGTTTGTTTTAAACAGTTACTTAAAAGGATTTTCTTGTTTGGACAGACTGATAAATCCTAGTTGAAATTATTGTATGTTTCCACCCTTTCAACACTTTTATTGTTCCATTTCATCATTTAAATCTCAGATATCTTGTGATATAGATGACTTTCCCCTTGGACCACTCTTGAAATTGTTGCACAATTAAACCCTTTTATGACTCCATAAGCGCAATGGACTAAAAACCAGTGTCATATCTATCACACCTTTGAAACTCTTTCATTTTAGGACTTTCCTCTCAACTAGAAATCATGCTCAACTATCCAAAACAAACAAAAACCCGTGTTCTTAATAACTAGCCTAATATCATACCCAAAATATTTAAAGATAAATCAATCTTTGCATTTATAGAGAAATCCCTCTCTAGATTCAGGAGGGCTAGATCCTAGAATCCCAAAGTGGTTCAAGTGTTCTCTCTGCAGTTTGTATTTGCCAATCTTGCAAATTACAGGGAGCTAACATTTATGGCAACTCCACTGGGGAAATTTGAGTATTTTTTATCCTAGACACCTTTAAGATCTCAGATTACCCTTTGAATATGAACATTTAGTATATTAGCCATTTAACCCACCAGGTATAACATTTATGGCCAAATACGTTGTTGGCAATATGATGCAGAGTGTTGTCCTTGATGGCAACCTATTTGATAAAGTTTTTCTTGACGGAAACCTATTAAACTTGATGGAGACATAATTGATGAATTAAGGGGGATATTTTTGGCCATGTGATACAATTTATTGACCTTGATGGAACCTGCTTGATGAGTTGCCTATGATAAGAAACTTATGTGTTAAATTTGTAAGGATGATGTATCTTGTGTTAAATAAGGAAGGATGATGTATCTACAGATTAGCTCAGAAGCAACAAAAGAAAGGATTTAGAAAATGCCAGAATAATGTTGAACAAGGTATGTCATAAGGCATATGCGGGTTTGTTAAGGAGAAGTTTTGTATGCACGTGGAAAAGTACGTGCCAAGTCGCGTATGCCAATTTGCGCTCTAATTTTATAAAACCAGGGGGCATTACCATTGTGTTGGCCCAAAGTATTGAGCGCTTGATTATCTATTTGACCCCGTCTAGGAATACCATCAACGGTTGAGTGGTTTTGACTCATGGTATTGATAAAGGCCAAATATATTTAAGGAGAAGAAAATCATAATGCAAGGGGTAGAGCAAGTGTATGGGCTTTAATGAATACTTCACTCTGAAGTATATCTGCATGGTTGAAATCTGTTCTTAAATGATAGATCTGAATCTATGATGCACCTATGAATATGATGAAGGTTCAAGATCTCTAGATCTAGAAATGATGAATCTCTAGGATGATCTGAAAAGAAGTGATGAAGACCTAGTGCAAATCCGATGAAGAAATTGAAAAATCTAGGTAAGTTCATAGATCTGATCTGTTCTGCAAAGTTTATCTTTTATAGATCTATACGCAGGTTCGTTTCATGAAAATCATGTGTATACGTGGATCTGATAAAATAAAAGCACGTATGAGTAGTTAGGGTTTTTCTAAGATATGCACAAATGTATACGCGGGTTCGTTTCATGAAAAGCGCGTGTATACGCGGGTCTGATTAAATAAAAGCATGTACGGTATCTAAACTAATGATTGCTCAAGGTTGAATGTGTTTCTGCATATCTATTCTGAAGTCTGGGTTATCTTTGATATTCTGGCTATAGTGGTTTCACTGTTCTATTTGAAGCATTGGGCGAAGTATATTTGTTGATAAGTGAAGAGTTGTGTTGAAGCTATTTGATCCAGTTTGAAAATTGATGAAACGTGGTCTGCAGTAGTGCTGAGGGTCGAAGTCGTCAGTGAGGGGGTAGTAGCTCCCTTCCAATGGTAGCTGGTAAACAAGAGCAGGGGGTTGTAGCTCCCTTCCAAGAGAGGATGGTAAATGAGAGCAGGGGGTTGTAGCTCCCTTCCAGGAGAGGCTGGTAAACGAGAGAAGGTTGTAGCCTTCTGCAGGTGGGTGCCTGCGTGCTAGTATGAGTCTTCGCCAGTACATGGTTGTAAGAAGTTTTCTTTATAATAAATATTGAAGGCTGAGACGACAGCAGCGGTGGTTTTCTCCCGACTTGGGTTTCCACCTTAAATCCTGGTGTTCATGTGTGTTTCTTATGTGTGATGGTTCATTCTGTTTTTACTGCACATGCTTACTACTTAACATCTGATGAATAAATGATGCAATGATTTAAGAATCAAATACATAATAAGAGCTCTGAGCATATGTGAGTTTCATTAAGGATATCCGCATATATACGCAAGTTTTGTTCTGTAAAGTAGTGTATGGGTTTTGAGAAAAGAAAAGTAAAATTTTTATCAGTTAGCTCAAAATACTGATTCAACCCCCCTCTCAGTATTTTTCCCAACAATTGGTTTCGGAGCAGGTCCTTCTGAAAAAGCTTAGCCACTAGAAGGAAGATCAAGCAAGATGAGCAATCAAGATGGAACAACATCTATCAAGCCTCCGCTCTTTAATGGAAGCAATTTAATCTTCTGGAAAACAAGGATGAGATCCTATCTTCAGTCTATGGGAATAGATGTATGGGCCATTTTTCAACAAGGATATCAATATCCATCTACAATACCAACAAATCCGACTGAAAAGAAGAATTATGAATCAAATGCAAAGGCGATCAATGCTATAACGGGAAGTCTGACTGAATCTGAATTTGTCAAAGTTATGCAGCTAAATACAACAAAGGAAATGTGGGAAAAAATCATTCTAAGTTATGAAGGTGATGCAAAGGTAAAAAGTGCAAAACTCCAAACTCTCAGAATTGAATATGAAAATTTAAAGATGCATAGTGATGAGAGTATTTCCAGTTTATTTCTACATGTTGATGATGTTGTAAATCGTATGAGAAATCTTGGAGAAACAATAACCGAATCTACTTTGGTTGAGAAAATTTTAAGATCTCTAACAGCAAAATTTGAGTCAAAAGTTTCTACTCTTGAAGAAAAATAGGATCTTCAAAATCTTACTGTGGTAAAACTTCATGGCATACTAACCGCATATGAAATGAGAAGAGGAGGACCATTTGAAGTCAAAGAGGCCGTCTTCAGAGCTTCTACTAAAGGGAAAGAAGTACAAGATGTAGAAGGATTAGGATATATCTCAGAAGAAGATGAGGCAAATTTTGTAAAGAAAATTCAACTTGGCACAGGACGGTTCAGAGGTAAGCTTCCTTTCAAATGTTTTGAGTGTGGAAGAATTGGTCATTATGCTGCTAAGTGTCCTCATAAAGATACACCTACAAAAGGGAAGGAAGTAGCAAGAAGGAATAAGAATCGGTTTAACACTAGAAAAAGTTACTATACTCATGAAGACAGTGATGGGTTATCTGATAGTGAGGAAGAATGTGAACAAGATCTTAGACTTCTCATGGCATTTGAATCTAGAGAAGAAAAGGATACTTTTGTGGATGCTCTAGAGGACAATGAATTTCTTGAAGAAAACAATCAACTCAAAATACGCTTAGAAGAAAGTAAAATACTCTTAGAAGAAAGGAAAATAACCATAGAGACTCTGGAAAAGGAGGTTGAAGGAGCAAAGAAACACATTGAGAAATTAGAATGTGAAGTGGTAAGTCTAAGAAAATATTTTGAGAAAGTAAAGACTCTGAATCTTAGATTTGCTAAAGGATCTAAAACCTTAGATGATATTATCAAGGTACAACGTTCTCCTCTTATAAAGACAGGTCTTGAATATACCGGAGAATATTCTCAGGCTTCAGCACCAAATTATCTAAAAGCAACTACAGCTGGTTTACAAAATTCTGCCACTTATCAAGGGAATAAATATTCATTATAGGTAAAGCATGATCATCTCAATTCAAAGAACACTAATAGGAATATCTCTCAAAGAAACATCAATCAATAGGTACATCCAAGTAGAAGATTTCATGATCGCAGAAATTTCTTCTTCAATGGACAATGTTTCTCATGTCACAATTTTGGTCATAAAGTTGTTCAATGTGTTGCATATAAAACCATCATGACTAGAGAAGAAAGAAAGAAAAGGATTGAATTTGAGGAGAATACCTATAACAAATTTTCTCCTCTTCTAAATGAAGTTGAATTTTCTTATTGCAATAACTTTGGGCATGAAGAATCTGAATGCAGGAGCAAAGTTCAGCCAAAAGAGCATTTTCCTTCAAATTCCAAAGTATGGAAAAATAAGGAATTAGAGGTTGAAAATTATGGCATAGATTTATTTGCAGAAGGTGAAGAAAATCAATGGTACATTGATAGTGGATGCTCAAGACACATGACAGGTGACAAAAACAAACTTCTTGCATATAGTGTTCTAGAAAAGGAAAAGAAAGTTACATTTGGAAATGATACTCCTGTTGTAATTAAAGGAAAAGGGTCTGTGTTTCTAAAAGGAAACGTGAAGGCTAATGATGTCATGTATGTGGATGGTTTAAGGCATAACCTGTTAAGTGTAAGTCAAATGTGTGATCAAGGAACTGAAGTTTTCTTTAGTTCAAAAGAATGTGTGGTTCGTGATCTTGTTACAGGTAAAACAATTATAAAAGGGAAAAGAACTCCAAGCAACCTATATGTATTGAAGATCTGCAAAGAACAATGTTACTTAAGTCAATCTTCAGAAAACTGGTTATGGCATAGAAGGTTGGGGCATCTAAGCTTCTCTCAAATCAACAAATCAAGCAGACTTAATGTTGTTCGTGGTCTTCCCAATATTACTCTACCTGAAAGTATCATATGCAAATCCTACCAATTCGAAAAGCAGACCAGAGTGCAATTTAATGCCAAGGAAGGATCATCAAGTAGGCCTCTTGAACTCATTCATACTGACATATGTGGACCTATGAGGAAAAATTCACCTCGTTGTGAACAATACTATATCTTATTTATTGATGATTTCTCTAGAATGTGTTGGATTGGGTTCCTTAAACACAAAGATGAAGCATTTGAGAAATTTCAGATCTTCAAGGCTCTGGTTGAAAATGAATTAGATCTAAAACTCAAATTTCTTAGATCTGATCAAGGAGGAGAATATACTTCAAACGAATTCCTTTAATTTTGTGAACAACATGGAATAAAAAGATAGTTCTCTGTAGCTGGCACTCCACAAAAAAATGGCGTAGCAGAAAGAATAAATAGAACAGTTCAACAAATGGCTAGAGCTATGCTTGATGATTCTGGAACACCTAACACATTTTGGGGAGAAGCAGCACATACAGCGGTAAACATTCTCAACAAGGCACATGTTCGTGTAAATAGTGACAAAACTCCATATGAACTCTGGTATGGTAATTCTCCCTCTGTGAAGCATTTTAGATTTTTTGGAAGTAAATGCTTTATCAAAAATAATGATGAAAAACTTGGCAAGTTTGAACCTAGAGCGGATGAAGGAATACTTCTTGGTTACTCCTCTACGAGTAGAGCTTATAAATGTTACAATAAAAGACTTCGAAAGATTGTTGAATGTATTGATGTTTTTATTGATGAGTCTCCTGTAGCCCCAAAAGAAGAAAAACAAATAACAAATGAAGACGATGGTGACTTATGTCCTTTTACATCAAATAGCAATGATATAGACAGTGAACCCAATGAAGAACCTGAAGATGATTTATTTGAAAAGGGTCCATCCAGATATGTTCAAAAGAATCATCCAAAATCTCAAATTTTGGGAGATAAGGGATCAAGTGTACAAACAAGAAGGACTCTTGTGGGATCTTCTAGCTATATGGCATTTCTATCCACTATTGAACCACACAATGTCAATCAAGATAGCAAAGATGAATGTTGGGTTCATGCCATGAATGAAGAGCTTGATCAAATTGAGAAGAATCACACTTGGGAATTAGTACCAAGACCTCATAACAAAAATGTCATTGGAACTAAATGGATATTCAAAAACAAGTTAAATGAGAATGGGGATGTTGTAAGAAATAAAGCTAGACTTGTTTGCAAGGGGTATGCTCAACAAGAAGGTATAGAATTTGAAGAAACTTTTGCTCTGATAGCTAGACTTGAAGCCATAATAATGTTTCTTGCTTTTTCAAGCTTCCAACAAATCAAATTTTATCAAATGGATGTTAAATCCGCCTTTCTCAATGGTGATCTAGAAGAAGAAGTTTATATAGAACAACCAGAAGGATTCATTTTGGGAAATGATAAAAATCTTGTTTGTAGACTTAAAAAGGATCTATATGGTCTCAAACAAGCTCCAAGGGCATGGTATTATCGTCTTGACAAATATCTTCATCAACAGGGATTTTCAAAGGGGTCTACTGATAGCAACTTATACACAAAAACTGAAAATGACAAACTATTGATTGTGGTTGTATATGTTGATGATATCATTTTTGGAAGCAATGAAGAATCTATGAGTCAGAAATTTGCTTCAGCTATGCAGCAAGAATTTGAAATTTCTTTACTTGGGGAACTAACATTCTTTCTTGGATTGCAAGTGCATCAAAATACAGATGACATATTCTTATCACAAGAAAATTATGAAGAAGTATGGCATGGAAGAGTGCAAACCTGTAAGTACCCCGATTATAACTGGATGTAATATTAGTTCTCATGATGATTCTCCCACAGTGAATCAACCAGAATACAGATATATGATAGGAAGTCTA
This sequence comes from Pinus albicaulis, assembly GCA_034641835.2. Classification (NCBI taxonomy): domain Eukaryota; kingdom Viridiplantae; phylum Streptophyta; class Pinopsida; order Pinales; family Pinaceae; genus Pinus; species Pinus albicaulis. The sequence goes on along the minus strand of JAXQQM020091907.1, from coordinate 295,996 downwards.
CTCTATCTCACTGGGACTAGACTAGACATTATGCATGCAGTTGGGATTGTTGGAAGATTCCAAGCTAATCCAAAAGAGTCTCACCTTCAGGCTGTCAAAAGAATATTCAAATATCTACAAGGAACTCAAGACTTTGGACTATGGTATCCAAAGAATGATGATCTTACTCTTCATGCTTACACTGATGTAGATTGGGCTGGAAATGTTGATGATCGGAAAAGCACTAGTGGTGGTGCATTCTATATGGGGCCCCAGTTAGTTTCTTGGTTCAGCAAGAAGCAAAACTCTATTGCCTTATCTACAGCAGAAGAAGAAAATGTGGTTGCCGCATCATGTTGTACTCAACTTCTTTGGATGATGCAAACCTTACAAGACTTTCAAATCAAATGTTCACCTCCTATCTGGATCATGTGTGATAATACAAGTGCCATCAGCATCTCAAAGAATCCTGTCATGCATTCCAAGACCAAGCACATTCCCATCAAGTATCACTTTTTACGTGAACAAGTGCTTGAAAAAAAGGTGAAGTTGGAGTATGTTCCCTCCAAAGAACAAGTTGCTGATATACTGACCAAACCTCTTCCCAGGGAAGCATTCGAATATCTCAAATAGAAGCTGGGATTAGTCTCTTCCATGCAGAAAATTATAACTAATTAAATTTAGAAGATTAAATTGGATACACAGGTTTCCTAAAAAACAGTCGCATATATACGCAAGTTTATACAAAGAAAACTGTGTATGGTTAGTTGCTGACAAATTTACTTGGGGTCAGCATTCTTCAGCACAACTACAGTGCTGTTTTGTATCTCTGATGATTTTTTAGCTCTTTTATTTTTGTTTCATTCTCTAATATTGGGTAAAGATGCCTTGATGATTGGATGTTGAAAGTGTTCAGGTTGCACAAGCTAAGGAGGAGTTTTGGTCATATGGAAAGGATGCACAGTTTCAGGGGGAGAATTAGTCTTGCTGAATGTAATGCATTGTTGGCATTATGATGATTCTGAAATATGATCTCTCTTAAGGTCTTTTTGATATTGGTTATAAAAAGTCATATGTGTAATTTGATGAAAAGGCTATGACCTATGATGTAAATTGCAATATTCAGTCATGTAAAGGGCTTGTTCAAATGTGTAAACCCACTTGGTTGGGTACATGAGTCATATATGTAAATCCACTTAGTTGGATCTTTGATGTAAGTAAGAGTCCTTGGTTATAGAGTCATGTACTTCATATGTTTGAAGATTCAGCATGATCTCAGGGGGAGCATGGTAACTTCAGTGCACCTCAGATCTACAGAGCTCTTCTTGTTTTGGTTTTGATCTGCCCTTTTCCCTTGATGTCAAAGGGGGAGAGTAGTATCATGGTGTCATATTTTTTATCATGATGTTTGAATAGGGGGAGAGTATCATGGTGCTTGCATCATGATTATAATCAATGTATCTATCTATTGCGATGATCAATCACCATCATGGTTGCCATCAAGTCCAAAGGGGGAGATTGTTGGCAATATGATGCAGAGTGTTGTCCTTGATGGCAACCTATTTGATAAAGTTGTTCTTGACAGAAACCTATTAAACTTGATGGAGACATACTTGCTGAATTAAGGGGGAGATTGTTGGCAATGTGATACAATGTATTGACCTTGATGGAACCTGCTTGATGAGTTGCCTATGATAAGCAACCTATGTGTTAAATTTGTAAGGATGATGTATCTTGTGTTAAATAAGGAAGGATGATGTATCTACAGATCAGCTTAGAAGCAACAGAAGAAAGGATTTTAGAAAATTCTAGAATAATGTTGAACAAGGTATGTCATAAGGCATACGCAGGTTTGTTAAGGAGAAGTTGCGTATGCACGCGGAAAAGTACGTGCCAAGTCGCGTATGCCAATTTGCGCTCTAATTTTATAAAACCAGGGGGCATTACCATGGTATTGGCCCAAAGTATTGAGCGCTTGATTATCTATTTGATCCCGTCCAGGAATACCATCAACGGTTGAGTGGTTTTGAATCATGGTATTGATAAAGGCCAAATCTATTTAAGGAGAAGAAAATAATAGTGCAAGAGTGAGAGCAAGCATCTAGGCTTTAATGAATACTCCACTCTGAAGTATATCTGTATGGTTGAACTCTGTTCTTAATTGATAGATCTGAATCTATGATGCACCTATGAATATGATGAAGGTTCAAGATCTCTAGATCTAGAAATGATGAATCTCTAGGATGATCTGAAAAGAAGTGATGAAGACCTGGTGCAAATCTGATGAAGAAATTGAAAAATCTGGGTAAGTTCATAGATCTGATCTGTTCTGAAAATTTTATCTTTTATAGATCTATACGCAGGTTCGTTTCATGAAAAGCGCGTGTATACGTGGAACTGATGAAATAAAAGCGCGTATGGGAAGTTAGGGTTTTCTGAGAAATTCACAGATGTATACGCGGGTCTGATTAAATAAAAGTGCATATGGTATCTGAACTAATGATTGCTCAAGGTTGAATGTGTTTCTGCATATCTATTCTGATGTCTGGGTTATCTCTGATATTCTGGTTACAGTGGTTTCACTGTTCTGTTTGAAGCATTGGGCGAAGTATATTTGTTGATAAGTGAAGGGTTGTGTTGAAGCTGTTTGATCCAGTTTGAAAATTGATGAAACATGGTCGGCAGTAGTGCTGAGGGTTGAAGCCTTCAGTAAGGGGGTAGTAGCTCCCTTCCAGTGGTAACTGGTAAACGAGAGCAAGGGGTAGTAGCTCCCTTCCAGGAGAGGCTGGTAAACGAGAGCAGGGGGTTGTAGCTCCCTTCCAGGAGAGGCTGGTAAACGAGAGAAGGTTGTAGCCTTCTGCAGGTAGGTGCCTGCGTGCTGGTATGAGTCTGCGCTAGTACATGGTTGTAAGAAGTTTTCTTTATAATAAATATTGAAGGCTGAGATGACGGCAACAGTGGTTTTCTCCCGACTTGGGTTTCCACCTTAAATCTTAGTGTTCATGTGTGTTGCTTATGTGTGATGGTTCATTCTGTTTTTACTACACATGCTTACTGCTTAACATCTGATGAATAAATGATGCAATGATTTAAGAATCAAATACATAATAAGAGCTCTGAGCATACGTGAGTTTCCTTAAGGATATCCACGTATATACGCAAGTTTTGTTCTGTAAAGTAGTGTATGGGTTTTGAGAAAAGAAAAGTAAAAAGTTTATCAGTTAGCTCAAAATACTGATTCACCCCCCCTCTCAATATTTTTCCCAACATACTCAGTGTTCAGTGAGTAAAAGTAGCCCTCTTCAAGCACTACCAAAAAAATGGTAATCATGATGAAACTTGTTTGAATCAATGACAAACTAAGGAAACCTTAGGATTCTCATAAGAAGCTTATCAAACCTTGAAGGATCAGCTAGCTTAGCCATAAGAGTAAAATCTTTTTGTCTCATCACCGTAGAAAATTTTTGAAGCAGATTTACGATACTTTTAGAACCCATAGGACTGAAAAATAACTCAGAAAAACCAAAAAATATTTCAGATTGGTATTCAATAAACATAATGGTGGACCATAAAACCTTTTACCTCCAAAAGAGCAAAAAATTTCCACCTAGTGACTCGAAAATCCTAAACAGACCTTAAGACTCCACTGGGAAGACCCATTATCATTGTAACATCATTTAAACTCAGTTAGAGGACTTTAGGATTAAATTTTTCTTGTTTAAACAAATCAGTTAGCCTCTTAAAGATTGTCATATTTGGTTAAAATTTTCTTATTTAGTTGGGTCTGAAAAACACAGCATAGTGGCTCCTAGAAAGATTCATACTAGAGCTTACCCTGACCCAAACCCTCCTGAGATAGTTGATAACCTTGAAAGAATCCTTAGGAAGTCTCCTGAGGTTAAAAATTCAACTGTTTTCAGATCACCCTTGAGAGCTAATTATGTTCCTGAAAACCTTGTAGCTCTACAACAATCACAAGTTGACTTAAGAAATCCATTTAGAACTAGGTCTCTTGATGATTTAGATTAGCTAGATTCAAAGTCTTCAGCTAGATATGCTACCACGTAAAAGATACTCCGCATCGGTTACTTTTGGCCTACTATTTTTCGAGATTGCATCCTCGCAGTCAGAAGTTGTCATGCATGCTAGATTTTTTATCGTAAAATCCGCAAACCGCTAGTGCCAATGCATCTTGTTGTCTCTGCTAGACCATTTACAAAATGGGGTATTGACTTCATGACCTGTAACCCTCCTTCGTCTGGGGGGCATGTTTATAATATTGTCGCGGTTGACTATTTTACCAAATGGACCGAAGCAATGCCTACATTTAATAACACGGGACAAACAGCTGTATTGTTTTTCTTCAACCATGTTATTTCACAGTTTGGGGTCCCACAGGCTATAGTTACGGATCATGGAAAGAATTTTCACAACCATATGATGTTTGAATTGACAACCAAGTTAGGATTGTCGCATGATTATTCTACTCCTTATTATCCACAATCAAATGGACAAGTTGAGGCTATTAACAAAATTCTTAAACGAATGCTTCAACGAATGATAGGAGTCCATAAAAGGAACTAGCACTTGATCCTGTACTCCGCCTTGTGGGCGTATCAAACCTTGATGAGAAATGCAACTGGATTTACTCCTTTTCAATTGGTGTATGGTCTAGAAGCTATCTTACCAATCCAATGCGAAATTTCATCGTTAAAACTCATGATAGACTTGTTACCTGACACCTCAAAAGAAGAAGCGTGTCTCCTTAACCTCATCCGTCTAGATGAAACGCATCATGAAGCCCAATTGGCCAACGAAGCGCATAAGATACATATAAAAGTGCAATACGAAAAAAATGTCCAGCCCCGCATCTACTCAAAGGGCGACTTGGTCCTTCTTTATGACCAAGAAGTTGATGTAATATGTACAGGGAAATTCAAGCCATTATGGCATGGCCCTATATTGTCAAAAGAGTTCTTGCTAAGGGTTCCTATGAGTTAGTTTATTACGATGGGATTCCATTAGCACAGCCTAGAAATGGGTTGTATTTAAAACGTTACTATGCTTAATCATGAGTGTAGTAATTTTTTTTATTATATTTGTTTATATGTTGTTGATTTGCATTCACTATCTTAATTTTTCTTTTAGTTTTTTCTTGATGTTAGTAATCCACTTTACATTTTTTATGGTAGATGTCTGAATCTTCGGAACCATTTTTTGGATATGCTGATGATGCTAGTCTTAGTACGCAGAATCTATACTCTGCAGCGTGGGCCATTTTCGCTCCGAACGGCAAGTTAGTGAGTTTTCGAGGGATTTGTATTGGTAGATCGACGAACAATATCGCTGAGTATAGCGCGTTGATCGAACTTCTATCCGATTCTATGTCATTTGGTATTAACCGCATAATCATAAGGTTAGACTCACAACTTGTGGTACTACAACTTACTAGTATTTATACTGTTAGAAATCCGACACTTCTTAGATTGTTCCTTAGAGTTCTACTTTTGGAAAGAAATTTTGATTTTGTTCAATATCAACACATTTCCAGAAATTTGAAAACTTTAACTGATTCATTAGCTAATCAAGTTTTAGATATACATTTGCATCATAGGTAAATAAAATATTCACAACATTGAATAGGATTGCGCATTAAACATAGGAAAAACTTTGAAAGTATATAGATAGATAGTTATAGGTTTTTTACAAAATTTGTGCCCAAGACACGTTGGTCATCTAACCTCAAAATGTATGCAAAAATTCATAAGTAAGCTAGTGGTGTTCGTGGTAATATGCTATAGATCTAGCAATCCTACGAAGCAACTGCATCTAACGGCTAGGAACCCCAATTGTGTGTCGCTATAGTCGCATGGGAAGCTCTTCGATCCGGAAATCCGAAATCCCGAAGGTCAACCCCTCTATGTGCTGCTAGATCTCAGCAAGAGTCTCATCCATATCAAGGTCCTGAAGGACTGCTCTCCCGACATCCCTCTCTGTTGGCGCATCTGCTTCGCGCTCTGGTTCCTCTACTAGTTGAACACGACCAATATCTACATCACATCAAACATTTATTTTGGTCTTGGAAAGAAATAAAAACACAAAAAAATTGTATAAACCTTAGAAAAATCAAAAAACATGGTCAAATCATTCTTACCTATTTCACCCCACTGAACGCCTTCTAGTAAAACTAGATCTGGATCTTCGCGGAAGTCGACGCCTGCGTATCCGTAATCATCAATGGAAACAATCTGTCGCTAGAACCAGGTGAAGAATGTAGTAGAGAACACAATGGTTGATTGGCCTGCATTCCAACCCATGAGTTCTACCCATCTCTGCATTCAAGGATCTCTAGGACTAGATATATCCAATGTTACATGTTGTGGTTGCATCAGCGGAATCCATTCCAAAGCGAAGGAGATAAGGATGGAACCATAACTGAAATTTTTCTTCCTTCCTCCCTTTTATTTATTCAGTTGTTCCTTTATCTGAGATAGAATAGCTTTAGACTGGTTGAATACTGTTGGCTCTAAACACTCTAGCGCATACTGCATATACGATCTATTCGCTACATGGAATGTAACGGTGCCAACAAGTTTAGTGATCGTGAAAAGGATGGTTCTCAAAGGAAAATCCCTGACATCCCGGATGTTTATTTTTCAATATTTGCTAAGTTCTAACCCTGGATAGAAATACTGCATAATATAATCCCTCACTGTCTCTCCTCCAATGGTAGACCCCGTGAGAGAAATGGACAAACCTCTCCTTGACAAAACTATGAGAAAATACACATCCTCAAATTTTATGGACAACACTTGATTTTTTATGTGAAATGCCTCTATCGCCAGATTCCATGCTCGAACAAGGAATTCTAGGAGTTCTATTTGTTGCCTCATTCCCAAAAATTTGAAGTACTTAAGTAGCCCAAAATATCTTAAAGCTCTTACAATACCTGGATCATTCAAGGAAATCATATCTTTCTCTTCATGTTCTCTTTCTCTCCATGTAATCATCAATATTTATCTGATGGAAACCTGAAAAACAACCATAAGATCCATTAGATACCATTCATTGCAAAAAACTAGGCAAATTTTGAGCACATCATGAAAATAAAAAACTTGAACTGCACCCGACGCACTCCCTGAGTTGAGACAGTGTGTTGCATATGCAGGTACCCTTCACTGTACTTGCTATGAAACGTAGGTTTCAATGTTCAAGGGTGCGTTGCCCTCAATTTGGGCAGAACTTACCCTAGGGGCCTTAAAACCCTAAAAATTTGCAAGAAATGGGAGTGAAATGAATATTGAAAGAAAGAGGAGGTTCATGCTACTAACCTAGATCAAACGGCGATGAAATCCATCCACAAAAACAACCACAATCAACGATTGAAGTTCGGGGGAAAAATCAAGTTCAGAGCTCCAAAATGAAAATGGTAACTATGGAATGGTAAAAATGAATAGTGAAACTACTTTATATAGTCATTTAATTGCGTGCAAGTTAAATTTACTGTTATGACTATGGTTTTATTATGTTTTTATCATGAAACAAGTATTTTTAATCCATTTGATGTAGTTCTGAATAGGAAATACAACTGATGAACAGATTAGTCGTGAAAATTTATTTCAAAGAAAGACTTGACCACAAAGCATACTTTTTCTCCTTATTTTTCGAGCTTTGTTAAAAATGAAAAAGGATTTGAAGCGCACTTTTATCTCTTTTTCGAACTTCAATAACAGTGAAAAAGGAACCCCTGGAGTCTTCTTTTAGCTCTTTTCAGACTCTGATAATGTGAAAATATTTCCGAGCACTTGTCATTTCGAGCTCATTAAAGTAAATGAATTGATGTCTACTCAGTATAAGTTTAAACCTTTTCTGGACTAAGATGGATTATTTATGAAAAATGAATACCTTGGTTAAACATGACCAAAGAGGTTCTTTCAGATATTATTTACACTTTTTTGGATCTGAGAGACAAATTTACGAAAAATTACTTTTGGAGTTCTCTTTCATCCTCTTTTTCATGCTCCCTAAATATGAAAAAGGACAGAGCTATCACTATTGTTAAGCTCGTTAAAACATAAAATAATGATGGGCTTGTCGATCATGGCAAGAATCAAGTTTCATTCATCGCTAGACTTGTTAAATTATTAAATAGAGATACTTTATTCGCCCGAAGGGTTGAGTTATAGATCAAGAAAATGTTATCCTCCTCAAGCTTGTTAAAAAATAAAAAGGTACTAGTCGACAAATGACCGGGGAAAATTTGGGAAAAGTAAGAAAAGTTTCTTTTTGGTAGAAAGTCGCTCTTGAACATGACACTTCTTTCACTCCATGTCTGTGACTGTTTGGGTTGGGTAATCATCTTGACGGTTCATTCACACCTATGGTTCATCATACCTTCGCTTCGGTTTTGGGTCAATGTTTCTAACTCATCACAGTGTCACCGATATGTTCAAGAGAAGTCATCCAGTGATTAAAAAATCATCCATCTGCAATACTCGTAAACCTTCATTTTCATGACCGTCATCCCTAAAAATTTCTATATCAAGTCATACCCTTGTCTTCGAAATTAGTAACTCTAGTTTTGTAATAGGGTGACTTCCTGTCGACAAAAAATCAATATCTAGGAAGTTCACTTAGAAACATCAGATTCCAGTACCATGAGGCTTGTTACAGCATCGACAAGATCCTCGCTTCCGGAATTTTGACCGAAATATTTTGTTTGGAGTTCGACATCAAATCATTTATTCACAACTTATGAAATGTATTGCAGTACCTTGAGGGACATTGAAATTAATGGTGGTTCTCTCGCGTTTGTTAACAACTCACACTATTGGCTGGTAATCAATCGATGTCTTTCCATGTTCCACTACAAATCATATATTCGCATGGCTAGACTTGTACCCGAATGATCGAGTGAATGAGATAAGAAGACCCTGGATCTAGTTTTAGTCATCTAGGTTGTGATTTCAAGATTATTGTACACATCATCTATACGATGACCTTACATATATATTTTCATCCAAACATGGGCCTATATCTGTAGGCATGTCTGCATCTGGGCAACATTCCAACGTAGACAACTTTTTAAATTATGTACATGTTATTATATTGTTTATGTGCTGACTATGGGAATGCCTACCCTTAGCAATTATGATCAATAGAGGATATATCATGATGTAATGTATTGTAATATTGATGCAGGTGACCACTCCACTTTGTTTCTAGGCTCATCATAGTGTAAAGCATCTCAATCAAATGTTCTCATTATTTGGATCTCATGCCTTAGGGGGGAATTTTTATAGGTCAATTTGGGCATCATTCCTAATGACCTAGCTAACTGGGCATCATCTCCAAGAACGATGATTAAGGGTCTATCATTCCCTATCATTTCAGTTGCTATATGCTCTAAGACAGAAAACAAGACAAATCAAACAAAGACTTTCATCAAGAAAAGGTTTCCATGGTTTGAATCTTATTATATAGCATATGAGAGCTCACCAACGCAGGCTCTAAGGGACCTAAGTGTGTTGCATGTGCAGGTAGCCCCAAGCAAGGCTGCTTTGCAAAACACTTTCCAACATTCAAAGGTGCGTTGGTCACATTGGGAGCGAAATTCTCATTGTTCCAGAATATCCACTTGGCCAGTGCCTTCTAGAAGAGTTCACATGTGTCAAGCTTCGGATCCAAGTGTCCATTTGACATATACATGAATGGAAACATGTATTGCCTATTTTTGGAAAGCTATTGATTGCAAAACAACCTACAGTTCATCTATAAATTGAAAACATATATATGTGTTTGAAAAGGAAGAATTTGAGTAGAGAAATGGTGGAGAATTTTCAATTGAGAGTTTGATTTTTGGAGCTGCTGCTGGAGAGATTTGTGCTGTAATGAGACTTGGGAAATTTGCTGGAAGGTCACTTCAAATCAATCACTATGCTGTAACCTCTCCTTCTATCATCAATAAAGAATACTTCTTATTTTTCCCTACATGCATCTATGTTAACTTTGATTTTCCATATTGTAAGATCTTGGTTGATGAATGTAGTTTATGCTTTACTGATTTAGATAACTAGCTTGAATAGATATCTATATTATTGCATCTTCTACTATTTTAGTGTTCTTTCTTGCAGAAAGCATTCAGCTCATAAACCGCTTGAGTTTGAAGTTGTAGTGGAAGCGACAGAAGGAGTCATTTGGAAGCGACTAAACAAGTAAGCCTCCAATCCTATCTGTGTATATATTCTGAGTTAGGAGAAATGGTAGTATAGTCTTTCACCTGTTGTTATAAAATAGCACCTATCTAGGGAAGCGTATTTTATCCGTAGATTACAATTCTGGCCCAAAAATAAGAAGGGAGGGTTGAAGCCCTAACCAGTGGGTCGTTTCCATAGTGAATATTGGTTCCTATATTTTTTCAATTTCTCCTCTATTGCAGAGAAAATCGATGAGTTGGAGAAGTTTGTGGGAAACCGTGTGTAAAGGTATCCTAGGTGTGAGGATGCCCTAACTAGGTGTAGATGCAATAGTGTGGACTTGGTCACTCATGGATTTTTGGAGGGTAGCGTGAGAGTGGACCAAGTGCGGACATGGTTGGGCACTTATTGTCTTCTAATGGACAACATGTTAATGTCCAAGTTTGGGCCCAGTGTGACCTTTATGGACATATGTAGTTTCTATAGTGGCAGTTGTTGAGCTCAAGGGTTGACGAGCCAAAGGAGCTGTTGTGGAGCCCGAGACTTGTGTGTGGAGGACTTCTCTAGTAGATGATGGGCATTCCTCCTAGCCCGTGTTCATTGTGGGATATGGACATCTTGTAGTGATATGCGGAAGCCCTATGTTCCTTATGTTTGTCTTCATCGGTGAGGCACAGGAAGACCATAGTGGGTTGAAGTCCCTATGTAGATGAGGAGCAGTAATGGGAAGATTGAGAGTTGTTCACAAGTGGAGTTGTGAACAACTCGGTAGGAGTCTCAATGTGTTGATGCGTTGGTGGACAAACAATCAACTAGTGAGTAGATTGATAGCTAAGGTTCAGTGGCCAGATGGATTTGGAGCATTGATAGAGGTAGGAGTTGCAGATCGGGAGCTGAAGGACTGGGTAGGTACAAGGTATGACCGAGAGGAGATGAGAGAGAATGTTATATCTAGATGGCCAGATTATGTTGTTTTGTATCTTGTACTAGTGGATATATGAGGGCCATTATCCTTGGTACGGGAGCCCTAGAATGTTGTATTATATCAATTAGATTAATATAATGAAGTTAGGTTGAAAAAATTAAAAAAATTTCTATATTTTGTGCATGTGTGATTTATTGTTGTTTATATTTCGTTTTCAAAGTATTTATGGTTGAGATTCTTTTTTGGTAGCATCGGTGATTTTAAGACTCTAACCTAAAACCAAGGTCGTGGAAATTCAACACCCACAGCCTCGAGGGAACCTGATCTCTTTTAGGGCTCCAGAGAGTTTGTCTCAACCCATTGGCTCCAAGGAATAGTAACTCAACCCACATCCTTCAAGGAACCCAAGTTTTTTCATGGCTCCAGAGAATTTGTTCCAACCCATATCCATAGGAAACCTGAGAACCAATTAGAAAAAAAAAACAAATAGGGAGCCCACTACACCATGGTTAGGTAGGAAATGGAAATACAATGTGTAAACCACTGTCAATCCAAGAAAATCCCCATGGAAATGAAAACACATAACCAAGAAACCACAATAATTTACCATGCATGAAAAAAAAATAAGGAGATCACATATGCAACATGTTACGTACAAATTACGCATGTTTTAGTTGTTGATCCAACTGTCTCCTTGCGCCTCCTTACTTTCCTTGATTTCTTTCTCTGAATCCAAATTAAATCTAGAGTGCTCCAATAATGATCATAGTGTGCAAGACTATATGAGAGTCAAATATTAAGCTGACAAAAGCTAAGCCAAAATTTGTGCAAAATTTGTGAACTAATTCTATAATGCCTTTTTATTATTGATGTCTCAATTTTTCTTCATTTTCCTTAATTTTTCCTCTAATTTCCCTTGCATGAAAATATGTATCTCTTCACCTTCATTTTCTCCTATTTTCTTTTATTTTCATAATTAAATTCCATTTATTTCCTCTCTTCCTTTTCCAATTTCCATAACCATTATTTAACCACAAGTTATTCCCACCATTCAACTTGGAATACATGTCCCATGACCTTGGTCTTATTTTATTTATATGAGAAATAATTCAGGGGATGTTATACCTAAATACTTGAAAATGTAATTATAAAATCAAAGTATTTCAAATCATAATATCTAACAAATTGTAATTCGTTTACCTCTTAAAACCTTAATTTCTAGACTATGTAGATGTTTGACCTTTGTCCTAATATATCTTTAAAATTTGATCCATTGTGAAATTGAAATTTTAGCATGTAGCACTCATACTCTTATATTTCTTCTTTGTAATTTCATAGGTTTAACCAAAATTTGATGTGTCAAGTGATATCTATTGTAACTTTTCCAAACTTGTTGATTTTTGGCCTCTTCCTAAGAGGGAACTTGTATAGTGTGCTATGTGTCCAATTTTTCAAATATGATTATGAAATTTTATATGAGGTACTTAGAATGTCTCCTTAAATTCCTAAAAAATCACATACAAAACTTCTTTGGGAGAAAGTTACAGCAAAAAATCCAAGATAATTTGTTTGAAATTGATTTCATGACTATTCAAAAACCCTAGCTTCCAATTTGTATATATCAAAAACTATAGTGATTTGAAATCTAAAATTTTGGGCAAATGTGCCATGGTATTTTTCCTCATTCTCTTGAAAAATTCACAGTTTGAAGTGCCCTAAAAATTTTATAGCGAAAACCTTCAATATCCCTAATTTGAAATTGATTTTAGGACCATTCATGAACCTTTACTTCAATGGGGTATATCTAATAAAGAAATGTGAACCAAAATAGGAAATTTTGAATATGTACTTTGATATGTCTCCTTAATCATCTCAAAATTTCACAATCTGAAGCTCTAAAAAAAAATAATTATAAAAATTTCACGATGACTCATTTGAAGAAGAAAAACCCTAGGTTTGTATTCTCTAATAACAATTGTTATGAACCATGTGCCTTCTAAATGATAAAAATTCAATAAATACAATCCACTTAAAAGGTAGAATCTCATTTTACAATGAATAAAATACAAGTTATTATGATCCTAATATTACGTCTCCTCGGTGTATATAGAGGAGACATTATAAGATTATAATGAAAGGGCACAATGAAAATTTATGGCCTACATAATAGTCTAACAATATAAATGTAATAAATCAAAATATAGGATTTAATAAGGTTTTTAAATTTTAACGCGGGAGTCATCTAGGGTTTAACATACATGTGTTACTTCCCTATCTAGGAAAAAGGTAGAACTATAACCTTCCAAATAACAGATAGATTATGACAATTTTTAAAAGGATTTATGATCCAACCTACCATTGTATCATGCTTTAGGTATCTATGAATAAAATCTTGACACCAAATCCCCTCACATGAGGTCAACATCCAAACACATATGGCAGAAAAAATTTCATAAATCAATGAATGTTCTTATACTCTAACCATCTAACTTTTTTAACACAATTATAAATTACCCTTTAAAAAATTAGAACCCTCTTTCTCTCTATGCCACGACTACAAAAATATAAATTATTCTCCTTATATTTTCAAGCACCCCTTTAGGACAAGAGGTAATGACATCTAATAAACTAGAACCACTTGTAACATCGATTTACTAAAGTCTCCCACTTATAAACAACCAACTATTACACCACACAATTAACATGTTTTCTTATTTGCTACAGACTATCCCTAATCATCTACCCTATAGCCATTCAGTTTGTGGTGAAACCATAAGGCTTAACACGATCCTAAATATCTATATGCTAAAAGGGAAGCAGCTAAATTAAAAACCTAACCTCATCCTCAATTACACTAGAGAAATAAATATATGATCTACTCATATTAACATTCATTCATGTTGTAATATGATATAGTTATATAATCCTTTCTAACATTGATGCATATTTTTTTTAACTCGTCACAAAATAAATTTAAGAATATCATTAACAAAAAGGGGGAGATACAAGAACATGATTTTTCCTAATTTAATATACTTTAATGATCTAATCCTTCTTGCCTCAAGAAGCTACCTACTTAGATGTCATTCTACATTAAGGATAAAAAGTGGGGATAATGGAAAAAAGTATTTGAGTCCCCTACCTGACCTGGAATATTTGAATTTGAGCCATTCATGAGAGTAAAAAAGTTCATAGTGGATACACGTCTCATTGTCTAGTTCACAAAATGAGAATGATACCTCAAGTGGATCAACATTAGTCTCAAGTACAACTAGCTAGCCATGTTATATAACATGAATCCAATTTCACTACCATAGTTGGAACTTTTTTATTTTTTATGGGACTTATCCCTTCTTAAGTTACAAAAATTACCTCATGAATTTATCTTCTCAATAAGAACCCAATTTTCTTTGTTGATATATATTTAGATACAATTTTTTCACGCTTAATGCAATTATCTTGGCTATAATATTACATATTTAGTTGCATAAAGATATGGGTACAAACTCCTCAAATTACCTAGGATTATAAATATTTGGGATGAGTGTAAAGAGTATATAATTAATGGCAAATACCATCTTCCAATATGATATTTAATTCTTCAATAACTCTTGATTGATCATCCTCAATAATCTCATAAAAACCATTAAAGAACATCCATACCAAGACTTTTTTCCTTTTGAGAAATATTGATTTTCTCTTGTAAGTCATCCTTTGATACTTCTTCTACTAACTTCACATCATTCTCTTCTTCCACAAATATTGGAAAAAAATAACTCATTGTTAACAACATAACAATAGTAACTCTACTCTCTTCCTTATGTAAAAATTATTAATCCCTAGTTGTGCAATATCCCTAGTTGTAGCTAAATAAATATTGTTCAATACTATCTTCCAAATAGAATTCACATTTTCCTAAGTTTTATATTAATGAAAAATACTTAGTATTCTCATCCCCTTTTCAAAGCCACAAATGCCTACTCTTAAACCTCTAGGAATTCTCCCTATCAAGTAGTGACAAATAACATAAATCCCTATGCTTAAGCCTCCAAACATTCTCCCTATCAACTAGAAGTTACTTCTCCTATACTCAAAATCCTTCACATGATGTTTTAAAAGCTTCATTTATATCACTTATTGACTTTTTGCTATATAGGGCTTCCAGGAGACCACTTTAAATTTTGTTTTATGAGAAATATACATTTTTTAGTCCTCAAGGGGCTATTTGGACAAAAAGGCTCAAATCCATTACAATATATGCTCATTATGGGCCCAAAATGTCGCATGCATCAATTGAACATAAGTGGAGAGGATAACAACATTTCTCCCAACCACTCGAGCTAAACTCAATTGGTAGACCATTTGCTAGCTACTTGTCGAATCTTGTTCAAGTTTCCCTAAATTTGAATAAAATTTTATTTTATTAGTGATATATTTATAGGAACCCACTTCCCCTTAATTATACTAAAAAATTCTCCTCCTCCATCTAGGCTAGATTTAAATTAAAAGGATTTGGGTTTTTCTGCCTACCTTTGCCAATTTCATAAAAACTGGCATATGCTTAGAATATTTCCCTGCACATACCCCTACCTTAACTTGAAGCGGTCAACCACAATACATTTATACAATAATAAATTTTAAAGTCTCTTATTAATTCTATCAACCCCTACTCTCTTATTTCTCTAGGTAGGGAATAGTTTAATAGGTTCCACATCTAGTGAACATGCATCTTCCAATTTTTTCAAAAAATATTCCAAAAAGTGATATGGATGGGAAATAGATCCCCAAATCTCATCTCCAGCCAATGCAAAATTTAAAACCCCTCCTAAAATAGCATCCCTTTATCTAAGAAATTCAATTGCAAAATTCCTATCCCAATAGGACACTTTGTCTACATATGGGCCATAGATGACACAAGAAATTTTTTCACCTAGATCTTGGTAATATTAAACAACACCCAAAATTGATTCAAACCAGACAATTATAAAATGTTATAAAATTCCTCCTCCGTCTCATAAATAAACTTTTTAAATGACCCACATAATTTATATAAACTCTCAATCCCCAAAAATCTTCCCTAATTCACCAATAATTTTTGAACCCTTGTGTATGGATTATTGAAGCAATATAATATTTGGTTTGTGAGCATCCACATACCTTTTTAGGGCCTATTTTTTTGAGGTGCTACCCAATCCCTAAATATTAAAATCCATGCATATCATGAACCACAGTATTGAAGGGATTAAACAGTCCTAAGAACATACTTAAGTGATTTCTATTTCCCTTACTTAAATTCCTTTTCACCTTTCCTTATGAAATATCTAGATGTGATTTCATTCCTCTCCCTTGACAAATATCACCTTTAATGTCATTCATAATACCTCAAAGTATGTATCACCTTGAATAATATATACAATGGCCCTCTAAAATACTATCTCCCTCAACCAATGAACAAAATTGATGGCCTAATAAATCATTCTCACTATTTCCTTATGAAATGTTTGAGAACATCCCCCTTGTTCTTCTCCCATACATTATTCTTCTAATAAAATCTAATTTCTCTTCTTACCTAGTTCCCCACTACTCTCACTAGACTTATGAACACCTAGTTCTACCTAAGTCTTGTTGACAGTGTTGGATATCGCCAACGTGCAAGGAGGTCTCCCTGAGGAAAAGACCCAATTAGACTTCGCACCATTTGGTGTCGTAACCCTTCCAAAAATAAGGCTCAGCTACCATATATTCTTAAATATATGATTTTTCATCAAAGTTCAGCACAAGAGATTAATGCACAGGTACTTTCGAATTAGCAAGTGAGTATTCCTTGTGGAATGTTTAGGTGTGGAATGTATCAGGTTTCTTATACCGAAGGGGGAGAGAAAAGTGAGCCTTTTAAAGTCAAGTAATAGTACTAATCTAGAAAATACGCATAAGCATGTATAGATGAATGAATCGTTGGAAAACTAGAGAAATGGTTCACATAGAAGCAACGATTGTTAAAACACATACAACACACCTTCAACAAGATAAGTACCAAAGCCACCGAAATAGTTAAATTTCCTTAGTATAAATGAAAACAACATATGTCGCAAACATTCAAAGAATATTATTGTTGGGAAAAATACTAAGAGGGGGGGTGAATCAGTATTTGCAATAATCACAATAATTTTCTTTTTCCCTTTACTGATTTCTATACACGACTTTGATTAGCACAACTAGCGTATGTATGCGACTTTCCAAACAAAAAATAGCGTATACATAGATATATTTACTATTTAGGTAAAAATTCAGAAGAAATATTTAACCTAGACCATCAGTTATGCATCATATAGTTATCTAGTAAATAAGTGCAGTAATAATAGAATAAATCATCACACAAGAACATCACACATGAACACCAAGATTTAAGGTGGAAACCCAATTCGGGAGAAAACCACTGCTGTTGTCATCTCTGTCTTCAATGTTAATTATATGGAAAATTTCTTAGAATATTGTACTGATGCAAACTCATATCAGTACACGGGAATCTACCTACAGAAGGCTACAACCTTCTCTTGTTCTCCAGCTACTACTGGAAGGGAGCTCCGACCCCCTGATCTCATTTACCAACCTCTACTGGAAGGGAGATAAAACCCACTGATCAGAACACCATATTATACTGGTAGGGAGCTTCCACTTCCGTACTGAAGGCTTCAACCCTAAAACCCACTACAAACCACGTTTCATCAATTTTCACACTGGATCCCATAGCTTCAACACAACTCAGCATAAAGATCAACACTAGTAAACTTCACCCAAACTGAAATTAGAACAATGAGATCACTGTAACCAGAACACAGTAATAAACCCAGATTTCAGAATCAGCATGCAGAAACAATCTCAACCCTGATCATTCATTATCTTAAAATGCATACGCCACTTTACTTTACTGAACCCGCGTGTATACATGCTTTCCTTCACACCAACCTGCGTATAGATCTGAGAATACCGAATTTTAGAATATGATCATTCTCAGAACCAAATCTTAGGCTTTCAGTCATATATAATTTCAAATTTTCAAAACCATTATTCAGTCAGCATCATTAATCATATTTAATCACTCATTGATCAGATTTTTTCATATTCAACTTAGCAGCATATACAGTATTCAAACAACCCATATCTACATGAAGACTTCATTGACAGACAACATAAATATAGTATCAATAAATAGATAACCTCTCCATCAAGATTCAGAAACACTGACTTACATACGCGCTTTAACTTAAACAAAGCTGTGTATATATGCGCTTTCACCGATACGAACTAGCATATAGATTTGTAAATATTAATTTTGCAGAATGTTTCAGATCTATAGACTTACTCGGATTTCTTCACTTCACTTCAGCAAACATGCACTAGGTTACAGATCCAATCATCTCATTAATAGATGAAATACATAGTCATTTCAGGTCTAGAGATCCTGAACCATCATTTTTTCCTAGGGTGCATCATAGTTTCAGATCTACCAATAAAACAGAGTCCAACCCATGCAAATATAATTCAAGGAGAATTATTCAGTAACAGCCCTTACACATGCACACCTTTCACAATGATCTTCTTCTTCTTATATAGTTTTATCCTTTATCAATACCATGAGCCAAACCTCACAATTTTCGATGGTATTCTTGGGCGGAATCAAATAGACGACACTGCGCTCAATATTGTGGACTAAAACCACGGTAATTCCCCTTGGTGTTATATTTTTAGAGTTCAAAAGGCATACGTGACTTGGATCATTCTTCTCCACATGTATACACAACTTGGTCTATACTAACCCACATATAGAACCTTCAATTTTGAATATGAACCATCTTCTGACAAACTTTACACATTTCTTCTGATAGACCTTCGTGCTGCTCGAGAAGACATATACTTCATTATTTTTCAAGAGAGTTTCCATCAAGGACAACAAATGAAGCCATAAGAATCATATTTCCCACAATATCCCCCTTTGGAATTGATGGCAACTATGATGGATATGAATCACCATAGCCTGTAGATACATAAACATTATTCGAACATCAAAAACACTCTCTCTTTGACATCAAGGGAAAAGGGCAGACAATTTCTCCCCTTGAGCACACGCGGACAGAATTTCAATGAAATACATGACTCTTTAACTCAACAGAGTATGACCATTCCTATCACCAAGGACATCAAAAATAAATCAAGGATCCTAGCAAGAGGATTTACATATTGAATCAATTACCCAACCAGGTGGGTTTACAAATTTGAACAATTCCTTACATGACTCAATATGAAAAATTTACATCATAGGTCTCAACATGACCTTTTCATCAAATAATAGATATGACTCTGTATAACCAAAGAATCTCAAACAGGAGATCATGACACAACAACCAATCATAATTCCAACAATGCTTCTTCTTCATAAAGGAAAATTCTCCCCCTAAACTTGTGCATCCTAAACACCTTCAACAACCAATTCATCAGAGCATCTTCATCAAGGAGATAAATATCAAAGAAAGGTACTCTGAGATGAATACCAGAACAATACCACAGACTATTTTGAAAGCTTACCCATAGAATTTTTGTTCACAAAAACCATACACATTTTTATGTACAGAAACTCACATATATACGCAATTCACCTTCATGCAACCAGCGTACCGAATTTAATCTTCTAATATTTAGCAGAATTGATAAGAGAGGTAGAGACAAATCTTGACTTCTGTCTGAGATATTTGAATGCTTCCCTAGGAAGAGGTTTAGTAAATATATCAGCAACTTGTTCTTTGGAGGGAATATACTCCAATTTAACCTTTTTCTCAAGCACTTGTTCGCGTAAGAAGTGATACTTGATAGGAATGTGCTTGGTCTTCGAATGCATAACATGATTTTTTAAGATACTGATGGCACTTGTATTATCACATAAGATGGAGATAGGGGGTGAACATTTGATTTGAATATGTTGTAATATCTGCATCATCCAAAGAAGTTGCGTGCAGCACGATGCGGCAGCCACATATTCTGATTCTCTTGTAGATAAGGCAATAAAAAAGTGTTTCTTTTTTAACCAAGATACTAATTAGGGCCCCATGTAGAATGCACCACCACTAGTACTTTTTCGATCATCAACATTTCCAGCCTAGTCCGCATTTGTGTAAGCATGAAGAGTGAGATCAGCATTCTTTGGATACCATAGACCAAAGTCTTGAGTCCCTTGTAGATATTTGAATATTATTTTTACAACCTGAAGGTGTGACTCTTTAGGATTAGCTTGGAATCATCCAAAAATCCCAACTGCATGCATAATGTCTGGTCTTGTCCTAGTTAGATAAATAAGACTTCCAATCATAGATATATATTTTTGCTGATTCACTATGGGAGAATCATCATGAGAAATAAGGTTACATCCAATTACCATTAGAGTACTTACAGGTTTGTAGTCTTCCATCCCATACGTCTTCAGACTTTTCTTGAGATGTTTTGCTTGAGATAAAAATATGCCATATATTGCTTGTTGCACTTGTAACCCAAGAAAATATGTTAGTTCCCCAAGTAATGACATTTCAAATTCTTGTTGCATAACAAAAGCAAATTTCAGACACATGGACTCTTCATTACTTCCAAAAATGATATCATCAACATACACAACAATAATCAACAGTTTATCATTCTCAATTTTTGTGTATAAGTTATTGTCATCAGATACTTTTGTGAGACCTTGTTGTTGAAGATATTTTTCAAGACAATAGTACCATGCCCAAGGAGCCTCTTTGAGACCGTATAGAGCCTTTTTAAGTTTGCAAACAAGTTTTCCATCATTTCCCGGAATGAATCCTTCTGGTTTTTCTATATAAACTTCTTCTTATATATCACCATTGAGGAAAGCATATTTTATATCCATTTTATAAACTTTGAACTGTTGAAAACTTGAAAAATCAAGAAACATTCTTATGGCTTCAAGTCTGGCTAAGGGTGAAAATGTTTCTTCAAAGTCTATACCTTCTTGTTGAGCATACCCTTTACAAACAAGTCTAGCTTTGTTTCTAATGACATCTCCATTTTCATTTAACTTGTTTTTGAATATCCATTTTGTTCCAATAACATTTTTATCATGAGGCCTTGGAACCAATTCCAAAGTATGATTATTTTCAATCTGATCAAGTTCTTCATTCATGGCTTGAATCCAACATTCATCTTTACTAGCTTGATTTACAATATGTGGTTCAATATTGGATAACAATGCCAGATAGTTAGGGGATCCTACAATATTTCTTCTTGTTTGGACACCTAATCCCTTTTCTACCAATATTTGAGATTCTGGATGATTCTTTTGAACATACATGGATGGAGCCTTTTATAATATATCTTCTTTCGGTTCTTCATTGGGTTCTCCTTCTATATTGTTGTTATTTGATGAGGGAAAGTATACATCATTATCATCTTCATTCGTTGTTGTTATTTCCATTCTAGGAGCTGTGAGAGACTCATCAATTACAACATCAATACATTCCACAATCTTCTAAAGTATTCTATTGTAACATTTATATGCTTTACTTCTAGAAGGGTAACCAAGAAATATTCCTTCATCTGCTCTAGGCTCAAACTTACCAAGTTTTAAATCATTGTTCTCGATAAAAAATTTTCTTCCAAAAACTCTAAAATGTTTCACAATGGGAAGATTACCATACCAGAGCTCATAAGGAGTTTTATTATTGTTCACATGAACATGAGCCTTCTTGAGAATATTTACCATAGTATGTGTTGCTTCTCCGCAAAAGTTATCAGGAGTTCCAAATTCATCAAGCATACCACAAGCCATCTGTTGAACTGTTATATTCATTCTTTCTACCACGCCATTTTGTTGTGGAGTTCCAGCTACATAAAACTTTATTTTTATGCCATAATGTTCTGTTGTGGCCAGCAACTACCCCCCTTCTTATTTAGTATTAGTAATAATACTAAATAAGTGGGGACCCTTAGTTTAAAAATCCAAAAAATTTATTGGTGTTTGTTTTCATTTTTAATAAAACTTACTGTCATTGACTTAAAGAAATTTCTTAGGAAAATATTTAAACTAAACTTAAGTTTATGATAGATTAGAATAAAAATTTCCTTGAATATCACATCCATCGCATGCGATCCAAAAAACTATGCAGAAAAATATTTATCGCAAATCGCATATCACAGAAAATATATTAATGGATATTTTTTCATATGTTATATTTTACGATATTGCAATTTCACGATATTGCGATATCATGATATTACGATTTTGCGATGTTACTGATTTCAATTTACAAAAGTTGCAATTTGCGATATTGCGATGATGCGAAAGTTACGATTTGCAATAATTTTGATTTGTGAAAACTGCGATTTGCGATATTGTGATTTTGCGATATTGCAAAGCAAATCACAGAGCACACTATCACAGATTCTTAAAAAATCTCTTTGTACGAAGAAAATATTTTCGTAAATCGAGACTCGTTATGCACCTTAATGTCAAGTTAATGAATGGATTTTCAATTATTAATGGAAAAATATTTGTTTTGATCGAAAGGTTCTTTCACGATTAAATAATATATTTCATATGCCTTCAGCATTTAAAACTATCCCTTCACCTTTCTCATATCATTATTCTCACTTAATTCATAAAAATGCAGGTGCGAAGAACAGGAGACTATACAAAGAAACATTCAGAGCATTATGGGAAAGAAAGAGAAAGCTCCTAGTTCTGGAAAGAAAGAGAAAGCTCTGAATTCTGAAAATAAAGAGATGGCATCCTTCTACGCAGACACTGCTTGCAACAAAGACGCCGGCATCACCACTTGGGAGGGTATGTTTAGTTTGCTTGAAGAAGAGAACCCAAGGGTAATGGATGTTTCAGCTACCGTGGGTTCAAGTAATTCCTTTGAAGCATCTCTTACAGAGTTGGCTTGTTCATTTTTGCACTGGATAGCAGCAAGACCTATAATTATTCTGTATACAGACATGGTAAAATGGGTGCTGGATAGCACCGATATTACGGACAGGCAGTTTAAAACTACAGATCAAGAGCTCATCGGGTCGTTTACTCCAGAAGATTTAAGGCTTATGTATCATTTTCCGGAGCCTCTGGAAACTTACAACAAACAATTTATGGAGTTATTTGCAAAGGAAAATGCAAATTTGGTAGAATGCACTAAAGAATGGACCAGAAGAGATGAACCACTGAAGAAAGATAAACACGGTATGTACAGTACCGGTTCACTCACCTCTCCATATTGTTTTGTTGCTGCTATGTTATGCAGGCTTTTTGGAAAGCCTGACATTAATAAGATTTTTCCTGAATGGCTTCCCTTATTGAATGTTGCTGTTAACGCCACCATTGTAGACTGGGCCAAAATATTGTCTGATAACTTAGCCATGGCTATTTTCAATTACCGATGTAAACGGACTGTGTCTCAGAGGATTTATCCTCCTTTTTATCTATCTGCCTATGTTATTGATTCAATCTGGTTTGTTTCTAAGTTCCCTTTAATGGGTTGGCAATGGACAATTCAGGATCCCTTTCCCATTCATGTCTATCACAAAGAGTTGTGGGAATCAAAATTCATTCCTCATTTTTATAAAATTTTCCATGGCATAATGTTGCCTCTGTACAGAGTGTTGTATAATAAGGATGCCCCAAGGTTGTCCCCTGAAGTAGAAGTAGACATTTTCCCTATCGCAAGATGGTTTGGAGAAGAATTTTTTACTTATGTGAGGGTTTTTGGAAGCTTTGCTTCTCCTCATGTTTTTCCCTTATATGTTCCAGATAAAATCATAGCTCGGGAAATTGCATATCAAACCTGTGGAGATGGTGGTTTGACAAAAGAATTAAAGGATAAAAAGAAAGCCATTTGGCCCCAATTTCCTGTATCCTGCGGAGCATTTTCATTATTTGATGTTGGTCACGCGTTTAAGGAAGTAAGCAATTCTACATGTTTAAAATTGTTTAATTTTCTGAGAAGGCTATTTGATCCATATGGTATTGTCAATGATTTCACCATTGTTGTCAAAGTAAGAATATTCTCTGGAGAAGAAGATCTTTTTCATGATATGTTTCAAGAAAAATGTTCATTTAAAGACATTTTGAATTTAACTCAAGCACGGTTCTCCCCAAAATAATTTCAAGAGTTTAAAATATACAGAGAAAGAAGATTGACTACTATTGCTTTGGATAATTTTCATTTGGAACCCGCAAGGGAACCAACTCCTAGTGTCAGTCTCAGTGGCAGCTCAGATTTAGAAAGGTCTAAGTCAAAGTCTAACAAAGAATTTTCTGAACATTCTAAAAAATTTGATCAGGATAAAAGTGAAGGCTTAGTGAAGGATACAACTCAATCAAAGAGCTCTCACAACAACAGACTTCAACTACTCCACAGATGAATTTTCCACCTCTTAATGTACAACAACCATCTATCAGCACTCAGTTAGATAAAGAATGGGAAACATTTAATGATTTGATTAATGTTGAAGGACAGAACATACAAACTCCTGTACAGACAAGAAAAGGTTTGGTTACAGAAATAAGTGGCAATGTCACAAAAAAATAACATATACCCATTACTCCCTCTGCCGAGCTTGTACTTAAAATAGAGGAATTTTCTCCTCTAGATATATTTTACAGCCCGCAACATAAAGTAGTAGTAAGGAAGCAAAGAAAGAAGAGAAAATTAGAAAGTGCGCTCTCTACTGATGCAGAACAATTGGATGTTTTATGGAAAGATCCTACTACAGATCCCATTGAAAATATTACTAAATTATCTCAGATAACAGGAGCTTATGCCTCCGCGACTATTGACAAATCATCTGAGGTAAGGCTGTTATTAAATGAAAAAGAGGATCAAATACAAGTTCTGCAACAACAATTGCAACAAGCACATGCCAACAATGAAGCACAGATACGATTTGAAAAGTTACAGCAAGAGTTTCATCAAATGAAGATCGAGTATCAGAAAAGCTTGGACAAAAATGAAAAACAAATACAAATTATGCAAGAAACGCATAAAGACGACCCCAAGCTTATAGAGTTTATCTCAGAGTCTATTTCTTTGAATAATCAACTGCTGCAACAGCAAGATATATTATGCCAAAATATTTCACAGTGGAATTTTTTTTGTCAAGAAAGTGATAAAATCACTAATCATGTCATAGAATTACGACATGATTATGATTTAACAAATGAAAGAGTTACTAATTATTTGGCATGGAAAAAGACAGAGGAAGGAAAAAGAGTAGGAGCACCAATTATCAATGACAGCCATAAAGAAATGCTCTTCAATATTTGGGATGCACAGATCAAAGAGGCAGAAAAAGCAGCAGAGGAGCAGCGACAACAGCGAGCCACATTACTGATTGTGTAAATGAAAAATTGCACAAGGTTAATTTAATTTCAGAAACCATTCCGGGATACCTAGCACAAGCACAGCAATTGCAAACATAGTGGAAACAGAAAGCTGAGGAGAAGGCAAAATCAATTCAAGGATTAACAAGATTAAACTGGGATTCTTACTGGGCGTGTCTAGTAAAACCACACACTCAATGCAGTACTCTTAATTGCATCATTAATTCTGCTGAGAAGATCGTGCCCACACTTGCTGATTCCGTCTTTTCAGGACAATTGAAATTTGAAGTCGGCCAGCCCCCTCTTCTTAAATCAATGCTAGATGCTTGCAAATTCAAAGACCAAATTCACAAGTAGTTAGTTATTAATTTTAGTTTTAGATTTAGTGTTAGTTTTACTTTATTTTTGCCTAGAAAAAGGATGGTCATTTAAACCGAATCCTAAATTTTTGTAATAAACTATAATTAGATTTAGTTAGTAGTATTTAAACCCTTCTCATGCATTTAGAGAAGGGTCCAGAATTTTTTCAAAAACTTATCCTCAGAACATGCACTTCTGCAACCTCAGAGGAGGTTTTGATGAATGAATGGAATGAGATTTATTGATATCTGTCTCTAATATCTGCTACTAATGTTGCATTTTTTTACTCTTAGTAGATGTTGGATTGAGAAAAGATAAATCATTATTGCTTCTAGCTCATAAGTAGAACTAGTTATAAATGGTACTTTTATCTCTTAACTTTTTCTGCTTCTGTGTTAAAAGTGATATTTATGTTCAGTTATTTATATATTGATGCTTGAATGCTTCAGTTATCATTTGGAACTTTTGTACGATGATGACTATTTGTTTATGCTTAATGTATGAATAGCTTATTATGCGATATGTTTTTCACAACTGTTTCATCTAGCTTTTTATATGAAGTGGTTTATCTTTATTGAATTATTTTCTTATAGCAGTTGAATGATCTTTATTACCGATTTTTATTCGAAATCATTTTAGATCGCATAAACAAGATCTTATCCCCGGTTTAGTTTAGAATTAGATATTTCTGTTTAAATTAGAATACAATTTGCATATGATTAGATTAGAAATAGAATAAAATCATTTCACTTAGGAACCTTTTTAGAAAGGAAATATCTATTCTCAACACATAGACACAAATTGGGAAAATGGTCCCATTATCCCCAGTCGGACCCACTACACAAAACAGAAAAGGAGCTGCTAACCAAGGTTCGGACCGGGTGGGTATCCCCCTTGTTGTAGACCCGATTTTCGGGGCTTCAACATATTTGGTGCTAGAAGGAGGGCCTGAACCTCCGAACGGCAAGTAAATCTAAATCTAAATACCATTCTGAGAGTAAATCACCCTCACCATCTCCCCCGACTTCTCCATCGCACTCAAAAATTGTAAATCTAGAGCCAGAAGTCACAAGAAGAACATACACTGCTACAAACCCTGACTTCTTAGAAGAATCTACTATTGAAACTCCTGAAGTTGAATCTTTGATTCATAAACTTCAACGATTTTCAATATCACCTCAAAGATCTGATAAATCTCAATGCAGTATAACTTCTCAATATAACCCTGCTCATCCTCTTACCAGATTACAGTGTGAAAAAATTGGCATTCAACCAACTAAGTTACCTCTACCTACAAGGAAAAGAGCAAGGAAATCACCTAAAGGGTCTGACAGCGAGACTCTTTCCTCATCATCATCCATCTCAACCTCTTCACCATGAAGTCAACCATCCACCCCTCCACTTCAGACTATTGTCCCTCATTCCACTGGAACTTCCACATCACCTTCTCAATCATCTATAATCATAATATCTTCATCCTTCCAATCACAAACATCTTCTTCTACACTTTCCTCTGTTAGTAGTTCAGTGATGGCCCAAATGCCATGGAATAATCCAGGGGCAGTCTTAATGCCTGCACCCTTGAGTCAATTACCAGCCCATCCTGAAAAATGGCTGCCTAAGTTTAATCCTGAAGCAAGCATGTTAGCAGAAGAACATATAAACAATTTTATGCTGTCTATAAATCTCAATGGAGTTATTAATGAAGATGCTATTGTCCAACTTTTCCCTTATACTCTACAAGGAGCAGCTGGATCATGGTATTTTTCATTACCATCTGGATCCGTCACTAGTTGGGATATCTTTCAAGATCAATTTTGACTAAATTTGGTGATGAAAGGTCTACAGCAACATTGATCAGTGATCTATCTAATCTTAGAGCTGACTCAAAAGAAATTGTCAAGGATTTTAATTCACGTTTCAATAAATTGTTAAACAAAATTCCTACTGCCTCCAAGCCTAGTGAAGAAGTGCGAAGTGAATGGTACATTTCTGCTCTACCATCAAACATAGCAATATTCATTGATAGGGCTAACAAAAAAACTTTAGCAGATAACATGAAGGAGGCAATAGCGGTAGAAAAATGTATCATTGCTTTAGACAAGAAAAATGCAATAGAAGAACGAAAATCCAAGAAAGTCACTTTTAAGGAAGACCCCAAGAAAAAGCAATCAAAAGATCCATTTGATTTAGAAGGACTGCAAAAAGTTTTGAAAATCATGTCTAACAAAATGGTTTACATTAAGAAACAAGTGGCAGAAACATATTCTAAAAAATCTTTTAAGCCTTTTAGAAGAAACCCTTCAACTGATTCAAAACCACCAAATGCCATTACTAATGTTGAATCGGAAGAAGAAGAAGAGGAAACTGCTACTGAGGAAACTATTGATGAAGAAGAAGTTGTAGAAGTACAAGGTATGTGGGATTTCATCCTTCCAGATGAGGAAGATCAAGAAGCATCCCCAGTTAGCACTGGAAGTAGAAATCAACTTGATCCTCATCAATCTACTCCTAAGTCAAAGAGCGCAAGCTCATTGAAGAAAGATAAAGTTGCACCCAAGAAAATGACATCTAAAGCAATTCAAACTAGCCCAGTCCAGACAGATTCATCAACTCCATCAAGAACACTGAATGTCCCAGATGAAATGGAGTATAATATCATAGAAGACATGAAGAATACTAGGGCTAACATCACTTTTTATGAATTGAGCAAGTTAAAACACCAACAAAAGGTACTTTTGAAAGAATTACATGCTGTACCAGAAAAACCTTTGCCTGATCCTGTGATTTCTCAAGCTTCCAATGAGATGGGAAGACCTCCAGTTAATGCGATCAGTAAAGTTGATCTAGAAAATATCGCTTTAATTGGAGGAAGGTCAAGATCTCATACTCCTCCATTTCTTCTTACTTATGAAGTTTTCAATACAAATTTGCATAATTGTTTAGTGGATTCTGGAGCTTCATCTAACATTTTACCAAAATCAATATGTGCAAAATTGAACATTCAACCACAAAAATCTGTTGTGCACATAGTCCAGCTCGATCGATCGCAAGTTGAAGTAATTGGTGAATTAAATCACGTTACCATAAGATTGTCATCAAACCCAAAGGTATGTCAAGTCATTGATATTTTAGTTGCAGATATTCCAGAATTTTATGGCTTAATTCTTAGCAGAGATTGGTCAGAAAAAATTCATGGATATTTTGCAACTGATTGGTCGCATATGTGGCTTCCTTACTATGGTAAACCAAATCAGATAAAGGTTGAACGAGAAAAATATCAAAAATACATAGTAACATAATTGGAAGGAGAGAATGAACTAGTTGCATACAGCAGTAATGTCATTGGCAATTATTCAGTTGATTCTTTCTTAGGAAATTTCAATGCTCATACTTCACCTTATTTAGAACATTCTGTTTTATCTCAAATAGAAAATTATTCTCAAACAAATAGTTCTAAATGTATTAATTTTGTAGATACCCCTGTAAATAAATCTTTATTTTGGAAATTATTTTTTGATGGTTCTAAGTCTAATGAAGGAGTAGGAGCAGGATGCATTTTGGTTAGTCCAGAGGGAAACAAAATTATGCTAACTTGTAGACTCAAATTCGATTGCACTAATAACACCATAGAATACGAAGCTTTAGTCCAAGGACTATAAAAAGCAATCGGATTAGACATCAAATATCTACAAGTTTTCGGAGATTCGGAAATTGTAATCAAACAGGTACGCAATACTATACATTTTTTATCAGGTCATTTAAAGAATTATCAATCTTTAGTTCAAGATCTGACTGAACATTTTATAGCATTTAATATTTCATCAATTCCCAGAATTCAGAATGCTAGTTCAGACCTCCTAGCTAATGTAGCTTCCAAGCTCATTCCTGCAGAAGACTTTAGTCCTGATTGATTTTCAATCGAATTAATCTTTAGACCCTCGATTCCTGATAACATTATCAATTGGAGGATTTTCAATGATGATCCTGATATTGTAAACTTTCTCACATCTGAAGGATCTTATACTAATCAGATAATTGATGAAGACCAACATGACAAACAATTGCTCCAAGATAGCACCAATAATGCTATGCCAAAATCAGTAGTCAAGTTAGAAGACCTTTATGGTTTGAAAGATAAATTTAAAAGATCTACCAATTCAAAATTGCAAAGTTCAACTTTGAATTATGAATTACTAAATCTAGGAACTGATGCCAAACCACAGAATATCAACCTAGGCCTTGGCCTAGCTCCTGACGAAAAAATAGCGTACATTCATCTTTTGAAACAATATAAAAGTGTCTTTGCTTGGAACTATGATGAACTAAAAACTTATGACACTTCTATCATCCAACATACTATCCAAATGATCAATGATGAAAAACCTGTCCAACAGAAGTTGAGAAAGATCCACCCCAATCTAGAAAACCAAATCAAATCTGAACTCAAAAGTTATTGAAAGCCAAGATTATTTTTCCTGTTCGACATTCTAAATGGATTTCCAATATGGTTCCTGTTAGAAAGAAGAACGAAGATATTAGAATTTGCATTGACTTTCGAAATCTTAATAAAGCCTGCCAAAAAGATAATTTTCCTTTGTTTCCTATGGAGAAAATATTACAGGCAGTTGCAGGATCAGAATTAATGTCTTTCTTAGATGGTTTCTCTGGATACAATCAAGTGTTGGTCCATGCTGATGATCAATTGAAAACTACATTCAGAACCAAATGGGGCACTTACGCATATAAAAATATGCCTTTTGGTCTGATCAATGCTGGTGCCACATTTCAGAGAGCTATGGACATTGCTTTCAAGGGATTAGTTAACAAATCAGTGGTAATTTACTTGGATGATATAACTGTATATTCTAAAAAAAGAAGCAATCATCTTAGAGATCTGAAGCAGATCTTCCAATGCTGTCAAAGGTATGGAATTTCACTTAATCCGAAAAAGTCCTTTTTTGCATTAAGTGAAGGAAAAATTCTTGGAATCATAGTATCAAAATCTGGAATTCATATTGATCCTGATAGAATCAAGGAAATTTTTGAAATATCTTTACCTCACAATAAAAAAGCTATGCAATATTTTCTTGGCCAGATTAATTTTGTAAAAAGATTTGTGCCAGATTTTTCGAGAATTGTATCACCCTTGCAAGAAATGATTAAAAAGAATTCAAACTTCAAATGGAGAAAATATGAATATGAGGTATTCAATCTGATCAAACAAGAAATTATCAATGCTCCATCTTTAGCAACTCCAAATTTTTCCGATCCTTTTATTTTGTACACATTTGCCTATGATAAATCTTATGCTGCAATACTCACTCAAGCAAATCAAGACAAAGCAGAAGCTCCAATTGCCTTTTTCAGTTCAAATTTTGCAGGGAGCTGAATTGAATTATTCATATGTGGAGAAACAAGCTTATGTTGTTTTCAAAGCAATTACATATTTCAGACCCTTTCTACTCAAAACCCATACAAAAATCATAGTACCGTTTCCAGCGGTAAGAAATATTTAAGTTCAAAAAGATGTGGGTGAGAAAAAAGCCAATTGGGTTACTGCCTTACAAGAATATGATGTGGAAATAAAACCAGCAAATATTGTAAGAGGTCAAGGTTTTTGCAAAATACTAGCTGGAGCATCACTTATTTCTGAAAAAAGATCTGAAGAAATAAAAACATATGAGGTAAGCCTAAACGATGTTGAATCATTATATGCTGATATCATATTTTATCTGAAGAATGGATATGCTCCTCCAAATCTTGATGACACCAAGAAAAGAGCTCTAAGGTTGAAGGCTAGACAATATCAGCTTGTAAATGATGTTCTTTTTAGAATTAATTATGATTATGTTCTTCTTAGATGTCTGGAGAGATCTAAAGCTGAAAAATTCTTGCAGGAACTTCATAATGGGCCAACAGGTTGACATTATGCTGGAGATGCTACTGCACGTAAGATCCTCTGTGCAGGCTATTACTGGCCCACATTATTCAAAGATTCACATAACTATGCAAGGAAATGTCAAATTTGTCAAATTGCAGCTGGAAGACAAAAGAAACTATCATTACCACTACAACCAGTCAACATTGAGCAACATTTTGATCAATGGGGATTGGATATAATAGGTGAGATCGTTCCTCCTTCTTCTAAACAACATAGGTATATCATTACAGGAACTGATTATTTTACGAAATGGGTAGAAGCAGTCCCTCTCAAGACTGTTAATGCTGAACATATCATCGAGTTTATAGATCAGTTCATAATCACCAGGTTTGGTTTACCTTCTGCTTTAATATTTGATAATGCAACATATTTTTTTGGTAATGCTATGACTGAATTTGCACTCAAGAGAGGTTTCAAACTTAAATATTTTTCCAATTATTATACACAGGGAAATGGGTTAGCTGAATCCACAAATAAAAATTTAATCAGAATCATTAAGTGAACCATTGATCAAAATCATAAAAAATGGCATAAATCTTTAATATATGCTTTATGGGTAGATCGAATAACGCAGAAGGATTCTATTGGCACTTCTCCCTTTAATTTAGTTTATGGGAGAGAAGTGGTTCTTCCAACTCATCTAGCGATTCCTTCTCTAGCCTTAGTCTAATATATTGATGAAGAACCAACTTATTCTTTACAACTAAGGTAGATGGAAATAATTAAGTTAGAAGAACAAGGAGAAAAAGCGAAAGTAACTCATGCTCATCATCAAGCATTAGTTAAAGCTTCTTTTGATTCAAACATGATAACTAGGAAGGATTTTCAGATAGGAGATCTAGTTTTAAAATGGGACAAGGCTCATGAGGAAAAAGGAAAACATACAAAATTTCAACGAATGTGGCTTGGTCCTTTTCAAATTGCAGAGATCATAGGTCCATCTACTTTCATGTTACAGGATTTAACAGGGAAAAGAGAGTCTTTACTTGTTAATGGACAGATCCTTAAAAAATATTTTCCATAGGAGATCATTTTTCTATTTTGTAAATTAGTTTTCTTTGTTTGTCATAATAAAACCAGTTGTTAATGGTTACATTTGGAATTCATCAAAAAGATACTAGTTCTCTTTTTAGATTTTATTTATTCACTTATATAAATAGAATTATTTTCAGAATATTGATCATTATTATCCAAAAATACAGTTAAAAGTTTCTAATCTAGAAATGATATTAATTTCATCTTTGAAAATTTTGATGAAAACAACTTTTGGTGAAAGATTGGTTTATATCAGTCCAATGAAAGGTATCTATAACAAAAATGAAAATTCTCCGTAGAAAAGTTCTTTCCAAAAAACTCTATTATTGTCATCCAGAGCTATCTTAAGGAAACAATGACTTCCTCCCCACCTAGAAAATTACAAAATTCACGGAATAATCTAATGATACACTTTTAACTTAAAGAGTAAGAGGTCTCATCACAAGCCGACTTATCATGATCATAGATATTATAGCTTGCTGACTTTGCCAATACTGCATACCACAACACGGCAATGACTTAATATTATTGCAATCAAAAGACAAGGGGTCTCATCACGAGCAAGCTTGTTCAGCAAAGTTATAAATCAAGTGAATGACACTGTCATAAATTGGCTACCAAACCAAGACATTGTTCTTTAAGGATAAAAAAAAAAAAGAAAATAAAAGCAATAAGTGTGAATATGGATTTCTCTTTGAAAATTGTATATTTTTCTAAGTAGGACACAGGATCATTGCTGGGTAACAGGTAACCCTGTCGAGGCTATAGATGCTTGCTGGCAGCAGTGGCTCTACCTACGAAAAATGAGCATATTTAAAAACTGATTTACAGAGAAGCCTTTTGTTTTTATCTTTAAAACCAAGTAATGAATGATGTAGATACAAGGACTAGCTTGAGGAGGTGAATAGTCAAAGTTGATCATAGAAGAAATGAAATATCATTCATAGATTAAAGCATAATGTACTTTGTCTTTTTATAATAAAGTTTGATTTTCTGGAAAATTTTCTGTTTTGAAAAGTTTAGAAAATTCAAAAGAAAAACAGAGATAACTGGTTCTTCCAAGTGAATCGCCAATTGTTGTGGCCAACAACAACCGCCCTTATTATTTAGTATTAGTAATAATACTAAATAAGTGGGGACCCTTAGTTTAAAAATCCAAAAAATTTATTGGTGTTTGTTTTCATTTTTAATAAACCTTACTATCATTGACTTGAAGAAATTTCTTTGGAAAATATTTAAACTAAACTTAATTTTATGATAGATTAGAATAAAACCTTTCTTTGAATGTCACATCCATCGCACGTGATCCAAAAAACTATGCAGAAAAATATTTATCGCAAATCGCATATCGCAGAAAATATATTAACATATATTTTTTCATATGTTATATTTTGCGATATTGCGATTTCACAATATTGTGATATCATGATATTACGATTTCACGATGTTACTGATTACGATTTGCGAAAGTTTCAATTTGCGATATTGCAATGATGCGAAAGTTGTGATTTGCAATAATTTTGATTTGTGAAAACTGCGATTTGCGATATTGTGATTTTGCGATATTGCAAAGAAAATCGCAGATCGCACTATCGTAGATTCTTAAAAAATCTCGTTGTACGAAGAAAATATTTTCGTAAATCGAGACCTGTTATGCGCCTTAATGTCAAGTTAATGAATGGATTGTCAATTATTAATGGAAAAGGATTTTGTTTTGATCGAAAGGTTATTTCACGATTAAATAATATATTTCATATGCCTTTAGCATTTAAAACTATCTCGTCACCTTTCTCATATCATTATTCTCACTTAATTTGTAAAACTGCAGGCGCGAAGAACAGGAGACTATACAAAGCAACATTCAAAGCATTATGGGAAAGAAAGAGAAAAATCCTAGTTCTTGAAAGAAAGAGAAAGCTCCGAATTCTGAAAATAAAGAGATGGCATCCTTGTATGCAGACACTACTTGCAACAAAGATGCTGACATCACCACTTGGGAGGATATGTTTAGTTTTCTTGAAGAAGAGAACCCAAGGGTAATGGATGTTTCAGCTACCATGGGTTCAAGTAATTCCTCTGAAGCATCTCTTATAGAGCTGGCTTGTTCATTTTTGCACCGGATAGCAGTGAGACCTAGAATTCTTCCATATACAGACATGGTAAAATGGGTGTTGGATAGCACCGATATTACGGACAGGCGGTTTAAAACTCCAGATCAAGAGCTCATCGGGTCGTTTACTCCAGAAGATTTGAGGCTTATGTATCATTTTCCGGAGCCTCAGGAAACTTACAACAAAAAATTTATGGAGAAATTTGCAAAGGAAAATGCAAATTTGGCAGAATGCACTAAAGAATGGACCAGAAGAGATGGACCACTGAAGAAAGATAAACACGGTATGTACAGTACCGGTTCACTCACCTCTCCATATTGTTTTGCTACTGCTATGTTATGCAGGATTTTTGGAAAGCCTGACATTAATAAGATTTTGCCTGAATGGCTTCCCTTATTGAATGCTGTTGTTAACGCCACCATTGTAGACTAGGCCAAAATATTGTCTGATAACTTAACCATGGCTATTTTCAATTACCGGTCTAAACAGACTGTGTCTCAGAGGATTTATCCTCCTTTTTATCTATCTGCATATGTTATGGATTCAATCTTCTTTGTTTCTAAGTTCCCTTTAATGGGTTGGCAATGGACAATTCAGGATCCCTTGCCCATTCATGTCTATCACAAAGAGTTGTGGGAATCAAAATTCATTCCTCATTTTTATAAAATTTGCCATGGCATAATGTTGCCTCTGTATAGAGTGTTGTATAATAAGGATGCCCCAAGGTTGTCCCCTGAAGTAGAAGTAGACATTCTCCCTGTCGCGAGATGGTTTGGAGAAGAATTATTTACTTATGTGAGGGTTTTTGGAAGCTTTTCTTCTCCTCATGTTTTGCCCTTATATGTTCCGAATAAACTCATAGATCGAGAAATTGCATATCAAACCTGTGGAGATGGAGGTTTGACAAAAGAATTAAAGGATAAAAAGAAAGCCATTTGGCCCCAATTTCCTGTATCCTGCGGAGAATTTTCATTATTTGATGTTGGTCACATGTTTAAGGAAGTAAGAAATGTTACATGTTTAAAATTGTTTAAGTTTCCGAGAAGGCTATTTGATCCATATGGTATTGTCAAGGATTTCACCACTGTTGTCAAAGTAAGAATATTCTCTGGAGAAGAAGATATTTTTGATGATATGTTTCAAGAAAAATGTTCATTTAAAGACATTTTGAATTCTGCTCAAGCACAGTTCTCCCCAGAATAATTTCAAGAGTTTAAAATATACAGAGAAAGAAGATTGACAACTATTCCTTTGGATAATTTGCGTTTGGAACCCGTAAGGGAACCAACTCCTAGTGTCAGTCTTAGTGGCAGCTCAGATTCAGAAAGGTCTAAGTCAAAGTTTGACAAAGAATTTTCTGAACATTCTAAAAAAACTGAACAGGATAAAAGTGAAGGCTTAGTGAAGGATACAGCTCAATCAAAATAGCTCTCACAACAACAGACTTCAACTACTCCACAGTTGAATTTTCCACCTCTTAATGTACATCAACCATCTATCAGCACTCAGTTAGATAAAGAATGGGAAACATTTAATGATTTGATTAATGTTGAAGGACAGAACATACAAACTCCTGTACAGACAGCAAAAGGTTTGGTTACAGAAATAAGTGGCAATGTCACAGAAAAATAACATATACCCATTACTCCCTCTGCCGAGCTTGTACTTAAAATAGAGGAAATTCCTCCTCTAGATATATTCTACAGCCCGCAACATAAAGCAATAGTAAGGAAGCAAAGAAAGAAAATAAAATTAGAAAGTGCGCTCTCTACTGATGCAGAACAATTGGATGTTTTATGGAAAGATCCTACTACAGATCCCACTGAAAATCTTACTAAATTATCTCAGATAACAGGAGCTTATGCCTCCACGACTATTGACAAAGAATCTGAGGTAAGGTTGTTATTAAATGAAAAAGAGGATCAAATACAAGTTCTGCAACAACAATTGCAACAAGCACATGCCAACAGTGAAGCACAGATACGATTTGAAAAGTTACAGCAAGATTTTCAGCAAATGAAGATCGGGTATCAGAAAAGCTTGGCCGAAAAAGAAAAACAAATATAGATTATGCAAGAAACGCATAAAGACGACCCCAAGCTTATAGAGTTAATCTCAGAGTCTATTTCTTTGAATAATCAACTGCTGCAACAGCAACATATATTATGCCAAAATATTTCACAGTGGAACTCTTTTTGTCAAGAAAGTGATAAAATCACTAATCATGTCATAGAATTACGACATGATTATGATTTAACAAATGAAAGAGTTACTAATTATTTGGCATGGCAAAAGATAGAGGAAGGAAAAAGAGTAGGAGCACCAATTGTCAATGACAGCCATAAATAAATTCTCTTCAATATTTGGGATGCACAGATCAGAGAGGCAGAAAAAGCAGCAGAGGAAGCAGCTACAGCAGCGAGCCACATTACTGATTGTGTAAATGAAAATTTGCACAAGGTTAATTTAATTTCAGAAACCATTCTGAGATACCTACCACAAGCACAACAATTGCAAACATAGTGGAAACAGAAAGTTGAGGAGAAGGAAAAATCAATTCAAGGATTAACAATATTAAACTGGGATTCTTACTGGGCGTGTCTAGTAAAACCACACATTCAATGCAATACTCTTAATTGCATCATTAATTCTGCTGAGAAGATCGCGCCCATACTTGCTGATTCCGTCTTTTCGGGACAATTGAAATCTAAAGTCGGCTAGCCCCCTCTTCTCAAATCAATGCTAGATGCTTGCAAATTCAAAGACCAAATTCACAAGTAGTTAGTTGTTAATTTTAGTTTTAGATTTAGTGTTAGTTTTACTTTATTTTTTCCTAGAAAAAGGACGGTCATTTAAATCGAATCCTAAATTTTTGTAATAAACTATAATTAGATTTAGTTATTAGTATTTAAACCCTTCTCATGCATTTAGAGAAGGGTCCAGAAATTTGTCAAAAACTTATCCTCAGAACATGCACTTCTGCACCCTCAGAGGAGGTTTTGGTGAATGAATGGAACGAGATTTATTGATATCTGTCTCTAATATCTGCTACTGATGTTGCATTTCTCTACTCTTATTAGATGTTGGATTGAGAAGAGATAAATCATTATTGCTTCTAGCTCATAAGTAGAACCAGTTATAAATGGTACTTTTATCTCTTAAATTTTTCTGCTTCTATGTTAAAAGTGATATTTATGTTCAGTTATTTATATATTGATGCTTGAATGCTTCAGTTATCATTTGGCACTTTTGTACAGTGATGACTATTTGTTTATGCTTAATGTATGAATAACTTATTATGTGATATGTTTTTCACAACTGTTTCATCTAACTTTTTATATGAAGTGGTTTATCTTTATTGAATTCTTTTCTTATAGCATTTGAATGATCTTTATTACTGATTTTTATTCGAAATCATTTTAGATCGCATAAACAAGATCTTATCCTGGGTTTAGTTTAGAATTAGATATTTCGATTTAAATTAGAATACAATTTGCATATGATTAGATTAGAAATAGAATAAAAGAATTTCACCTAGGAAACTGGTCCCATTATCCCCAGTCGGACCCACTACACCAAATGGAAAAGGAGCTACTAACCAATGTTCGGACCGGGTGGGTATCCCCCTTGTTGTAGACCCGATTTTCGGGGCTTCAACATGTTCACAGAAATCAAAGAATATATTTGATATATATTTTCCTCCTTGGTCAGATCTAAGACATATGATTTTTATATTTAATTCATTTTCAACCAACTCTTTGAAGATCTTTATTTTTTCAAATGCTTCAATTTTTTGTTTCTGTAAACCGATCCAACACATTATAGAGAAGTCATCAATAAATAGAATATAGTATTTTTCTCCACGAGGTGACTTTTTCCTTATATAACCACATAGATTAGTATGTATAAGTTCAAGAGGCTTACCTGCTGATCCTTCTTTGGCATTGAATTGCACCCTGGTTTTCTTACCAAATTGGCATGATTTTCATATGGTACTTTCAGGAAGAGTGATATTGGGAAGATCACAAACAACTTTGAGTCTGCTAAATTTTCTTATTTGAGAGAAGATCAAATGTCCCAATATTCTATGCCATAACAAATTTTCTGTAGATTTACCTAAGTAGCATTGCTCTTGGCCACCTTTAAATATATATATATATATATATATATTTCTTGGTGTTCTAATTCCTTTTATTGTCATTTTTCCTATGTCAAGTTCACGTTTTACACATTTTTTTGAACTAAAGACAACTTCATTTCCTTGATCACACATTTGACTCACACTCAACAAGTTATGCTTTAATCCATCCACATACATAACATTGTTGGCTTTCACCTTTTCTTTTAGAAAAATAGAACCTTTACTCTTAATGACTGCAAGAGAAGTAATATTTAGAAGTAATATTTAACCCAGACCATCAGTTATGCATCAAATTTTCATCTAATAAATAAGTGCAGTAATAACAGAATAAATCATCACACAAGAGCATCACACATGAACCCCAAGATTTAAGGTGGAAACCCAATTCGGGACAAAACCTCCGTTGTTTTCGTCTCTATCTTCAATATTTATTATATGGGAAACTTCTTACAATATTTTACTGATGTAGACTCATATCATTACACAGACATCTACCTGCACAAGGCTGTAACCTTCTCTCGTTCTCTAGCTACTACTAGAAGGGAGATCCAACCCCCTAATCTCATTTAGTAACCTCTACTGTACGGGAGCTACAACCTCGTTATTAGAATGCCAACTTCTACTAGCAAGAAGATTCTACTTCCATACTAAAGGTTTCAACCCTCAAACCCACTGTAGACCATGTTTCATCAATTTTCACACTAGATCCCAAAGCTTCAACACAACTCAACATAAAGATCAACACCAATAAACTTCACCCAAACTTCAATCAGAATAGTGAGATCATTGTAACCAGAACACAATGTTAAACCTAGATTTCAGAATCAACATGCAAAAAAAAACTCAACCCTAATCATTCATTATCTTAAAATTCATACACCACTTTACTTTACTAAACTCGCATGTATACGTGCTTTTCTTCACACCAACCTGCGTATAGATCTGAGAATACTAAATTTTAGAATATAATTAGTCTTAGAACCAGATCTGAGGCTTTTAGTCATATATCATTTCAGATTTGCAGAACCCTTATTCAGTCATCATCACTAATCATATTTAATCACTCATTGATCAAATTTGCTCATATTCAACTTAGTAGCATATACAGTATTCAAACAACCCAGATCTACATGAAGACTTCATTGACAGATAGCATAAATATAGGAGTAATAAATAGATAAATTCTCCATAAAGCTTTAGAAACACTAACTTCCATATGCACTTTAATTGAAACAAAGTCATGTATATACATTCTTTCACCGAGAAAAACTAGTGTATAGATCTGTAAATATTAATTTTGCAGAATGTTTTAGGTCTATAGACTTATCCATATTTCTTTACTTCACTTCAGAAAACATGCGGCATGTTATAGATCCAATCATCTCATTAATAGATAAAATACATAGTCATTTCATGTCTAGAGATCCTAATTCATCATTGTATCCTAGGGTGCATCATAGTTTTATATCTACCAATAAAACAGAGTCCATCCCATGCAAATATACTTCAGAGAGAATTATTCAGTAACATCCCTTATACATGCACACCTTTCAAAATGATATTCTTCTTCTTATATATGTTTATCCTTTGTCAATACCATGAGCTAAAACCATACAATTTCCGATGGTATTCTTGGATGGAATCAAATAGAAAAAATTGCACTCAATATTGTGGGCTAAAACCACGGTAATTCCCCTTGGTATTATATTTTTATAGCCCAAAAGGCATATGCAACTTGGATCATTCTTCTCCGCATGTATACGCAACTTGGTCTGTAGTAACCCACGTATAGAACCTTCAATTATGAATATGAACCATATTCTGTCATAATTTACACATTTCTTCTTCTAGACCTTCGTGCTACTCCAGAAGAGATATACTTCATTATTTTTCTAGAGAGTTTCCATCAAGGACAACATATGCGGCCATAAGAACCATATTGCCAAAAAATATTACAATATTTACAATAGACATGTTAGTTTCCTATAGTCATAGTGGTTATAAAATAAGATTTGTCTTTCAAGTTTATTTGAAAAATGTATAAAGGTTTGCTATGATTTTGTAGAGATCAATCTATGGGTCTTTGTTTAGAATAAAATTTCATTATTCAATAAAATTATGTCAAAGTGTGTGAAGAGTCATGAATATAGTCATTGACGTATTCAGAGGTTGAGTTAAGTGGGTCTATACTCTAGGGTCAAGTTTCATCAAAAGATCATGAGTGAAGTCATGTTTTTATGTCTCATCATCATTGGCGCAGAGTTTTAGGGTCCCTTAAGTCCATTAGAATGTACAATTTCAATCAGTCATGACATTACTTTGGTACAATGGTTAGAAGGAAATTGCTACATTTTTTACAAGTCTTTCACATTCATAATTCAAGTTCAAAGTTGCAATCATCACCCTTGAAACCCACATTTAGCCACCTTGGGAGTTCAAATGTATGGTTAACCTCAATAAATTCCATAGAGGCTTCATTTTTTCCATTCGAAGCTTGCTATATGGTGATTGGAGGCCGTTGCGTAAAGGAGGTAGGGGAAATGTGTTACACAGTATTTTGTCACACTCTTAAGTTATTATCCTATGTGTCATTTTTTATGTCGCTCAAGCCACAAATGTCACAAAGAAAAAAATTCCGTGAAAACTTGTTCATCTTGGATAACATGCTTAAAATATCCCTAAAGACCTAAAAGAGAAATTTCTTGAAGCCTTTCTACAAAAGTTTGTAAAAACCTAATTTACAAGCTCGACACATTTCTCCCCTACATTTCACCATGCTTTTCACCATGTCCTTAACCTATGAAAAGCATTGACATCACGGGAATTCGGTAATAAATTTGTGGTGGTCCTCTTCAAGAAGGTTCTCAAAAAATAGAGTAGAAGCTTCATCTTATCTCCCATTTTTGAATACTCCCATTTTTTACCCTTGATCTTATCTCCAAATATTTTCCCCTTTTGAGATAAGGCATTTCCCCCTCATTAGTGGATCCATAAACTCCACAGATCTTCTATAAAAGATTGTCATGCTAGTGGTTTTGGGCTGGTCATTGTCAGTTGCCATTATTCTACTTGTTTTTCCCTATATGTTGTCGATTTGATGAGAAAGGAGAAGAGATTGAAGAGCTTGTCTTGGACTTGGATTTCCATTCCGAAGGAGGCCTCCAACATCAAGGCATTGCTTGTAATATTCCCTTTGTTTATTTAATAATACAAATTATGCTTTTATTCCCATGAACTTTTTAATATTAATTGGTTTAGCATGATACTCCTTGATCTGTCATGTGGTTTAATTTGAAATATATATATGCTATGTCTCTTTCATTTATTGTTGCATGATCTTTCTTGCAAGTATTCAAACGCAGAAGGTATAGCAAGGAGAGAGCCTAGAAGCGAACGGATTGACATTGACATTGAGGAAACAAGTGAATAGGAGTGAGGTAGGCCATCTCCATCTCTCATATTATTTCAATGTTAAACTAGGAAACCTTGCATTATTTGTCACGATTGTTACTAGACCCACTCATTGGTCTAGAGGGACCGCTTCTTTCTGAAGAAGGGATTTTCCTGCATAAAAAATTTGTGGCTCTGCTGGGTAGCATACACCCTTTTCACCCTCTTATTTTTTTGTCTCCATGCTTAGTTTGGTGAACCAGTCAGTAATATTTGATTGTGATTGCTTTTGACTCTGTACTTTGAGTATTTTATGGTATAGAGTGTCAGTTCTAGGTATTTGCTTTATTTTTTATTGCTTTTCCAAAGAATTCCTCGACCAACATGTCTTTATTCAGATAAATTCATGTTTCCAGTGTGGATATTACTAAGTATATTCATGTTGAAAACCTTTTCTTCCATCGGTTGCCCGCACTGGTGCAGTTTTGTAGACCAACACAGGTTTTTCTATGTAAAGTAGCGTTGAAGACCCTGTCAGAACGGGTTTTCCATGTAAAGTAGCGTTGGTCCTTAAGTTTGAGAAATTTTTTTGTCTGCTAAAAATCCTAATTTGTCCTAATCCCTTGGATCATTTTCTTACTCTTTATGCATTCATTTTTGTTTATTTGCTGTCAATTTCTTTGTGGTGTAAAAGAGTCTCTCCCACACTTGAAGTGGTGAAAGTATATTTTTGGTTGAATTTCTTATTCTTTGAATCCCTTAAGTTATTGTTTACCGCTTGTATGATTGGAAATATTATTGTTTTTTTTATCATTAAGCATCATTAATTATTCACATTCCATTAAATAAAATGAGTTTTTAAATTCATTTATTTTTTATTTATCGCAAAAAATTATTTTTCATAAAAAGTGCATTAGATTACATTGCATTTGAAAATTCATTATTTTGATTATCATTAGACATTGATTGCATTTTTAGTTATTTAAAAAATAAAAAGTGCATTGGGTGCATTATTTTTCATTGGGAAATGTATTAAGTAGATTCTCATTTCATTGAAAAGTTTATTGAGTGCATTCTCATACATTAAAAAGAAAAGGAATTTGTGCATAGATTACAGTTGCATAGTTTTCAAAAAGGAAATTTTGCATAGATTACATTGCATAATTTGCATATTTGAATGTTTTGACTTGAATTGGGATAGTGAAAGTGATATAGTTAGGAAAATCTTCATTTTTTGCATTATTTTTTGTTGCATCACTATTTTAAACTCTTCCCTAAAATAGATAGCATTCATTGAATTGAAAGAATCCCTTTCCCATGCTAGTTGCATTATAGGTATTTAGGTGACATCATTTTGAGCCTTCAAATTCAAAATTTAATCAATATCAACATTAAAATTAACCTCAATTAACCTAAGGATCATTTTAAATTAACACAAACATCTATAGGTCTAGGCTAGAGACGTGTTCCAACATCGTTAAGCGTATCATCTGTCATTAACAACCTGTGTTGCATCCTGGGGGTGATATCTCCTCCCATGTATGGAATTATATAGGACTATGCTCCAAGTATGGTAATTATATGGGATGCTCTCACCGAATTTTTACTCATTAGACAATGCTACTACAGACTGAACTCCCACGTACTATCGCGTATATTTTTGGAGACACCACTAGGTTGCAATCCTGCCATAGGTAACTGAGTTGGTCGCCTTGTAGACATTATACACCAAACACAACATTCAGGGAGAGTGGTTGTCGTATGTCAAGTCCTTTGTTCGCCAAGGTGTATATTTCAGTACAGAGATACTTGGTAATCCCTTTTTCCTAGATTACCCATTTTTTACTTTTGTTGTTAAATTCTAAAATTTGTTGTCCACGAAAAAACATCTTACACATGCATAACTCCTTAGCAGATATTAGGTTGGGATTAATGGAGACAGTTCTTGATTTTACCAATCAAGGAATCCCCTCATATTTGAATCTTAGTCCTTTTCCTTCTTTTGGAAATGTTTTCGATCCCTATATGGAAACGTTGTCCCTCCTGGGGTTAACCATTGGTTTTCCAGTTTGTTTATTTTCAGCCCCCATGGTTCCAAATGTCCAAGTTGCTTCCAAACCAACTTCACCTCCAACTGAACAGTGTCAACCTCATATTTATCCTAAAGTTTACCCCTCACCTTCTTCATCTATTTCTTCACCATGTTCTTCCTCTTCACTTGGTGAAAGTCTGGATTCTAGTAACCAGGAAGCTAAGAATAAGAAAAACAAGATGAATATGAAGAAGAAGAAGCAAAATATGCAAGGGGGGAACCAAGCGACCATTGCTACCAATGAAACTAATGTTGAAAAACCTTCCAATCAGTCTCGCAGAGTCAAATTCCCTTACAAGTT
Organism: Pinus albicaulis; assembly: GCA_034641835.2. Classification (NCBI taxonomy): domain Eukaryota; kingdom Viridiplantae; phylum Streptophyta; class Pinopsida; order Pinales; family Pinaceae; genus Pinus; species Pinus albicaulis. Next base: position 251,145 of record JAXQQM020091907.1, on the reverse strand, counting down.
ATGTAAGGGTGACCACCTTCTTAGGCATTGTCTTAGAATTCCCGGGATAATAGAAGTATGGTTCACAGACTCAAACCAGCCTTTGTCATTGGCCTCTGGAGATCATGCTGGTGATAAACCCACAACTAGTGATAATAAGGCCCATGGGAAAAAGGTTAAAGTTGAATTTCCCTGTAATTTATGTGAAGGGAATCATCCCATTCACCTTTTTCCTTATATGGATGAAACCTCTAAAGTTTTGGAAAACCTTACAGCTTCTCAGCCTTGTATTCCTACTAGTTACTAGAAGCTTTCCCCTAATCCTCCACTAGTTTATCAAGTAATTGAATAGAATTCATCTCTTTTCAATCCCACTCTCTCCAAACTGAATCATGTGAGTCCTTTCCTGATCAACCATTGGTTGAGAAAATGGTTGACCTGATTCTACCTTCATTTGATCAGGCTTTTCCTATAGAGAGTCACACCACATACCACGCATGTTCTTTTTGTTTCATTATATTCCCATGAATTGGAGGGAAATACTTCTGTTCATGTGGTACAGGAGGGTGATCCTCTCGTTCCCGTAACATAAGGGGGCAATTCTCCCGTTCCCATGACACCCCCTCTAAGTAGTTTAACCGCTTCCTTTGATTGGATTCGATTAGAAAGATATCGTCCTCCTTCCCTTTGGTATCAATGTATAGGCCTATAAAGTGGAGGTGCCAAGCACAATAATAGATGAAGGTGCATCTGTTAGTATTATTTCTTCAACTACTTGGAAATCTTTAGGTTCTCCACAACTTGTACATGTTACCGAGAATCTGATGCAGGGGCATTCGACCCTAGCCAGCAATGTAGGAGTTTTGTCCACATGTTGTGGCTAGGAGGGTTTGAAAACAGTCAAATTATCACAGCTAGGTGTCAATACCTTAGCTGATTTTATTATTAGATCAGTTAGAGTCGTAGAAGTTGAATAGCTCAGTTAGTCTAGCTGTCATATTCCAGTTAGTTGAATTGTTTTAATTAGACTGTTGATTTCCTAAAACGGTCCTCTTAGAGGAACCGAAGAGTCATAGGTTTATGTATATAATTGTAACCCTCGGATGTATGAGAGGGAGGACAAGAAGAAGAGAGGAGATTCTGAAATAAACTCTGTGTGTTACAATTGCTTCCAATTAAATAGTTTTTGTGCGCATTTACCCTAGAATCGTGTTGAATCCTTAATTGTCAAGAGGTTTTTTAATTGTGAAGTGATGAACTCTGTGCATATTTTTCTACTGGAATGAACTTTTTTATAGATTCTGCATGTCTCTGTCTATTGTTTCCCTCAATTTTCTTGAGTAGAGAAGCCTGCGAAACCATGGTCATTTAATCTGGTTAATGGTAATAGAATCCCGCTTAACACAGTAAGTTACAATCGGTTGTCAACCAGAGTCTGAAACTGAGTTAAAAACCGGGGTATACAAAGGCAAATGCAAACCCTGACGTGAACCCTAGTTAGCCACTATACAAAACCGCTATTGGATTTGTGAAAGCGGATTGCCCATATCACACCGCTTTTGGTGCGAAGGCGGTATTTCTGGGTCGAGGAGCGATTCCATAGAGAATTTGATGCGTGGCAAGGTGGATTCCCAGAAAACCACCGTTCAATCATGCCATCGCGCATTAAACTTCGACGTTGGGCGCCAAGAGATATGTGTATGAGCCGTTGATCGGGGCGAAGTCCATCGGACGGTGTTCGTTCGAGGAAGATGCACGAAGATTAAACAAGGTACGACGCATGCATTTGATTGGGCCATTGACATATATGTGGGTCGGCCAAAGGTCTATTATAATGCCGGTTAGTTATAAGGTGTCGAGATATTATAGAAGGCACGGAGATTTATTTAAATTACAAAGGTTTTTTATAAAGCCAATATTAATATATAACGCGTGAAGGTATAAAATTTGATTATAAAGTTGGAAATAAGATATAATTCGGGAGATACCATTTGATATTCAAAGCTGTTGAATATAGTTATTTATCAATTTTCTCCAAAATAGACAGATAAAATTGCCAAGGAAATGTAAGTAGACCACGTGGAGCCAAAGAACAAGGGTTATGAGAAAGGGAGCTGACTTTCAGCTGTGTGACTTCGTCATTTGTGGTATAAGAGAAATTCTGAAGTTGTTTTGCTGACATGGCAATCCGAGTTGGTAGAGGTGCTGGCAGAAGAAGAGTTGTTGCCAACGCAGAAGTGTTAGGGATGTTGCAGAGGGTCGAGGCCAGAATGGATGCCATGGAGAAAAGACAGCCCAGAGATCCTGAAGACATCAATGAACCTGAGACAGAAGAAGCAGAAGAAACTGTTGAGATTCCTCCTGACATGAGGCTCCTTAGAACTGTTCTGGGGTCTGCAATGAAGCCCAGAATTGAAGTGTCGAGTTATGCAAGGGGACTGAATCCAGAGGAGCTGGTGGACTGGATTAATGAATTGAACAAGTGCTTCGATTATGAGGAAATACGCGAAGATAAGAAGGTCAAGTTTGTAGTAACAAAGCTGAAAGGGCATGCTGCACTTTGGTGGGATGGAGTGCAGGAAGAAAGGAGGAGAGTTGGCAAGAAACCTATTAAGAGCTGGACCAGAATGATGGCTAAATTAAAAGGTAAATTCTTGCCTAGTGATTACCAGTTGAAATTGTATAAGCAAATGCAGAACCTGAGACAGAGGTTGCTGACAGTAAAAGAATACATAGAGGAATTCTACAGAGTAAGCATAAGGGTTGGGCAATTCCAAGACACACCTGAGAAGACTACCAGATATGTGAATGGTCTCAAGCTGGAGATCCAAGATGAGATTGGTATCCTGTCTCCTAAGACAGTGGAAGAGGCCTATCAGATGGCCTTGAAAGCAGAGGAGAAACTCTTGAGGAAACAGTCTGCCAAGAAGAGAGGTACTTTCCAAGGAAAGGGAAGTCAGGGTGGTAGAGGAAAGCCTGCTACACCCAGGGATGGAGCTAATAGTATCTCACCTTAGAATGCATCTATAGAGGATGATGCAAGGGGCAGAAGGGGTTCTTACAGAGGAAAAGGAAGAGGAGACAGAGGTAGAGGTAGAGAATTGAGGTGTTATATATGTCAGCAAGTGGGACACAAGCACTATGAATGTCCAGAGAATGTGGGTGCTGGTCCAAGGAATGCTATTGTTGCCCAGACTAGAGAAGAGGCAGAGATTGAAGAAGAAATTCTTCCAGAGAGGGGAGAATCCTTGGTGGTGAATAAGGTCCTATTGAAGCAAGCCAAATAGGTCACTGAACCTGCACAAAGAAATACTTTGTTTAGGGGCATATGCAAAGTCCAAGGGAAATGCTGCCAGGTAGTCATTGATAGTGGCAGCACAGACAATCTAGTTTCCACTGAGGTAATAGAAAAGTTGAAGCTGAAGACAAGGGAGCATCCAACTCCCTACAGGGTGTCCTGGCTGCACAAAGGGCACCAGCTGGTTGTAAAAGAACAATGTGAGATAGAGCTGCAAATGGAAAAATACAAAGATAAGGTCCTGTGTGATGTAATGCCCATGGATGTGTGTCATAGACTGTTGGGTAGACCTTGGAATTTTGATATAGAAGTAGTGCATGATGGCAAGAAGAACACTTACAAGTTCTTCAAGGATGGGGTACATCATACATTGATTCCTATGGAGGAAGGAGAGCCATCCAGCAGAGTGATTGATCCAAAGACCTTTTTGTTGAGTGAGAAGGAATATCTGCAGCAGATAGAAGAAGAAGAGGTAAGCTTTGCTTTAGTTTGCAAGCCTAAAGTAGTTCTTACTTCTATAAAGATTTCTAATTTTCCAGTAGAGATAAAAGAGATGTTAGATGATTACTGTGACATTGTTGTGGATGATTTACCTGATGAGTTGCCACCTGTGAGGAAGATTAGCCATCAGATAGATTTTATCCCTGGTTCAAATCTTCCAAATAAAGCAGCCTACATAATGACTCCCAAGGAAAATGAGGAAATCAGTAGACAATTACAGGAATGGGTGGATAAAGGACTGATCAGAGAAAGTCTGAGTCCATGTGCAGTACCAGTAGTTTTGAGCCCAAAGAAAGATGGAGGCTGGAGGATGTGTACTGATTCCAGAGCAATTAATAAGATCACAATCAGGTACAAATTCCCTTGCCCATAATTGAGGATTTAATGGACTGTTTGAGTGGTGCCAAATATTTCTCAAAGATATATTTAAAGAGTGGATACCATCAGATTATAATAAGAGAGGGTGATGAGTGGAAAACTGCCTTTAAAACAAATGAAGGGTTATATGAATGGATGGTAATGACTTTTGGGTTGTCAAGTGCACCTAGCACTTTTATGATACTTATGAATGAAGTGTTGAAAGAATTCATTGGTAAATTTGTGATAGTATATCTAGATGATATATTAGTTTTCAGTAGAACTAGAGAAGAACATTTAAGGCATCTTAATCATGTTTTGAAGAAGCTGCACCAAGAGAAACTGCTGAAAAATCTAAAGAAATGCTCATTCATGAAGGAAGAGTTGGTGTATTTGGGGTTTGTTGTTTCTGTAGAAGGATTGAAGATGGAACCAGAAAAGGTTAAGACAATTGTGGAGTGGCCTTCACCCAGGAATGTCTTTGAGGTAAGAAGTTTCCATGGACTTGCTAATTTTTATAGGAAGTTTATAAGAAACTTCAGTAAGATTAATGCACCCATAATTGAGACAATAAAGAAGAGCAAACAAACATTTAAGTGGACTTATGAAGTAGAAAGAAGCTTCAAAATTTTGAAGCAAAAGATAACAAAGAAGCCTGTTCTGATTCTTCCTGATTTTACAAAACCATTTCAAGTAAAATGTGATGCCAGTGGAGAGGCCATTGGAGCTGTGTTGAGTCAGAATGATAGGCCTGTGGCATATTTCAGTGAAAAGATGAATGACACCAGAAGAAATTATTCCTCTTATGAGAAGTAATTCTATGCAATTGTTCAGGCATTGAAGAAGTGGAGACATTATCTGATGTCCAGGGAATTTGTATTATATTCTGACAATCATGATTTGTAGTATATTGTACAACAGCCCAAATTGAAACATAAGCATGCTAAATGGGTTGAGTATCTCCAAATTTTTAAATTTTTTTTGAAACATATAAGTGGCCAACCCAATAAAGTAGTTGGTGCTTTGAGTAGGAGGCACATCCTTGTTCAAGAAACTAATTTTGAAGTTTTAGGGTTTAATTTTCTGAAAGAATTGTATAAAACAGATCAAGATTTTAAAGAAGCAATTGAGGCATGTAGTAACCCTGTTTTAATAGATAGAAGCCAGTGGCTAGATTATTTCTTGCAGGAGGACTTACTATTCAGATGAAGCCAACTGTGTGTACCAAAATGTTCCATGAGGGAAAATTTGATCAAAGAGAAGCATAGTGGTGGACTTGATGGACACTTTGGTACTGATAAGACTTATGAGCAGTTGAGTCACTTTTATTTCTAGCCCAAGATGAGAGCAGAAGTGGACAAGTTTGTGAAGAATTGCAAGATTTGTCAATATGCCAAAGGAAGGAGCCAGAATATAGGATTGTACACTCCCTTACCTATTCCAGACAGGCCTTGGGACATGGTGAGTATGGATTTTTTTCTAGGATTGCCCAAGAATCGGAGAGGGAATGATGCAATATTTGTTGTGGTGCAAAGATTCTCCAAAATGGCACATTTTATTCCATGTTACAAAACTAGTGATGCCACCCATGTTGCTAACCTGTTCTTCAAGGAAGTTGTTAGATTGCATGGGTTGCCCAAGAGTATTGTTTTAGACAGAGATACCAGATTTGTGGGTCATTTTTGGAGGACACTGTGGAAGAAACTTGGTACCAACCTAAGTTTCAGCTTAGCTTATCATCCTCATACTGATGGACAAACTGAGGTAGTGAATAGGAGTCTGGGAAATTTGTTGAGATGTCTTGCAGGAGAGCATCCCAAGCAGTGGGATCATATTTTGCCCCAAGCAGAATATGCATACAATGACTCACCGAATAGGAGCACAGGGCAAATTCCATTTCATATTGTTTATGGAATGCACCCCAGAGGAATATCAGAATTGAGAAATCTGGGGAAGACAGAACTGAGAAGTGCAGATGGTGAGGAATTTTCTTTAGAGATCCAGGCCATACATGAACAAGTGAAACAACAACTACAAGGAAGCAGCATCAAGAACAAAAGTAGAGCAGACTTAAGCATAAGAGAAGTTCATTTTGAAGTAGGAGATCAGGTTTGGCACACTTGAGAAAGGAGAGATTCCCAAAGAAGCAGTACAACAAATTGAAGTTCAAGAAGATTGGGCCATGCAAGATACTTAGGAAGTTTTCTGCAAATGCTTATGAGATTGAATTACCTCCTGATGTTGGAATATCTCCTACTTTTAATGTTGTAGATTTGCACAAGTATGAAGATGATGGTGCAGAAGAAAGAGCAGCAGACAAGGAACAGATTGAGTGGAGAGAACAACTACCTCCAGCACAGCCATTGCAACCAGAGAAGATATTGGACAAAAGAGTGTTCAGAAGGACCAGAGGACAAGATTAATTTCAGTACTTGATCAAATGGAAGGATAAGATAGAAGAATATGCCACTTGGATGACTGAAGAAATGTTGCAGAAGATAGGCAGATCAATGGAAGAGCTCATGGACAGGAGCCCATGAAGAAAATTTCCCTCGGGAGTCTGATCTAGGGGCATTAGACCCTAGCCAGCAATGTAGGAGTTTTTTCCACATGTTGTGGCTAGGAGGGTTTGAAAATAGTCGAATTATCACAGCTAGGTGTCAATAGCTTAGCTGATTGTATTATTAGATCAGTTAGAGTCGTATAAGTTGAATAGATCAGTTAGTCTAGCTGTCATATTCCAGTTAGTTGAATTGTTTTAATTAGACTGTTGATTTCTTGAAATGGTCCTCTCAGAGGAACTGAAGAGTCATAGGTTTATGTATATAATTGTAACCCTCGGATGTATGAGAGGGAGGACAAGAAGAAGAGAGGAGATTCTGCAATAAACTCTGTGTGTTACAATTACTTCCAATTAAATAGTTTCTGTGCACATTTACCCTATAATCGTATTGAATCCTTAATTGTCAAGAGGTTGTTTAATTGTGAAGTGATGAAATTTGTGCATATGTATCTACTGGAATGAACTATTGTATATATTCTGCATGTCTCTGTCTACTGTTTCCCTCAATTTTCTCGAGTAGAGAAGCCTGTGAAACCGTGGTCATTTAATCTAGTTAATGGTAATAGAATCCCGCTTAACACAGTAAGTTACAATCGGTTGTCAACCAGAGTCCGAACCTGAGTTAACAACCGGGGTATACAAAGGCGAACGCAAACCCCAACATGAACCCTGGTTAGCCACTATACAAAACTGCTAGTGGATTTGTGAAAGCGGATTTCCCATATCGCACCGCTTTTGGTGCGAAGGCGGTATTTCTGGGTCGAGGAGCGATTCCATAGAGAATTTTACGCGTGGCAAGGTGGATCCCTAGAAAACCACCGTTCAATCGTGTCATCGCGCGTTAAACTTCGACGTTGGGCGCCGAGCGATATGTGTATGAGCCTTCGATCTGGGCGAAGGCCATCAGACGGTGTTCGTTCGACAGAGATGCACGAAGATTAAACAAGGTACGACGCGCACATTTGATTGGGCCATTAACATATATGTGGGTCAGCCGAAGGTCTATTATAATGTCGGTTAGTTATAAGGTGTCAGGATATTATAGAAGGCGCGGAGATTTATTTAAATTACAAAGGTTTGTTATAAAGACAATATTAATATATAACGCGCGAAGGTATAAACTTTGATTATAAAGTTGGAAATAAGATATAAGTCGGGAGATACCATTTGATATTCAAAGCTATTGAATATAGTTATTTATCAATTTTCTCCAAAATAGACAAATAAAATTGCCAAGGAAATGTAAGTAGACCACATGGAGCCAAAGAACGAGGGTTATGAGAAACGGAGCTGATTTTCAGCTGTGTGACTATGTCAGAATCTGTTGGCTTTTAACAGAGGAACCAGACAATAATTGGGGATCCTTCCCAAAACACCTATTACTTTAGGAGGAAAGACTTTCTATATAGATGTGATGGTTGTCCAAGGACCTTTTGACTTTAACTTACTTCTTGGGAGTGACTATACTTATGTCATGGGAGCTCTTGTCTCTTCTCTCTTTCGTCTGATGTGTTTCCCACATGGAGGAAGAATTGTGACCATTGATCAATTATCATTCATTGGTCCTAATCTAGATCCCAATAAACCATCATCCCTTAATGGTCCTTACATACAAGTGGTATCATCCCCACCACACGCTAATTATGTGGCAGCTTGTTCCATGCACGTGTCTACTGATGATATGGTCAACAATATAGTGCATCATGTACTGGGGGTATTGGACCCTGATTTCAAGAGTGTTGTTCTCCCATCTGATGAGAACCTCTTGGAAGACATGACCTCTTATTGGCCATGAACAAAGGTCTCCAGATCAAAGTTCCTTTTCTTATGTCAAGCTCCTTAAAAAATGAAACAACGTCTCGGGAGCAAAGTTCCTTTTCTTGTGTCAAGCTCCTTAACAAATGAAACAAGGCCTCTAGAGCATAGTTCCTTTTCTTGAGTCAAGCTCGTTAAAAAATGAAACAAGGAGTCATGAGGAGAGTTCTTTTACTATTTCAACCTTTTTAAAAAATGAAATAGGTCCCTATGAGCATATTCTTTTACTGTGTCAATATCATTGAAAAATGAAATAAATCCCCTTTCAATTCGAGTCTTTGATTAGATCTCATAAATTCTCGGTCAAGTCTTTCACTTGATATCATAAATGAACCTTCATTCCATCCACCTATTAGTAGCCATTAGTCTACTTAATTGAATGAGTTGAATCTTAGGGGGCATGTACCTTGAATTTATTCATTATGTTGGGGGCATGGAAAATTATTGCAAGAATAATTTATCTCTTTTTCAAGATTGTATAAAAATGAAACCATTGTTAAGAATATCTTTTTCTTTGTTTCAAGCTTGTATAAAAAATGAAACCATTCCTATGCACCTCTCCTGATTTCCATTTTTTCTGCATATTTTTCGAGATGAACCTTTGTTTTTTCATTCCATCATCACCATCTACTTGGCTGATCATATGCTCTCACTTGGTTGTTTTTAACCTTGCCTGGGGAACTGTTGCGATGAGTGGTCTTCTTAGACAGTCTCTTGACCTTTAATTTTTTTGAGCAGATTCACCATGACTGGAACCAGTCACTACCCTTTTCACCACTCATTCCTCCAGGAGGAGTCCTCTTTCAGCTCTTTTCAGACTCCCAAAATATGAAAATATTTTTGAGCACTTTTCATTTTGAGCTCGCTAAATTTAATGAAACGACATCTACTCAGTATAAGTTTTACCTTTTTTTAGGTTGAGGTTGACTATTTACGAAAAAGGAACACCTTAGTCAAACATGACTTGGAAGTTCCCTCAGATATTTTTTTCTACCTTTTCGAATTCAATAGACTATTTATGAAAAGGGACAGTTGGTGTTTTATTTTCCATTTCTTTTTCAAACTCCATAAACATGAAAAAGATGTCGAGTTACCCCTCCGTCAAATCGTAAAACTTAAACAACAAAGAATTTGTCACCATGACGAGACCGAGTTACTCCTTCCTAGGACTCATTAAAATTACTAGGATGGATTCATCCAAAGGATGAAAATATACGCTAAGCATATGGTATTTTCTTCAAGCTTGCTATCAAAAATAAAGAGGTACTCGCTAGAAATACCAAGGGAAAATGGAAGTAAAGCATTCTTTGTATTTTGTACCAAAGCCAGCATGTCGCTATTGAACATGACACTTATCTGCATTTTGTGTCGGGTTGGGGATATCCTTCATTCGTCATTTTCCTTCCTGGATTTGGGAAATCCATTTTCCTCTCATTATATCATCATCTATTGTAACCATGACTTTTGATCCCATTTTGAGTCAAATGTTTCCAAACTCTGGATTCGTTTCGCCGATATGTTCAAGAGAAGTCATATCTGTATAAGTCAAACATTGTCTACTTATTTGACCCTCTCTACAAAAATCTTGAACCACTCCTATCATATGGATAAATCATCTCTTTCGTGTCGATGATGTGGGAATAATTATGGCCCTCCTTCCATGGATCACTTCCTATCAACTTCAGCTCATTATCTAGGAAGGTGATTTAGAAACTCCTTTTTAGTACCTGTTAGCTTGATGGGGACTAGACCCAATTTCAAAGTGACTGCACAGTCCAAAAAAACCCACTATTACTGGCCCTTTAGATAGTGATCTAGTTGCGCATATCTAAGTCAAATATGGGGATGCTAGAACTAGGTTTCTGCATCCATAGGGACACTAGATTGTGGATTTAGGGCTTTTTCTTCTTATTAGAGCTTCGTGGGTCAAACATATTAATATTACCAAATTTTTTCAAAACAATTGTTTAAATTACTCACCGACTATGAAATCTTGCTTATTCATGCATTAAACATAGTAAATAGCCATAAAACAGACTATGTTATTTAGTTACAGAACAAAACCCTATTCATATACATTCATTAATAGTAAGAAAAAATAAAACACATCATTATAACTCATATTTTCTCAATGGTTCATTCATTATCATCCATATCTATCTAATACATCCAATTTCCAACCTGTGCACACAGCTGCAAGGGCCCGTGCACACAGTTGTAGTCTTTCCTAAGGTCTCTGTGCACACAGTTGTAGGAACCTTTTCCTATAAATCAAAACACGGACTCTAACTCAGTCTGACATCTAAATGCACCACAAAATATATCTCATTCATAACTTACCTATGACTTCTATCTAGACTCCTTATATAGATTTGGCTCTTACAATACCATGGTCCCAACCATGGGCAGATTCCAACGTTCACAAAATATCCCATCACGTTACATAATAAGGGGCTTTAACCCACCCCAAAGCCCCTAAAACCAAAAATATACTCCACGTTATGCACTCTGCTCCTTGATCTATGGAGTATTTCCTTGCTTGCTTACTTTGTGGGGATCCCAGCTCCAACAGACCCCCAACACAAAACTATGACTCATCCCGAGTCACAACCATGGTGCACCATCGATCGTTGCCCTGATACTACTCAAGGAATCCTTCAATGGAGGAACTGTATCAATGCACTACTTATCAAAATCCCAGACTTCTCCAAGAAATGGTTCTGTGATGGACTTGGTTTCCTTCGCTTCCAATCCCCTCTAAGTTGTGCATAGCTCCTTAAGCCTCTTCTCCACAGTTTTGGAAATTTGACTTTCCTTAGCTTCCCATGGCTTCATCCTGGCAATGACTAGCTACTCTTTCTAGTGCAACTTTTCAATTTATTCTAGTAAAAATTTACCCACTTGGAGATGGGTAATCCTCTAAATTGTCACCAAGGTCTTTGCAGTGACCTTGATTTTATCTAGCTGCTCTTGTTTCTCATGCACCTTGGTCTCAATCTTCTGTACTTGTGGGTCCTCATGTAGTGAGTACCAAACATCTAGAGCTTCGCCAAATATGCTCAGACACTCCTATATGTGAGATTCGATATATCTTATGGTGGCCTTAAACTCTGTTGTGCGCTAATCGCAGACTTTTGGCGAAGTAGCAGGCTTTAACTTCATCTATAGCTTAACGATTTTCATTTCCATCTAGATCCATACTTCATTGACTTTGGCCTTGGAGTCTTTGACAATTGTGGCCAGTTTGGCCACTTTCTCCTCAGGTGCAGCTGCAGCCTGAATTTCGAGCTTTGGTAACTCATTACATGCCTTAGAAATATCTTCTTCCACCTTCTTCCATTAGGCTACCCTAGCTTTTTATTCCTTTGAGGGTTTCTTCTGGGGCAAGGACCATACCGCTAGTTTCTTAGGCTTCTTATACAGATTTGAGCTCGTGGTATTCTGGCCTCTTAGAGACCTCGACCCTGTGGTTGTTACTAGTGGTGTAGCCATCATGATGTACCCTAAGCATCAGTAGATAAGTTATTGCTCGATCTCTTCGAAAGTATTCTCGTAAATGTAGCAGCTTTCTTGTCTCTCTCACAGACAGTAATTCTCTCTTAGCATGCAAAGTGTTTGAATTAGGGGCAGGATCCTTGATTTATAGCAAATTTAAAATTTGAACCTCATCATTACCCTTAGACGCTCCTCATAAATGCCTATTTGGTGGCATTTTTTGCTAGATATGCCCATTAATTGCATTTTTCTCGCTCCTTCTAATGGCCAGGTCATTGTTCAATCAATTTTTATTATTCCAATGGTCATATTTTGGATGAAATCTGCAAGAATCACCCCTTCATTGTAGTCCTGCCTCCCGTGGCGTAGTAACCTCCAACTATGCCTTGATTATGTGTGCTACGTAGTACCCCTACTACGTTGGATCCATCCGTCAACATAGTTGTTTGGTCAATTTAGTGTGTCCTAAATTGCTACATTAATTTATCAATCTGGGATTCGTAAGCTGATGAAGTGTGGCGCACTATATGTGCAAGATAACCTATTTCTTATCTTTTTGTCGTTTTTAGTTTTCTAATGTGAGATGGAAATTCTAAAATAAAAACAAGTATGGTTATGATTGTTCAAGGAAATGATATCCTTTATAATGATTTACCAACTTGAAACTTCAAAAGGAATTTGAAACATACAATGACAAAAATTGAAAGGAAATGAAAATGTGCTGCTAACCTAATAAATCAAACAGTGAACTATTGAGCATGAAAACCAAACTATCCTTGCTGCTGTCTAAACACAAAAGAAACTATGCTTAAAGAAATCCAAGAATTGCAACAAAGTAAATCTAAATCAAATTACATCAACTTATATTCGGATCCCTCGCCATTAGTCCAGCTATGGCTTTCGGAGGTAACCATAAACAACTTGAGCAATCTGATATCTAATTTGCAGAAAAAGAAACTAATATCAAACTACACACTCATACTTCAATCCTTCACCATCAGTCCAGCTGTGGCTTTCGGAGGTAACTGAAAATGACATGAGAAATTTAATATATCTAACTTGCAGAAAGTAAACTAATATCAAACTACACACTCATACTTCAATCCCTCACCATCAGTCCAGCTGTGGCTTTCGGAGGTAACTGAAAATGACATGAGCAATTTAATATATCTAACTTGCAGAAATTAAACTAATATCAAACTACACACTCATACTTCAATCCCTCACCATCAGTCCAGCTGTGGCTTTCGGAGGTAACTGAAAATGACATGAGAAATTTAATATATCTAATCTTGCAGAAAGTAAACTAATATCAAACTACACATTCATACTTCAATCCCTCACCATCAGTCCAGTTGTGGCTTTCAGAGGTAACTGAAAATTTCATGAGCAATTTAATATATCTAAATCTAACTACTAAAGAAAATGTCACAGGCGAAATAAGCAAACGTTGATGCGAGAGTGTGAGAAACTAAGAAAAAGAAATCAGCAGAAGGACAATATTTATTCCATGTCATTAGTCATTATAAAATGATGTGCAAATGCCCGGGCTGCCTATTGTAATCTGGAACAAAACACTGATCAGTTAACAACAATATAAAACATAAAAGATTATGGACAGAAGTAAAATGTAAAGCATGAAAGATTATGGACAAAGATGAAACGTAAATACCATGAAAGATGTAATATATATACACGTGAATGACTATGGCACAATGAACGTAAGGAAATGAAGCATGAAACTATACAGTAATACACAAAACCTCGGCATGTGCAGAGGCCCTCTGCACCCTGACTAGCCAGCAATAGCCAGTGCGGAGTACATGACAGAAGTCTTCTTATATATATATTAAAATAGAGTCCTGCCAGAGAGGTGATATTCTTACTTCTGAGTGGCAACGTAATTACATTACGAGTATACGGAGGCTAATGGAGACTAATCCTAATATGCGTATGCAAACGCATTATTTATAACAAAGGAAATATAACTAATTCCTAAAGTTTATGCGTGAAAACACGTAAACCATTACGTCCAGAGATCTAGGATCATGGCCGCATTGAGGAGTAAATCTATGAAGAGTGGATGTTGGATTCGGCTTATGGAGCCGTGTACAGGTGTTGATGTGTCTCCCGTAAGTTAGAAACGATCATGCAAATCCTCACGTGATGAGAAACAGAGTCCTGTCACCGTGGGACTCTACGGTTGACTTCCACTTGGCCACCTTTGACCGCAACCTCCTTAGGTGAATTTGCTCGAGCCAATAGGACACGATCCATGTCCACATCATTTCTGACTTGCCCATGTGGCTCGTTTTTTCTGAAGACACCTGTAACATAGACTTTCACAAAATGGCTGCGGAAAGTTGCAGCAGCTGCGGAAAGTGGCAAGATTTCGCAGCTAAATGAGCAAAAATCTAAATCAAATAGCAGACACAAAATATAGTTAAAAACCATTTTAGATGCTCTTTTGCAATTAATATACAATGATATTAACAACTTGGAAGGTTCAGGTGAATGAAAAAGGTCTAGAATGGTGTATAGGAAAGATGCAGATTTGAGACTCAACATACCCCCACTATGAAGGTGTTGCATGTCCTCATGCAACCAAAATTTTGATAATCCTTCTTCAGTTCATATGCCTTGACACTTCATCCAGTACATCCAATCCTCTCCTCTTCTTCCTTGGTGCTTCCAACATCCTGGGCTTCTTCATTAAGCATCTAAATTTGATATTAACCAGTGCTCTGCTTAACTTCTGGCATTTCTTTTTCAATTTCTTGTTCTTCTTCTGCCATATTCCCAGATGTAGCATGGTATTATCATGAATGATTTTGTCCAATTTGCTTTGTTCCTTCAATGCCTCATTTTCATTTTTAATGTGTTTATTTAAAAGCTCTAGCTCAAAGACTTCCTGTTTCAGTGATTGGACTAGATCATTTTGTATTGTGTGAGGCTGAATGGAAGAAGTACTGGGACCTGTAGCTGCTTTTTCTAAAGATTCTATATAATCATATACTTCTTGCTACTTGGGGTCTATATTAGGTGTCATTTTTATTGGGATGTCCCCAAAATGCCGTGAAGGAGAGTTGTCTTCAAAATCTCGCTGAGAAGGGCTCACATTAACATCTGGCTGAGAATGGGATGGACTATGTTCAATGTCTGACTGAGAATGAAATGAACCAGGTTCATTGACTGACTGAGAGTGAGATGGACTATAGTTAGCTGGGGACTGTTCAGATGTTTCTTCTCCCAAATCGATAAAATGAGGTCCCTTCATTTACGTTTTCCTCAACTTCCCCTTAAGCCTGGAACTTCTTCTCACATGTTGTGGACCACTATCTTTTTGCTTTTGTTTCCCTTTCTCTTTCTTCTTGGCTATAGATAACTGTTCTTGAAGATGAACCAATCTCTCAGATAACACTTGATGATCTTCTTCGGAAGAAGGGGTTTGATGCATAGCCTCAATACTTTTTCTCTCTTTTGATGTTATTGGCTTTTTACCCTTGGTTTCTCTCTTCTTCCTTTTTGACAATCTCTCTTCCCTACTAGTTCTTTCAATTGTAGTAGTAGGAGTACTTTGAGTTTCATCATTTGTTCTTTTTCTCCTACTCCTTCTTGATGTGCTACCTTCAGGAATTTCTTGAGGTTCCTCAAATAAATTTCTAATCAAAAATTGTTCCCATGTGTCCTTCTTCTCCTTTAACTCTTTTTCAATCAAAATTTTTACAAGATCGTGGTGATATAGATGTGGTTCTACATCCCCTAAATGTTTCTGAACAGTCACAGACATCTTCTTCAAACTATTTAATAGAAAATATGGGAGATTGAGAGTTTGATTATCTAGAAAATTCATCAGCAATCTGGTATGGTAAATATACATGGCCCAAAACGGCCTTCACAAGTAATGAATTTTCGAACAACTAGCAGCAAAGTAGCCCATTCCTCTTTCAAAGCATGAACATGAATTCCTTTTTTAAAAATAGTTCTGTCCATACCTGGGTTATGTAGAATTACTCTCCAAGCTTCATCACTAATGCTTTTGTTCTTAAACCATCGTTCACCCTCTTGAAGAAGTTCTGTGGCAGATGCTATAGATGCCTCATTCACCATGAACTTAAGGTCTTCAATCTCTACTTCCAGGCCATTGAACGACCTTGCAAAAGATTTTGTCACTTCTTTATGGTATCCTCTAAACTTTTGGATAAACCGCAGCCACTTTGCCTTCTTCAATATATCCCTGACTTGCGGATATCCTTCGATGAACTTAGGTCCTTCTGGTTCTGCTCTCAACAGTTTACCCATCCTTCTTTCTGCTCTTTAAAAACTGCCTGCGTGAGGAGGGTTCAATGGAAGTAGGATGGCTGAATGAACAGAAATGAGCACGATGACTCTAGGTAGATATCAGAGAGTGGGTATATAGACTGTAGCGTAATAGAGAACGAAGTGGAACAGAGAAGGGTTTCGTGAGCATGACAGAGATACGACTGTGAGATTAATAGAACAATAGGAAGAGTATAACACATCCGGCAGTGTTTGAAATTTGGTGGCTGCAAAATAAATGTAAACATGTTTAAACAACGGCTATGGATTTTATGCGGCTGAAAGAGGCCGTAGTCAAATCAACTACGTCTCATTGTCATAGGTGGAATATCAGAGTATGAGTGAAGATCGGAGGTTTAATTATGGGACCGTTTGAGAATGAATGCGAGAAGATCATATGGAGATCATGAAAGGGTTATGGAGTTTTTCAATATAATCATTGCACATAATGGATGGAGCTTATGGTTTAGAACTATATAAAAATGTGTTTTAAATGCCATTTGAAATGAATTTTTACTCATACCTTGGAATCTTTGCCTTTTTTCCTTGGTCTTCAATTTGTTTCTCCTCATTGATATCTTGAATGCTCCATGTCTTCATTTTTGGTCCTCATACCTGCATTTTATTTCAAGATTATGGAAATAACATCTGGTTGTACATTCTTTTGAAAAACAGAGTGGTAGCTGCGGAATCTGCTTCTGGCTGCGGAAACTGGTGTCAGCTGCGGAAACAGATGTCAGCTGTGGAAACTGACACAGCTATTATTTGGGTGAATGGAAATGAACGGATGACAAATGACTAAATGGAAATGGTCATGAAAGAGAATTTTATTGGTAAAATGGAATGAAAAACGAAGTGAAATGGAATGAAGTGGAGTGAAATGAAGTGGAATGAAGTGGAATGGAATGGAGTGGGTGGTCACAAGACTTGTGAAATGAAAGAGAGATTTTTTTTTTTTTTGGAAAATATAGGGTGTCAGGTGTTCCTGATTTTCACCCAATATTTTTTGTATAAGACTGCCAATCAGTGATTGGTTTTCAGGCTTATACAATTTTTTATTTTATTTATTTATTTTTTTAACTGAAAAGAACAAAAGCTAGGCTGGTGGAGAAGAAGAATTCTTCTGTACCAGCCTGATTGCAGAATTTTCTTGAAACATTTTGACAAATTCCTTCTTTGAGAGTGGCTTATGATAATTTTTCAATCTATGGCCATTCACAATAAGAGGAGTTTGAAACTCATCAATGGTCTTGATTCTTACCGCTCCATTGCTAAATATCTTGTCAATCTCATATGGCCCAAGCCAATGAGTCTGAAATTTTCCTTGAAAATATTTAAACTTGGAATCAAATAACAATGCCCAATCTCCTTCTTGAAACTTCTTCTCTTTGATGTACTTGTCATGCCATTTAGCTCTTTGATATTGAACTAGATCGGTTCCTAAAATTGCTTCTTGTCTGATCTCATCTAGCTCATTCAACTGCTCCATTCTATGCTTTTGGGCTTCTGATAAGTCCATCCCCAACTGAACTGCTATCTTGAAGGTCTTGACTTGGAACTCAATGGGGAGCAAGACTTCTTTCCTATAAACAAGTTCATAGGGAGAATGTCCTGTTGTATTTCTCCATGTAGTTCTGTAGGCCCACAAGGCTTCAGGAAGCCTTTCTGCCCAATCTCTTCTATGTAGATGAGCAGTTTTGGTGATGATACTTTCAAGAACTTTATTTGTGGACTCCACTTGACCATTTGCTTGCGGATGGTAAGGAGTAGATCTTCTGTGCTTGATTTTGTATTCTTCCATCAAATTCTCCACCAAATTGGATGTGAATTGGCTCCCCTGATCTGTCACAATTTCTCTTGGAACACCAAAGCGAGTAAAAATATCCTCATAAAGAAAATGAACAACTGAATTTTCAGTAGCAGATACTAATGCTTTGGCTTCTACCCATTTAGTAACATAATTAGTACAAACCAATATATACTTCTTTCGCTTAGATGGTGGATTAATAGGTCCAATGAAATCTAAAGCCCATTTTTCAAAGGGTTCAATGAGTACCTGTGTTTGCAATGGAATTTCATTTGAAAGGGTAGGTTTCCCTACTCTTTGGCAGCTTTCACACCTTTTGACATATTGTTTTGCATCTTTGAAGAGGGAAGGCCAATAATATCCTAAAGAGAGGATTTTATAGGCCATCCTTTTGTCTGCAAAGTGTCCGCCGCATGGTTCATCATGACATGCCTTAAGAATATCAGGCATTTCATCTTCCCTAACACATCTTCTGATCACAAGATCTGGCCCTGTTTTAAACAATTCATTAGAAATCCATGAATATTTTGAACTCTCTTGAATAATTTTTCGTTTTTCATTTGGAAATAAATGTGAAGGCAGTTTCCCTGTAACCAAATAGTTAGCAATATCTGCATACCAAGGAGTCTTAATAGTTACTGCAAACAAGTATTCATCAGGAAACTTATCCTCTACAAGAGAATCTTCTTTAGTATTCTGAATCCTAGACAAGAAATCAGCTACTGTATTCTGTTTTCCTGGTCTATCCAACACAGTAATATTGAATTCTTGCAAAAGTAAAGCCATCTTGTCACTCTGCCATTAGTAACAGGTTTGTTCATTAAATATCTAATTGCAGAATGGTCAGTATGAATAAAAGTTTCATAGCCTGTTATGTAATGTCTAAATTTATTAATTGCATGAACAACGGCTAAAAACTCTTTTTCAGTCACAGTATAGTTCAACTCTGTGGGAGTCAAATTTTTACTGGTATAATAAATGGCATAAGGAACTAAATCTTTTTGACCTAACACAGCTCCTAGAGCTGTATCTGAAGCATCCGTAGAAATATGGAAATGGAGTTTCCAATTTGGTCCTCTCAAGATAGGTGCTTCAGATATTCTTGTTTTCAAAGTTTCAAAAGCTGATTGACAATCAGGATCCCATTTAAATTCACAGTCTTTTGTAAGCAATTTGAAGAGTGGAGATGCTATTTTAGTGAAGTTTTTTATAAATCTTCTATAGTAACCAGTAAATCCTAGAAAACTTCTAACATCTCTTTGACAATTTGGAATAGGAAACTTGGAGATGACTTCAACTTTTGATCTATCAACCTTAATCCCATCTCTTGAAATATGATGTCCTAAAACAATCCCTTCAGTAAACATCATAAAGCATTTTTCATGGCTTAATGAAAGGTTTGTTTCTTTACATCTTATGAGAACTTTTTCCAAATTTTCTAATGCCTCTTCAAATGAATTACCATAAACTTTAAAATCATCCATATAAACCTCTACACAATCATGGATTAGATCAAAAAAAATTCCTAGTACTGCTCTTTGGAATGTTGCTGGTGCATTACATAACCCAAAAGGAAGCACTCGGTAGGCAAAAGTTCCCCATGGACAAGTAAATGTGGTCTTATCTTGATCTTCGGGTGCTACCTGAATTTGATTATAGCCACTAA
This sequence comes from Pinus albicaulis, assembly GCA_034641835.2. Lineage (NCBI taxonomy): Eukaryota > Viridiplantae > Streptophyta > Pinopsida > Pinales > Pinaceae > Pinus > Pinus albicaulis. The sequence continues at coordinate 231,344 of JAXQQM020091907.1, read as the reverse complement.
AACCATCCAAAAATGAAAAGTACTTTTTACCTGCTAATGTATCTAATACCTGATCAATAAAAGGCAAAGGAAAGTGATCCTTCAAATTTGCTTTGTTCAATTCCCTGTAATCAATGCATACCCTCCATTTACCATTCTTTTTAGGTACTATAACCAAAGGAGAAACCCATCGGCTATCTGAAATTGGATAAATGAAGTTTACATTGAGTAGTTTTGGAGCTCTTCTTTCACTATCTCCGTAAGATTTGGATTCATCCTTCTTTGAGGTTTTCTGATTGGTCTATTGTTTTCCTCAATATAGATATGATGGATGCAAGTCTTAGGATCAATACCTTTCATGTCATTATACTCCCATGCAAATGCAGTAGAATGTTTTTGCAAGATTTTGATTAGTTCTTCTTGTTGTGACTTTTCCAAATGTTTGTTGATATTCAATGTTTTTCCTGGAAAAATCTCAATGGTAGAACTACCAAACTCTTCCATAGAGTAAAGAGACATTTTTCTTGATGATAAATATTCTATGTCAGATTCCAACTGAAATTGTGTGGGTTCATATTCTGAAGATGTCTCAAAATTTTCTAATGTGTTCATAATTTGACTATCCTCACTGATTTCAGAAATGGTAAAGACAGGTTGTATAGTGTCCTCATCATCAACCCATTCATTGTCTCCTACTTCTGTGATTTCTTTTGCTGGAGGATACAAATTGAATTTATTTGTCGAATTACCATTAGAAATGTACATATCCCCAGATCTACAACTAATGAAAGCATCAGCTGTGGCTAGCCAAGGTCTTCCTAAGATAAGTGGGTGCCCTCCTAGATTACTCTTGGGAGTCAAAATCAGAAAATCTACTGGATATTCCCAAGAATCTAAGGAGACTGAAATATCTTCTAATACACCATCTGGTTTGATAATTGATCGATCTGCAAGTTGCAGTAAAGTAGGTGTAAAAAGAAGATTAGGAAGTTTTAGCTGTTCCATAGTCTATCTACTCATAATGTTGATAGCAGCCCCTAAGTCAATCAATGTGTTTGGAATTTCTATCCCATTTATATGTGTCTTGAAAATTGGACTTCCTGGATCTACATATTTCTGCATGGTAATTTTTCCCATCATGATATCTGCAATTTTTCCTACCAGGTGGATTCTTCTTGTGTCTTTTAGTTTCCTTCTTGGTCTTTTGAAACTCAACTCCTTTATTGTTTTTTCTAGAATAGGAATCTCTCGAATGGCTTGTAGCAAGGGAATCTTGATACAAACATTCTTCAATTCATCTAGAAAGTCATAGTTAGGCAACAAAATTTGTTTTTCCACCCCCTTGTCAATTTGTAGTCTTTCGGGAAAAGGAGGTGTAGATGAAGATGTAGGTTGCTCAACTATAGGAGTTGTGGGTGTTAACTTTTCTTTTTCTTTTTGAATGTTTGAATTTTGAAGAGATGCTTCCTCAGAACCCTCATTGACTTTAAGAGAGTCCTCCTCAGAGGTATCTTGTTCTTGAATATCTATAGAAGGTTTTTCTAAAACTCTACCAGATCTGAGTTGTACATCATTGAGAGGAACAATCATATAGGTAGGAAATTGTTTTCCTTCTACCATGTAAGTATTCTGAGGATTTTTATTGTTAGGATTTGGCAATGGTTGAGCTGGAAGTTGATTTGTCTTTTGTTGGTATGGGAGCATGAGTTGAGGATTTGGATTTTGTTGAGAAGGTTGTTGTTGTGGAAATGGCAATGAAAGTTGTGGATTTTGGTTTGGAAGTTGTGGAGCTTGTTGATTTTGAAAAGATGGAGGATATTGATAAAATTGAGCAAATATCCCATAAGGATTTTGCATCCCTTGAACCCATGGCTGATATGGATTTTGATGTTGGAGCCAAGGTTGTTTCCAAGGATTCCAATTTGGTGGGTTTTGAAGATTCATAGGGTTGTTAAGTCCTTGAGTTTGTTATCCCTGCCAAGGTCTTCTTGCAACAAAATAGAGAGATTCTACTGAATTTGGGTCTTCTTGAAAGACAGCTTTGAGTCCAGGAATTGAAGGACAATCCTTGATCTCATGATTCTTTGAGAAAATTATACATGTTTCTACAAATTTTGCATCCAAGGGACATTCCCTTAAAGCATGTTTCTTCCTACATTTCGGACAAAAGATGGCTAGCTCATTAGTTTCTGCTTTCTGCTTGTTTTGGATTTTAAGGGTGTCTAGTTGTTCACTAAGGCTCCCTAAGATATCAGTTTTGAATTCATCAAGAATATTACCAATCTCTGCCCTACTTACTGATCCAGTTGCAGATTTGTTATCCCTAATAAGAGAAGGATCCCTAGGCCCTTTTCCTGTTTTAGATTTTCCTCTTGAGAGATGGACACATAGTTCTGTTATGTCACGAAGTGCAAGTTGAGAAATGTCTCCTTTCCCCATCATGTTTAAAATATCTATCCATTCATCTCTAATGGCTTTGAATATGAGGGCTTTCAAGGTTTCATCATCTAAGTTGCTCATCTTTGCTCTTTTCAAGTTGTATTGAAATCTTTCAAGTAAGTCTTCCAAATTTTCATCTTCTTTTTGCATCATTTTGAATACCTCATCCTTGTGATTGGTGTGGATACAATAGTCCAAGTATCTATCCAAAAATATTTGTTTCATATCATTCCAAGTCCTAATAGATTGAGTAGCTAATCCCATGAACCATTTCAAAGCAGCTCCCTTCAAAGTTGAAGGAAACAGTTTGATTTTTTGAGAGTCTTCCATATAGTCATAGGTTCGGCACACGACTTAAAAATCAAATAGAAATGTTTCAGGATCCTCACTTCGCAATCCATAAAAGTTGGGGAGGACAGATGGTGAGATATTTTTCATTGTTCTATGAGTTTCCTCATCAACTATAGGGAATCCAAACAAGTTATCTCCTTCCCTATTTCTTCCATTATTATCTTCACCATTGTTGTCTCCATTGTTTCCTCCTCCTCTACCTCTACCTCTACCTCCAAATCCATCTATTATTTCCTCTTCCATGATAGTTTCTTTAGAGTCCTTAAAGTCCTTTGGTTCTTCTATCAAGGGAGGATGAGAGAGAGTCTCTTTGTTTTCTAAATGGGATTTAGTAGGTGGTATAGGAGAATCCTCTAATTCAGTTGTTCCTTGAATTCCAAAAATCTTAAGGCTAGGGGTAGATGGTGGTGATTCTTTTCTATGCCTTGAAGAATATGGAGTTGTAAAAATCGAACTCTTGGCTTTAGCTATAAACCTTCCCCTAGAATCTCTTTCTCTATGCATGTCATTTTTATATATTTTTTTATTTTTTAAAATTTGGGCTAATAATTCTCTTTCTGATCTTCCAGGTCACACTAGGTGCAAGAAGAGAGCATACTTAAGAAATTACTAAACCAATAACTCTCTTTTCTGATCCTCTAGATCACACTAGGTGCAAGAGGAGAGCATACTTCAAGAAGTTATCAAGTTTTCCCTTCTTTTATTTTGTTTTTTTCTTCTTAATAAATTGGCTATCTAGTTACACTTCCCCGGCAACGGCGCCAAAATGTTTGGTCAATTTAGTGTGTCCTAAATTGCTACATTAATTTATCAATCCGGGATTCGTAAGCTGATGAAGTGTGGCGCACTATATGTGCAAGATAACCTATTTCTGATCTTTTTGTCGTTTTTAGTTTTCTAATGTGAGATGGAAATTCTAAAATAAAAACAAGTATGGTTATGATTGTTCAAGGCAATGATATCCTTTATAATGATTTACCAACTTGAAACCTCAAAAGGAATTTGAAACATACAATGAAAAAACTTGAAAGGAAATGAAGATGTGCTGCTAATCTAGTAAATCAAAACAGTGAACTATTGAGCATGAAAACCAAACTATCCTTGCTGCTGTCTAAACACAAAAGAAACTATGCTTAAAGAAATCCAAGAATTGCAACAAAGTAAATCTAAATCAAATTACATCAACTTATATTCTGATCCCTCGCCATTAGTCCAGCTATGGATTTCGGAGGTAACCATAAACAACTTGAGCAATCTGATATCTAATTTGCAGAAAAAGAAACTAATATCAAACTACACACTCATACTTCAATCCCTCACCATCAGTCCAGCTGTGGCTTTCGGAGGTAACTGAAAATGACATGAGCATTTTAATATATCTAACTTGCAAAAAGTAAAATAATATCAAACTACACACTCATACTTCAATCCTTCTCCATCAGTCCAGCTGTGGCTTTCGGAGGTAACTGAAAATGACATGAGCAATTTAATATATCTAATATTGCAGAAAGTAAACTAATATCAAACTACACACTCATACTTCAATCCCTCACTATCAGTCCAGTTGTGGCTTTCGGAGGTAATTGAAAATGACATGAGAAATTTAATATATCTAATCTTGCAGAAAGTAAACTATTATCAAACTACACATTCATACTTCAATCCCTCACCATCAATCCAGCTGTGGCTTTCGGAGGTAACTGAAAATGTCATGAGCAATTTAATATATCTAAATCTAACTACTAAAGAAAATGTGCAAGACTGAAATAAATAAAGCAGTACTGAAATTAAACAAAAACTAAGAAAAATAAATTAGCAGCAGAACAATATTGATTCCATGTCATTAGTCAAAAGATATGCAAATTCCCGGGCTTCCTATTTGAAATCTGAAACAAGAACACTGATCAGTTAACATAAAACACGAAAGATTATGGACAGAAGTAAAGTGTAAAACATGAAAGATTATAAACAGAGATGAAGCATAAATACCATGAAAGATGCAATGTATAAACACATGAATGACTTATGGCACAATGAGCTTAAAGAAATAAAACAAGAACTATACAACAATGCACAAAACCTCAGCGTGTGCAGGGGCCCTCTGCACCAGCCTTGGCAATAGCCTTTAGGTATGAATTACACTTGGAAACAGAGTCTTCTTATATATTAAAATGCAGTCATAACAGAGAGGTGATATTACCGCATAGTGGCAACGTAATTACATTACAGAGCTATCTGGAGGCTAATGGAGACTAATCTAATATGCGTATGCAAACGCATTATTTATAACAAAGGAAATATAACTAATTCCCTAAATTTTATGCTGATAGAAAACACGTAAACCATTACGTCCAGAGATCTAGGATCATGGCCGCGTTAAGGAGTAAATCTATGAAGAGTGGATGTTGGATTCGGCTTATGGAGCCGTGTACAGGTGTTGATGTGTTTCTCGTAAGTTAGAAATCGTCATGCAAATCCTCATGTGATGAGAAAGAGAGTCCTGTCACCGTGGGACTCTACGGTTGACTTCCACTTGGCCACCTTTGACCGCAGCCTCCTTAGGTGATTTTTCTCGAGCCAATAGGACACGATCCATGTCCACATCATTTCTGACTTGCCCATGTGGCTTGTTTTTCCTGAAGACACCTGTAACATAGATTTTCACAAAATGGCTGCAGAAAGTGGCAAGATTCCGCAACTAAATGAACAAAAATCTAAATCAAACAGCAGACACAAAATATAGTTAAAAACCATTTTAGATGCTCTTTTGCAATTAATATACAATGATATTGACAACTTGGAAGGTTCAGGTGAGTGAAAAAGGTCTAGGAAGATGTATAAGAAAGATGTAGATTTGAGACTCAACAATATTCAGTCTACATCTATTCCTCATGAGATCCACAGATATCCTCCCCCAACACAGTCTTGGGAACCATGTCTCTCCAAAAAAATTGTGGGTAACTTTCGCGATTCTTTTCCCACTGCACAACCCGATCCAGCTGCATTAGATTCATAGTTTCCTAAGAAATGCGGTAGACTCCTCTTGGGACTTCCTAAAAAACCTCATTAATGCATTCCAAACCATCAGAGAAGTTATACTTAAAAAAGAAACCTTCTACCATCTCATCCAAATCTGTAGTTCCATGGCACAATTCTGTTTCAAAATAGCATCATTGAGGTATTATCTCCAAATAATGAAAGAACACGTGCACCCATTCTGGCTGAGGTTTTTCTCCCAAAGAAGTGGTCCAATGAGCTAAATGCTCACACATATCCTTTTAACCATCATACTTCTCTGAAATTTTTGTGTTAACCTGACCAAACCTTAACCTTATAAATTTGTAGGACTTCATCCAATCTCCTAAACGTTCTTGTTGCACACCCCACCATCGGACTGGAGTGGACCTTAATTCAAAGTCTAAATCCTCATAAATTTGTTCCTATGGGACTTTCTGCTCAAATTCCTCCAATAACAAGACAACATTCCCTGTTCCATCATAAAAGGGAAAGTTGCAAACTTCTGACTTGACATAGCACAGATATTTTGTAACCCTGTTATGTAATATATTATGCCAGTGCTCCAAATCTTCATCGAAATCAAACACGCATGAACTATCACGCTCCCAATATATTCTTCCATCTTTGGTGGGATTAATATAGTCTTCGTCCTGCACAGTATGCTAATAAATCTGATCAATCACAACATTGCCATACTCATTTTGGACAGGTTCTATATATCGCACACTCTCGAAAGGATCTAAGGGCACAGCAACCTGGGTACCATTCTGCTCAAAGATCATCTTCCTCTTCTTCAGGTTGATTATAGTGTCCATGTCGTAAGCCCAATCAAACCCCAATAGCACAAGATATGGGTTACTCTCATCAATGATCTCAATCACTTCGAAGTTGACCAACATGCCAGTGCCATAAATATCTATGCTAATTCCCTACAATCCCCCCATAGGAATAATATTCAGCTAATTTTCCATCCGCAGTTCAATTGGCGACTAGTGCAGCTTCGTCTTTCCAATCTGCTTCCATGTCTATTTTGGCAGAACATTGGCATTTGATCCTAGATCCAAAATGACTCCTTCCGTCCCATGATCTCCAATTTTTGTAGTCAACCGCATGTTCTGGTCAGTTCTCTTCTTATTCTTGTACACTTTGTTTATTGCATGTTGTTCCATCTGTAGCTCTTATTTACCAGCGCAATTATCAACCAACTCCTGCAATCCTTCTACATCCCTATGTTCCCTTAACAGATTGATGCATGTTTGTAATAAAGATGCTAAAATTACGGATTGACTCCCTTTACTTTTGCATTCTCTTCAGGATTATTTTCTACCAGGAACAATTTTCGCTACGTAGTTGATGTCGTAGCCTTAAGAGTCATAAATGATTTCTTCGCTGCCATAAATGTCTCTTTTTCATGATGTACATCAAACCCACTAATATTATCTTCAATCTTTCTTACCCATGTCTTTGATACAGACCTCCATCCATCTATATGGTTTCCTCTAGTATTCATACCACTGCATGTGACTATGTTAACAAATGGATCTCCTTGGCATGGTTCAGCCTTGATCATCTATATGTTATGTGTTGGCTATTGGTTGCACTTCTCCTACAATTTAGCTAACAAAATGGGACAATATTTGACTTCATGACCAAATTCTTGACAATACTTATAGGAAACTACAATGGGATTCTGACAATCCCTGGCAAAATTTCCATTCTTTTCATAGTTGTAACATATGATTTGACCTCATCCGCATTAGAGAAATTTTGAGGTCTAAAATCAGCCTCCTAAGAAAAATTTACAATAGAAATAAAATTTATAAGAACCAATAGGATTCAAGATGATGATGCCAACCATGGGGGATGATTCACCATTTTTGGGGTAAAAAAGTAAAAAGATTAAAAAAAATAAAATAATAAAACTATTTTTCCAACTTGTATTTTCAACTTATCTCCCTAGTTTTTTACTCAAACTCCAAGTGGAAACACTCGTTGGATGCAAAATTTAATTCCTCATCCAAGGAGTACCCATGTTTCATACTTTCGATGGACCCTGCTACACGAAAAATGAGAAATACATGAAAAAACATCATTGCAATCATGTTTTTCATGTATTTCTCATTTTCATGTAGCAGGGTCCATAGAAATTATGCAACATGGGTATTCCTTGGATGACGAATCAAATTATGCATCCAACGAGTGTTCCCTCTCGAAATTTTAGTAAACCCATAGGTAGATAAGTTGAAAATACAAGTTGAAAAAGTATTTTTTCTTTTTCCCCTCTAAATTTTGATGATTTAATCCAATATTATTTTATTATTTCCACTATTATTTTATAATTTCCTTAGGATTCCCATTTAGACCTCAAAATTACCCTAATGTTAATTGCACCTCCTTGTCCACACCCTCGACATAGGAAACCTCTTCGCACAATCAGCGAACCCGAAGCCTCGTGCCCTTCTACCTGCATCTGATATGCACCATCGTTGTTCTTCATCATTAGATCATAGCTCTTACAATGTTGTTCGTCGTGCCCTACCGAACCGCAAAAGCTACAGAACAAATTCTTTGGCGATCTAAAAAATTTCTGCAATATATGAAAAAAATTTGTGGAATGTTGGCCTACAACTTCACAGAGACTATGCCACACACTAGGCCCTGCACTTGGCCTTGCACTCGATCTCGGTTTTAATGGACTTGGAATCCCAACACCCAAATAGTCTCTAAAAATAGGGCACTGCTCCTTGTAGTGACCCTCAGTTTTGCACTTGATACACTAGACCTTCGTTCTCATCTCTAGGTGATCCTCCTATCCCTTCTTTAGATCCTGGAGCTCCATGTGAAAAATTTCCAACTCAGTCTAAATTTTTTGCACCACTATGCTTGCATCGACTACTGGTGAAGCCTCCAGCTTCATCGCTATCTCCAGCGCTTCAGCTTGAATCGTGATCTTCTGTTGTGATAATGGAAATCTAAGATGTGACAACAACGTAGCAATAAACCACTCTTTATGTTGTTTTCCAGGGATCTTAAAGCTAATCTGACTCAACAATGTCTTAAATCTTTGATCTACCTCCCACAAAGTCTTAGTGGTCAGCTGCTTGATCTCTTTGACCTCAGTGATACACTGGGATTGTGACTTCGGTTTCTTGAATTCAGTGTTCAGTGCAGTCTTGGTTTCCACCCATGAAGCATTTTCATTCGTTGTAACATATTTCATGTACCGGGACAATGCTCCATATTACAGCATTTTAATCAACTGTGCTTTATTCATATCTTCATCTATAACATTCTGTGAACTCCATATCACTTCTACTACAAACCAAAATTGTTTAGGGTCATATGTTCCCTTGAACATAGGCATCTTCAGGGGTTGTACCATGGTGAATGGGGTAGGTGGAGGTCGAGGGGGGTGGAAATAATTAAATGGAGTGATGATGGGGGTGGAAGGTTGATGAATTTCCTCAGCACTCTGTCAACTTTATGATCTTAATGACATACTTCGCGAAGTAGCGAGGTTTCTTTCTCCTCCTTCAGTCTCAAACAAAAATCTATACTCCCTTTAAACGTATGTTCCCCAATTGGTCCTAAACCATTTTCCACTTTGTGTGGCACCAGGTTATTTGTCTTCAAACATAAATTTGAACACAATCATAGTATAATATTTTCACACAATAGCATTTTAATCCAAAACTTTAGTGAATTCAGGTACTTACCTTGCAGACCTTTGAAAAAGTTTTGCTCTTCTTCACTATATGACACAGTGGTCTCAATCGTGAACTCAATAACGAATCCCCCAAGGATGTTATTAATCCAATAATCAATATATCTCATGATATTCTTATCAATATTTTTTAGTTTCTCAATCAGATCTAGGGTCCACACAATAGGTCTATTATTAAAATACCTTGTTTGTGTAGCTAGCCTTGAGATCCACTCATGCTAATCCTTGTTTGTTTGTTTGCATGTGAGCTTTAGGAGCTAATTGTATGACCAAAGTACGTTGTAATAACTCAATCAATAGACACCTAAGGGGAAGTCAAAGAGAGAGATATATAAGGTAGACTGAAGTGCTAAAGGACTAGACCCTGAGGAGGTGAGACTTACAGGTGCGAAAAGTCTCTTTTATGAGTAATTACCTGTGTTATAAGTGTCAGGGGAGGCATACTTATGCCCACCGAGAAAAATTAAAAAGAATAATGCATCCAGTAAATAAGGGACTCAACAATATAGTACATGTTTCCATAAACATGAGCTAGGTAAAAACATGATAATGAATCCCACATACATATTGTGCCTGGGATAACAGCCAGGACTTATAAAATAATATCTGAGTACATCAGATACAAATACAACCCAAATGCCCCTGTAAATAGGAAAGGGCTCTGAAAATCTGACTGATACATGAAAACAAAAAGGTGCTGCAAGCGGCTGAGGCTGACATCATCAAATATATGGAGCTGCATCAAAGGCTGTAATGAAGAGGTCATCTAGGCATGTGGGGGGCTACCAGTAGGGCCACCCCCTCATGAGGGATGAAAACATCTCACACACACCCAGGAATCACCGATATCAGTTGTTGCATCATTGAACCATAAAGTATATGGATCTCAATCATGCTGAAAGGAGCTAGAGCTGAGAAACAATCAAGTCAAAGGGAAATAAGGAGTCCCTTTTCCTGATCTGAGGCACCGAAAAAGAGTGGAAGCTGGAACCAAGGTACACCACCATCTAGACCTATCTTCTGGAATGAATGATCTGATGTCGAAAGAAGAAGTTCCGCCACAGGTGAGGCAATAAGGGGTCCTCAACTAAGGCACGAGAGAAAATACTAGAGTGACTGACAGACTAACACCAAGGATGATGATGAAATGGGGGGTATTGAGTAGCAGACAGACGAATTCCCTTGTTAGAGTATAAAGGGCATGGATGACCTAGAAGCAATTGACACAATATCATGAGCGACAGGGGACAGTAGGACTAGAGGCCATAAGGTGCGACACGAGAGAGGAACCAAGCAATGAAGGATGGAGGACTATGGCAGGATACAAAGGGACTCGAGATAGACTCCATGAATGCGATAATGACTCAACATGGATGCTCTAAACAAGGGCGAATCGATGATGTTTCCACACAGAAAAGGTCCAATGGGGACCATAAAAACATGAATACATGATGGTGAATCATGACAGAAATCGACACGAGCATGGACAAGTATGAAGGAAAAGTGGTGCCCCAAGTACAAGTGTTGCAAGTGAAGAAATTCGATTTTGAAGAGTGGTGAAGTGACTCTTCTTGGAGAAAATGTGTCTTGGTGAAGTATCAAATCACAAAAAACTAATAGATACCCATTTAAGGGATCGGTGAGAGCTTTCCAACAATACAGACGGTTTGTCAAACTGAGCTACGGTTTGGTCGCAGCAGGTGAAAGAAAAATCAGGAGTTTTCTTTTAATAAGGCATTTTCCCTCCAAATTCACTCATTTGCATGTGGAGCTGTGGTGAATGTAGAGAGGAGAGAAGGCCCTAAATCTGGTGGCGATCATAGTGAACAAACTGATCATTGGAATCGAGATCCGTCAGTGGTATGAAAGAGGCCTAACCCTACTCTTTCATTTCAGTGGATTGAAAGTTTATTTTAGGTCCCCAGAGCTTAGGAACAGACCCCTACTCCTCTTCACGGCCGGGTCGCACTTTTTGGGGAAACAATTGTGACCTAGGTAGTAGGTTTTGGGTAGAAAACTGCAACCTATCCCAGGATTGGGCCTGAAAAGTGTGACTTGACAGTGAGGGGTGTTTCTATGCTATGTTTTGGCTGAGAACTAGGTTTTTGTTTGGATACAGTATTTCCTATCTGTACACTGACAAATATGATGGTTTTGTGTAGATATGGCAGAATTACGGATCAAATGGAGAGAGAGACACTTGGGCACATTATGGTTGAATATTCGAGAGGATCAGGGTGTCCGCAGTGCATTGGCCAGGTTTGGGGTTCTGAATTTTGTGGAGAACCCTATGATGAGAGATGGAGAGCCCTCATTGGCCCAGATTGTCAAGTATTGGGATCTAGACCATGAGGTCTTTATAGTGCAGAGGCACCAGATCAAGTTGACGGTCGAGGATAGATATTTCCTAACTAGTCTTCCACCACTTGGGATTTTTGGGAATACTCAGCCAACGTTACCGCGAGGGAAGAACATCATGGAGTTTGTAGAGCACCATTTTTTACCAGGTCTCCAAGTCAAGGAGACTTGGATACCCATCAGGGATCTAGAGAGGTTAGTGACCCGTGCTGTGGCCGTAGCGGTGCTGCAGATCCTGGTCAACCCGGCACTCCACCACATCACTAGAGGGAAGATGATGCTTGTGGAGAGTGTGTTGAGTGGAACCTACTATGGGTGGGCCCGATGATGTTGTCGTCATTGAAATTATAGCTGTTGCTATGCAAGCGGAAAGGAAACCATGACTATGCATATGGTACGGGTTTGTGCTCGCTCTTCTTTGAGAAGATCCCGACACTTCGACCTTGTATACAGCTTCAGGATGGGGGCCCGAGAGAGCCTAGGATGCGCCGATGGGGATGACTACTATGCAGAGGAGGAGGTGGGGGAGTCAGACGGGTGTTTTGACCCGAGTTCTTTGCTCATTGGGATCAGATGCCATTGTACATAGATAACTATCCCTATAGTGGGATGAGTTATCGTGGAGACTCGGACTTGCCACTACCGCCTGGGTTAGTATGGGGGCCCGATGGTAAGTGAAAAATTTCTAATATTTTATGTGCATTGTAAAGTTTCAGAATATTGTATATGGTACTGATTCTTTCACTTTTTGTATGCAGATACAACACCAATAAAACTGGCCGGGTATATGGGATGGCCTGCAATATCAGGAGTTCCAGGATCGAGTGGGTTGAGGGTGCCACAAAATGAGGATGCAGCAGCCCTCCTGGAAGACATCCATCGTATATTTGGGAGGCTTCTGACCGGTGTTTCAAAGTGCAGCTAGCAAGACTTAGAGGACTAGTACATAGAGCCATGTATTGGTCTACCCTTAGAGTGGCGAGGGGTCATGCGGCGCATGGTGATGGCCGGACAGGGGATACGCGATCTACGAGTTGCGAGAGCAGAGCCATTGGCTCGGGATCCTCCAGATAGTGATTAATGTGTGAGGGCAGGTGTTGCCCCCAGTTTTTAAGTTTTTGTAACATGCTATGGGCATGTCATATGTATCAGAGTTGATGGACTCTAAAACATTTTTATACAACACATATTATGGATATGCATCGTTTTTATGGTTTATGTTATTGTCTTGTGTTAAATGCATGTGCTAAATACCAATCTAGAATATGGTTTGCAATGATATCTACATAATGATTTTGTGCTCTAGGTACATGAATGAATGTAATGATTTCAAATTCACACATCAAAAGCTTCACTCGTAAATATCTTCTAAAAAGAATAGGATTATGCACATGATAGACACCATTCAATTGCATGACAAGAATTAGGGAATCTAAACAAACATGAAGGTGGAGGATGTGATGAGAAAGGGCATCAACTAATAAACCTCACACGGCATCATATTCAATTTGATTATTGGTAGCAGTACCAATTCATACACCATTTGAGAGAACAAGAAAATGCAAGGGGGTAAAGATGGCCCAACCTTCCAAGGCTAGATTTTAGGAGTAGTGACTTGCACCATCGACAAAACTGATATAAGGTGTGGATGGGAGGTCCATCAAAAAAGTGCCACAAGATAATAAATGGGAAGATGATGGACATTGCTGGCAACCTGAGCACAAAGTTGAAATCGAACGCACACCGTGAGAGGGAGTGTTCTGGGTAGGATGTCTACTACTCACATGCCGACTGTGAGGTGGACTGTGCGAGATACCAGAGGTGTAGCTTGTGCTCAAGCTATGAGATTCACCATAGATACAGATGGTGCCATCTCGCTTATGGGCGAGAAATATAAAGTCAGTGGTGGACATGGCTTCCATGATGTCATCATCACAATAGAAGATGGGGTGACTGGAGGAAGGGAGACCACATGACATGGTGAAGCTACCTAACTCATCATCATGAGAATAAAGTTTCACATGCGCATCATCACAGGGAATGATGGAAGAACAAGCAGATAAGGGATCTACCGATGTTGAGCCCAATGTGATCGCTGAAGGGAGGTCAAGTGAAACAACAAGGAAAGATGTAGAGGGAACTTCCACTGAGGGTCTCATGGATGATGATAGGTAGAGGATGGTGGCTGTAGGCTCCGTCATCTCAACATTAGGAGGGGGAATGTCAACGGGAGCGAGTAAATCCTCAAGTTGGCCCGCAACATACTGCTCAAGTACGGGAGAGGCGGATTGGTTCTGTTCAACCTCGTACTCTCGAACTACCTCCAAAGAGGCGCAGTAATGCGTAAGGAGGGGACAATGGTGGGAATAATGGCCATGGAGATCACACAAAGCATAGGGTTGATTGGTGTGAATAGTCTTAGGGTTCTTGGCTGCAGTCGAGGAAGAAACATAGGCTTCAGGGACCGTAGACTTAGGGAACACAACATTAACCATGTGCTTGATACAGGGTAGTTCAGGACAGTTATGGATGGCATGTTCGACGACATCACACAAAGAAAAAGGCTTTGGAGGTGGAGGAGGTGCAGGGTCAATCGAGGCAGCATTGTCTTTTGATGCCCTCTTGCGAGATTTTCCCTTCTTACCTGAAGTATTCATAACAAGAGGTGGTTCTTGTTGAGCTGGTTGAGGCACTGTAACAGTGGGAGAAGTCATGGAGATCGGTTGAACTGGGGTCAAAGAAAGATAAGGTTTGGGTTGACTAGGCGGGGTAGCGGCTAGAGGGTCAAGGTACTAGATGGGAATCCCAAGGGTCAAGTTAGGCAGAGAGAGGGTAGCCATGACAGGTACCATGTACACTCCTGGAGGGGGAGCTAGGAATGGTATTTGACCAGAGGGGTAATGTCCAGGCGGGATGGCTCCAAGATGGTTAAGGCCAGGAGGAACCATTCTAGGAGGGTAAAGAGGCTCACAAATACCAGTTGTAGGTGAAGGGCCAGGAGGAGGAGGTACAGAAGGCTGAATCAGAGGGCTAGGAGTAAGCTATGGAGGGCGAGGAGGCTGTTGACTAGCCGAAGCGGGCTGCTTGAGGGCAGCTCGAGATGATTGCATCATGCAAACATTTGATGAGCTGGGATTAGAGATAGTAAGAGGAAGAACAGGGAATGTACCAAGAAATGAAGAGTCTTTGTAGACTCCGGGTGAGACATTGGTCAAAGGATCGATGGTTTTCTTATTTGCCATCGAAGAGATGATGGACTCATGGGAGGTCTGAGACTTCAATTCGTAATATGTCAACTGGTCAATGGTAACTATCTTTCCATTATGAGGGAAGGATATCTTGTTGTGAACCCATTAGGGGAATTTTGAGGTCTAAAATGGGCCTCCTAAGAAAAATGTACAACCAAAATAAACTTTATAAGAACCAATAGGATTCAAGATGATGATGTCATCCATAATGGATGATTCACCATTTTTGGATTAAAAACGTAAAAATATTAAAAAATAATAAAATAATAAAAGTACTTTTTCAACTCGTATTTTAAACTTATCTCCCAAAATTTTTACTAAAATTTCGAGCGGGAGTACTCGTTGGATGTTGAATTTAATTCCTCATCCAAGGAGTACCCATGTTTCATACTTTCGATGAACTCTTGTACACGAAAAATGAGAAATACATAAAAAACGTGATTGTAATCACGTTTTTTTATGTGTTTCTCATTTTTCATGTAGTAGGACCCATCGAAAGTATGAAACATGGGTACTCCTTGGATGAGGAATTAAATTTCGCATCCAACGAGTACTCCCGCTCGAAATTTGAGTAAAAACTTTGGGAGATAAGTTGAAAATATGAATTGAAAAAGTAGGTTTTTCATTTTTCCCTCTAAAATTTGATGATGTCATCAAATATTATTTGATTTTTTCCACTATTATTTTATAATTTCCTTAGGAGGCCCATTTTAGACCTCAAAATTCCCCTAATGATAGATGGGACAACAGACATTACATAGGTGTAGGTGTGTCTATGACTTCTACGTCAACGCAAACAGTCTTGCTCGCAAGAGTAATAGGACAATTGCAGAATAGGCCAATGGGCTAGGAGGCGTGGCCATCCCACGCTCAAAGAGTGATTGTGGAAGGAGCCAACTCAAGTGATCCGAGTTGCTTCCAAACCGAAGTGGACATCACACAGGTGGATGCCCCCTCATCAATAATGCACTTGGAAACGTTGGCGTTCCAGATCTTGACTGGGATTTGGAAGGCGATGGAAGCAGAGAGAGGAGGATGTTTTGACCAGTCAAAATGAAAGACAATCAATCGATCATCGAAAGAATCTACAGCGCCCATGGCAGATAGTAGATCTTTTTTTTGTGAAGGGCACAACTTGAGGAGTTCCAGCGTTGAAATGGCAGTAGGATATTGTGCCAAATCATCTACTATACTATATGAATGGCTAGCTTTGCCAGAAGTAGCATTTCGGTGTAGTGGTCTGTTGGTGAGGTAAGTCCCCTCTTTGGATAGAGGAGATCCCACTAGCCGTAGAGTGGGTCTAGCCACAAATGAGACAAGCTATAATATTGATTCCTATTAAACGAATGAAAAGAGATTCGATAGATGACTTACCGGAGGTCATATGCTGTTGTTGTCGTCAGAAAGAGTGGCTGCCTCATGCTCCTAGTTTTACAGATCACTATCCACTCGTTCTCATGCTCGGATACTTGCACACACACAAGAAACAACGATGATATACAACATACTATTTCACATTCGTAACTATTAGTCAGTCGAAGAATACTAAATCAATTGCATCAGATAATCATAACACAATGATGGAACCAACACCATAGTCGAGTATATTAATGAAAGAAAGGAAGAGAACAACCAAGATTCAATGTTGAGGTCTCCTCTAACAGGGTTCTAGTGGAGTGTGTCTCATAAAGGCTCATCTGGA
Source organism: Pinus albicaulis (assembly GCA_034641835.2). NCBI lineage: Eukaryota > Viridiplantae > Streptophyta > Pinopsida > Pinales > Pinaceae > Pinus > Pinus albicaulis. The sequence continues at coordinate 214,525 of JAXQQM020091907.1, read as the reverse complement.
ATTTGGACGGGGCACTCTCTATGGAATTCTCCTTGGTTCTACCTTCTCAATAGCAATTACTCAGTTATAGTATCTCTTCTCCAAGTTCAGCTTCTTGGCTATATGTTCAACTAGCTTTCATAAAGGGAGAAGGCATGTTTATATAGAGGGAGAGGGAGAGGTTAGGATCCCTATAATCATGGAAGGGAGAACTATCTTCAAGGAGTGTTCCATGGGAGGAGGAAACCACTACCTAAAGAGGGAGATCTGTGGCTCATCAACTTAACCACTTCTTGTGACTCATCCCTGAGGTGGTTAGAAGGAAACTTCCACCTCTATGTTGTTAAAAAACATTCCCAAAATAGCTGGCACAGGCACAACATAGAGACAGAGCTCCAGGTCGTGTAGGCTCTAGCGTAAATCCTCCATATTGGTGCGAGGGGTGAATTGGCTACCTGCGCCAAGGCCAAAACATAGGTTTTTGTGTACTTTTTGAGGAAATTTTCAACAGAGGAAATGATGTACTTATGCAAAAGGATGCAAAAAAGGTGTTTGTAGAGTATGACATTGCTCACAAGTCATGGGAAAGACCCTGCAATAGGAAGTACGAGGGATTGTAGGGATGGTGACAAAATGTTGTGTAACAGATGCCCCCTAAAGCATGAGGTCCGAGAGAGAGCAAGGGGTGAAATTCTTTATGAGAACATGTTTGACCCAAACACTGCTATCAGAAAACCTACAAGTATAAATACAAATGATACCTCCGATACATGACATGTGGCATGGGCGCAGCCATCCATAATAGAGTACATAAACAGTAAGATATGAGGTATGGACACAGCCATCCAGCAGTAGGGATCAACAAACAGACTCAGGTATGGTCACATCCATCCAATCAGAAGAGTCATGCAACAATTCATAGTAATCCATAATGAACCAGCAGCCTGGGTTTCATCAGATAAAACCCAGGATCTTGCGCTCCGTCTCGACCTGAAAAAAATACAAATTTGAGCATGCGAATATGTGAGCTGAAGTCAAACATGCAAGAAAATAGTCTGATTACCAGCCAATGATGAAAGTTGTTAACAGATGCGAGAGAAACCACCAATGATGACAATGGATCTCAAGGTACAAAAGGTACAATCCACGGAATGTGAATAGTGATCTGATGTCAAACACCCACAGAGTCAGTCGATCGAAGGACAATGATGTGGACCTTGCGTCGAAAGCGAAGAACCTGCCATTGAGGCATGCAGGCTCTAATTTACCAGAATGGAGTCTCTAGATCAACTTCCTGGATAATGGCCTGGAGTCGACAGGAAGTGACCTAATTGAAGGTGAGCCATAATGTTTCCCACATCATCGACATGAGACAGAGGAATATGATGTTCGTGAATCAAGACCAACAGAGAATCAAAGGGAGGTTGAAAAATTCAGAGGCAAACTTCTCTTGAATATATCGGCAGCACGATACTGGATTTGGCAGTCTTTGACATCAAGGGATCTAAGGTCATGGCGACGTGGAAAAGAGCATCTGAGCAGTCAAAAGAGATTACCCAAACCCATGGAGGCAAAAAAATGATGAAGTGAGATGTCCCCAACCTGACATGATCCAGACAAGTGCCATGTTCAAGGGCGGCATACTGCCAACACAAATACAATCTAGTTCCATTTTCCCCCACCATTTTTGGCGAGTACGCCAATTATTTTTGAAAACAAGCTTAAAGGGGATAGCATATGCTTGCGATGTAAGTTTGTCCTTCGGACAAATCCAACCTAGTACATTTTACGAGCCCTAGGAAGGAGGAACTCGAGTAACGTCATAATGACGGAGTCCGATGTCATCAATTTTAACGAGTCTGACAAAGGGAGAACTCGGCATCTTTTCATGTTTAGAGAGTTCGAAAAGAAAGCGGAAAAGGAAACTCTAGTAGTCCCTTTTCGTAAGTAGTCTCACAGATCCGAAAAGGTAGAAAACTGCGTCTGAGAGAACCTCTTAGTCGCGATAGGCTAAGGTATTCCTTTTTCGTAAATAATATATCCCAACCTGAAAAAGGGGTAAACATATATTGGGTAGATATCGTTTCACAACCAATTTAATGAGTTCAAAACGACAAGCGTCTCGGAAATATTTTCAGTTTTAGGGAGTCAGAAAAGAGCTGAAAGATGAATCCAGTAGTGAATTTTTCGTGTTTTTACCGAGTTCGAAAAAGTATAAAATACAACTTGCTTCTTCATCATAACCATGTGAAACCATGTTGCTGCACAAAAAGACGTGTAAAACGTATTCCTTGAAAATAATATGATAGAATAATCAAAAAATATGTTTTAAAACCTAATTAAATATTTTGAAAAGTTATAAAATGGCATAAGTGGTAAAAATTATTTACTTTTCACTTTTACCTCTTGTAGAGCAACACTGATCCATTTTCCTTGTGATCTTGTGGTGACGATTGGAGCGATCCAGTGAACCAATCTTGATTCCGTCAGTTTCAGGTAAGAGCCGACATCATTTTCCATCTTTTGAGCTAAATTTCATTACCTTTATTTGTCATTTGGAATCCTTTAGGTGAGGATTTGTCAAAACTAGGGCATCTCAGTTGGCGCAGGTTTCGGGCACGGACCCGCGCCAATAGCCCATTTTTTACACAGGGGTCGTGCCCATTGGCGCGACTATTAGCAAAACAGTCGCACCAACTGCGCAACCGAAAATCCGCCTAAATTTAAAGAAAATGCAACCATTTTCTTGCAAATTTTGATGCCCAAGGAGACTTACAATTCTCATATGAACAATGTGTGCAGGTACCAAGCAGAAAATATGGTAATTGAGTGGAAAGAGAGAGAACACAGTGAGGAGGACGAACTGGCCATGGAGAATGAACAATGCATGAATGCCCTCAGAAACTATGGGCTAAATAAATTCTTCCTAACACCATGTGCGTAATGCATTTCAGGGTTGAGAAGGTTCTGAGACAAGTACTAAATGACATGCTCGTTATCGTCATCTTCATCTTGAACCAAGACCATGGCGATTGTACTGAAGGTGGCAGCTAGATAGAGGGTGAAATCATGATGGTAATTTGAAGGATGTAATAGAGGAGCGTTGACAAGAAATGTCTTAAGCATATCAAAATATTGTTGAGCAATCTCATCCCAACAGAAAGGGACGTCATGTTTTAAAATTTGTGTGAATCCTTTGGCTACTTTAGCGTAGTTCGGGATAAAATGACGTAAGAAATTTTCTTTCCCTTGGAGACTCTGAAGCTAGTGTAACGAGGATGGGGAGGGGAGATTAACAATAGCATCAACCTTAAGCGAGTCAAGGAAAATTCCATCTTTAGATACGATAAACCCTAAAATTCTACTGGAATCGACGCAGAAGATGCATTTATGCAGATTGAGCCGAATGTTGTAGTGTCTGCAACGAAGAAATATCTGGCGAAGATGGTCCGGTTGGTCTTTTCATGCAGCTAAATGAGCCGAAAGGTCATCCAAGTATGGTTGAACAATATGATGAATATCATGAAAGGCATAAGACATCACGTGCTGGAACGTTGCCCCAGCATTATTCAAGCCGAAAGGGAGTTTCTTATATGTGAATGTTCCCCAAGGACAGATAAAAGCGGTCTTGTGTTGATCATACGGGAGAATTTTGATCTGATTGTAGCCAGAAAAACCGTCCATAAGGGAAAAATTCACACTCCCAACACAATCATCAATGATCTAATCGATGAAAGCGGTGGGATAGTTATCCTTAAGACAAGCCCGATTGATATCATGATAATCAACACAGACACGAATTTCTCCCTACTTCTTATCCATAGGAAAAATTTTAGAAACCCACTCTGTCAGAGGAATCGAATAAATGAAACCCACTTTGAGAATTTTTTCAACTTCAGCTTTTATGGCGGCAACTTTCCAAGGATGCACTGAACGAAGACACTAGCGAATAGGCTTTGCACCTGGGTAGGTGGGAATCTCTCGCACCACAATACTGGGGTCAATTCCAGGCATCTCTTCATAACACCAGGTGAAAACATCACAAAATTCACGAAAGAGACTAGTATACACTTGGACTTCATCGGAAGAGAACGTGACTCCCACATGGATGTTCTTGACAATTCCTGGTTACACGGAAATTTCAATAGGCATCGTTTGAGTAATGTTACCCAATTTACCTTCAGTAAAGACTTCATGAGTCAAGATAGGCATTTGAAGTGGCAGAAAAGGAACTTGAGACGTAAAACGCTCAAGACAGTTAGGCATTGCCCCGAGGCTAGGCATAAACAAGGAACGATGATGCCCATCGCTCCATGGTAGGTCTTCGAGAGACATGGTTTCGATGATAGCCTCATCGGTTGGAAACACTTATTTCAAAGGATCAGGCGAATCTATATCGCCGAGCCAAGGGGATTGAGAATAAACGTCGAGAGACATGCTTAAAGGAGCACCTTCAGAAGGGGGAGAATCAGATGGAGGTGTAATCTCACAATAATTGATTTCGATTGGACTAAGTGACATCGAATCCCCAAATGAAGCAACCTGTTCAGGTAAAGGGACGATCGATGGGTCATCCAACTGAGAGACCATATTAACTTGAATGATATTTGGTGGTGGAAGGGGAAATATACCCATGAGAGCAGGATCTTTGAAAAGACCCAGCCCTACACTATCAGGGGGAGAAGGAATCTGATCCACATATGGCACATTGTTCTCAGAAGACTAGGTAAAGAACGACAACTGGTCGACAGTAATTATTTTTCCCTCGTGTGGAAAATTCAAAAGATGGAAGAGGGAGGATGGAACGCATGGCATAGCGTGAGTCCAACTGCGATCGAGTAGAAGATTGTAATTGCGTTTAGCATCAACGACTTCTACTTCAACATTGACCATCTTTCCTTGCAACATGATCAGCAAGCTAGCGATAACACCTAAGGGTTTCGATTCCCTTCCATCAAATGCCTCAAGGGAATTGGGTGACGAACTCAGGGCTGGAGAGCCAATAGCCTTCCAGCAAGTAGATTACATGACACAGGTAGACGCACCTTCGTCCACAATGGCTCTATGGATGTTGAGACCGTTAATGCCGACTTGTATGACAAGCACAATCTGGTGCGGAAGTCGGGGGACGAAATTCTCTAAGTCGAAAGAGAGAATGCTAGAATCAGCAAGATCAATCCTGTCGATTGAAGATCATAATGCTTTCTGTTGAGAAAGACAACTTTGAAGCACTTCTAATGTGGATATCGGAGATGGCACCTGTGCTAAATCCTCAACAATATTGTAATGCTGAGAAGCACAGGCGTTAGGGTTATAAGAAGATTTCCAGAGAACACCTTTAGAAGGTGGTCATACAATGGGTTTAGCACTGGGCCTTTCAAACTCAAGAGGACCATAGGCAAGTGGGGGAGGATTACCATTGGCGATCCCTTTCCCGGCTTCCTCGCATGATCCAGCATAATCTTTCGACTGAGTAGCGATGGAAATGGGTGTAGAACTGTTCATCATGAATACTTGAGAGCCAAACAATGCAAATGGCAGAGGTTGCTCAACCATCTGTGTTTGCTGAGATGGGAAAGGTTCTTTAAGGACCACTGGAGTTCCCTTAGTGCCTTTGAGAAGTTGACTAACCTCGGATCGTCTAGGACAATCCTTAGTGTAGTGTTCCTCTTCACAAATTAGATAGGGATACTTCAGCTTTTGTTCTGAACCATCATCACCACGAGGTTTAGAAGATTATGGTTTTGGGGCATCGGCTTTGGCCTTGCCTTTGCCCTTCTTTATCCCCTTGGAAGTCTTGTCTGCAGGATTGGCCTGAACGGTGTTGACCTCCAAGGTTTTACCAGAATCCGGGGTAGGCTGAGGAGCAGAACCATTGGAATAATTTGATTTCTACTTCCCATGGGAAGACTTGCATGAAGTCTGAGACACGGAACCAATAACATTGTCGACTAATGGGGTAGCCAACGCTTTATAGGTCCAAGGTCGTGGAGCCTCAGTCAAGATGTCATACAATATGCCCGATTTAGAGTACACTAAATCAAGGTACTAGGCATGAGAAATGGCTTGTTCCTTTGTTACACATGCCCCCATGGCAATTTATTTCACAATCTGATTGACAAAAGAGGTAGTGAACCAATGAGTAAGAAGTTGATCAGGAATTTCTAACTTTATCAGGCGACGACGCCGTCTCCATTCATGAATGTGGTCTGAGATATGGGTAGCCCGGTCCTGTTTCAAGGATGTTAGGAGATGCATCCCAACTTCATATCGAACCAACAACTGGAAATGAGTAAGGAATGCCATAGAGAGAGTGTTGAAATCTTGAAAGATACCATGAGGAAGTTCAATGTACCATTTAGCAGCAACTCCGATGGGAGTGCGCTGGAAAATACTAAGTCGAACACCCAAGAATTGGAAGAACACCATAAATGGTATGTCATGACGTGTGCTTGGGGGTCTTCTCCAAACTTACCCTCAAACTTTAGACAATCACCAAGAACATTCATTGGAACCAGAGGCCAATATGGATTATGAAGAATTGGATCATTTGTCAATTTTGACACATCTGGTAACTCCAACATGGCAAGAAAAGGTAATTTAGGGTTAAAAAGCATAGCAGGTCCTCGATAAGGACCTGTACCCATACTCCATCCTAGTTGAGTATAACTCTACCCCCATTAGTTCTGTCCCTGAGGATTCAGACCATAAGGGGTATAATCTATATAATTTGGCTAATATTGCGGCTGAGGACCAGGATACGGGGGTTGAAAACCAGGATACTAATTCTAAGTATACGAGGGTCCCGATTGAGCAGCATAAGAATTTTTTTGCGGAATATAAGTATGGCCTGGATTTTTAGGGTAACAAGCATGACCTTGAGGCACATTGTAAACCGGTAGATATTGACCTTGAGGGTAATAACCGAGTTGGGGTTGAATGGGCTACTGATAAGTAGGGCCCTGCTGAGCTGGATAAGTCGAGCACAGAGGTTGATTTGACTGCGGCATATAATAGAGCAGTGGTTGAGCAGGCTGGATTTTTTTTGCAAGCTGGCCCGGCTGAGTAGGTTGACCTGACTGATGAGGGCCACTAGGTTTTCCCTGTGAAGCAGGTTGGCCTGACGGCTGTAGTAGGCCAAGTTGTGCCTGATAACCAGGTTGACCTGGAGCAGGACCATAGGATAGTCCTAGCTCTGCAACATTTGGACCAATTGGAAGATATGGCTGTTGTGGTTGCACCGAAGGTTGTGATGGATAGATTTTCCCCCCAGGACCATATGAAGGTCCAGGTTGATATACCAGTTTCCCAGCTAGTCCTTGAGGTTGCCCTGGTTGGACCACAGGTTGAGATTGTAAAGTTTGACCTTGAGGATTATAAGGCTGCCCTTGTGGGCCGTAGAAATAATCCCTGCTGGACCGAAGGTTGTCCCTGTAAGGGTTTCCCTTGTGGATCATACACATACCCTTGCTGCACCGAAGTTTTTCCCTAGAAGGGTTGTCCTTGTTGGTTATAAGGTTGCACAGGAAAGGTAGGTCTAAAACCGGAAAGGAACTGATAAACCTTAGGAGCAGGAAAATAGATAGGGTTTTCGTGCTCATCATATTTAAACGGAAGTGAATAAATCGGGGTACCATCCGCACCATAATGAGAAAAATAATACCGATAAGGATCCTAAGGGGACTGATTAATCTGGGAGCTCTGATGTTGAACATCTAGCCCATACTCCTCAAAAGAAAGCCCTTCAGGGATTTCCATGGAAATCGAAGTATCTACCATAAACGAAACTCTTGACGACTGAGCAGTGACGACCAGTATTGATGCAGCCACGCAGACAGTAGGCCTAGTGGGGACAGACATAAAAAAAGACATCGACGAGACAGGTGTCGTCAGCGACATCCCTAATGATGGGAGAACCAGCCCCCTTGATAGATTTGATGTTGCCATGGAGGCAATACCAGCTATAATCTGACCCAATTAAGACCTATATCCGACTGGAAGCGACATCAATGGTGAATATTGAGCAGGCTCTTGATGGATATCCTTCGGGAAAAGTTGGTATTCTTCATCATAAATAGGAATACCCTCACTGCAAATAGGACCAGACGAGTCCATGTCTGAATCCACCATGAGATATTATAAAAGACTACGGGGACTAGGAGGATGATAGCAGCCAAAAATGGTGATCCCGATATAAGAGGGGGAAAATGTTCCCCAGCCCCAAACCCAAACCAAGTGTTTGAAAGAGGCCAATGGAACTCAATCGGTTCTCCAACGGGGTACTCTGACGAGGATAGGTTTCTGAAGCTTGGCAGACCTAGAGGTTTGAGAAGTTTTAGATGAATCGTCCGAGAAAGGAATGCCAATATAAGAAATAGATGGTTCTGCCATTGTGACTATAGCACACCATAAAAGGGAAAAAGAACGGAAAATAAGACTCTTGGATCAAAACCAAGGCAAATAAAGACAGGCCAAGTAACCAAAATTTAATGGGCGTGTAATCGTAGCTAGTTTATTTTACCACATTGAAACCAAAAATTTGTTGTCTCATGTTTTAAGAGTCAAGAAATAGTCAAATATAACTCTAGTATCTTTTAGTTTTAAACAAGCGCAAAAGGACAAGTTTTCGATGATCTTTTCAAATTTATGGAGTCAGTAAAGATCGAAAATGACTACTCAGGTAGTCTAGGTAAAAGGGTGTACCAGGTTCCCGTGAACAGCCATATACACCTTGGTAATAAAATGAAAAAACAATTAACCAAGGACTTGACGTACGTGCAGGTTGTCTCCCTGAATGTTGTGTTCAGTGTATCATGGTTACAAGGCGACAAACTCGGCTCTCTACTGATAAAAGGATTTCAACCTAGAGGGGTCTCCCTTTATATACTTAACGATACAGGGAGCGCAAGTCCGTACTAGTGTTGTCTGAAGCTAGATGGTGAGCGATAGCTGCTAGGTTTAACGACACCGGAACACGTCTCTAACTTAGACCACTAAATGTTTCCATTAGGTTTCAATGTTTCCTTAGGTTAATTGAATAAATTTTAAGTTGATCTTGTATTTATGTTCGAATTCCAAGGTCCTACCGAATGTTCAATCTCACGAATCCCTAAATGCAAGCTACATGCCATAAATACCATTTTGTTCGATGAAAACCTATCTACGAGAAAGTTTAGGAGTTTTCAAGCGATAGCAAATAATGAGAACACACAGAAGCATCCACTACAGAATCTGATGCAAGCTAATGAAAATCAAAAATCTTTCCTAGAATGTCCAATGCTAGATATGCAAAAGACTTTTCAATTTCACAATGCAAACAAGAATGCAAGCACAAATATATATTTTTTTATTTTTCAATGTAATAAAGAAATCAATGCACTAAATGAAATGAAAAACAAACCAAGAATGTCAATGCGAGAGTCGAAACAAAACAATTTCAATCAACCCAAAAGAAACCAAAACAAAACTCAAACCAATGTTGCAATATCTCAAAGCGAAGAAATATGCTGAAATAGACCCATACAAGTAGGGTAATCTATGCTTGGAGTGACAAGAAGCACAACTGAATGAAAGAGACAAGACTTATTTCACCATATGAAATCACTCAAACAGATCAAGGGAGCCGAATTCAATCAAGAAAATAATGAAGGTTACCGCGAAACAAAATACCCAAACTCCTACAGGAGTCTCAGCATACCAAATCACTTAAAAAACTCTAAGGCTATGATGCTGATAAGAAATGGACAAACAACTGAAGGAATGAAGGCCAATCACAATCACAAACCATCCCAAAGCACTCAAAACATGCCAAAAAATAACCCAGAAGCATAGGCACTCACCAAAAAATTCCAAAACAAGGAAAACCCTAATACCTACAAGAAATGCATGTCTATTTGGTTGTAATCAGCGCCAAACAGGGGATGGCGCGGGTGCTGAACTAGAAACAAGTGCTAGTGGGCGTGACTGTTAGATCGGAAAACGTGCCAATCAAGCCAACCCTGGTGGAAGGAAAATTTTGAAGGAAAGAGGTCAGATTTGATCCTCTGGGGCTGAACATGGGTCTTAGACTCAACAAAAATAATCAGAAAAGGCAAGCTAAGAAAGAAAATACCAAAAATAAGATCTAATGGATGAAAGACAAACTCGCACTATTCCCCAGTGGAATCACCAATTTTTTGGTGAGGTAAATCCCCTCTGCAGATAGAGGCGATCCCACTAGCCCTGGAGTGGGTCTAGCCACAAACGAGACAAGATATAATATTGATTCCTAGTTAACAAATGAACAAAGATTTGATATATGACTTACTGGAGGTCCTACACTGTTGTTGTCATCAGAAAGAGTGGTTGCCTCTCTCTCCTAGTTTGACAGATCATGATCCACTCATTCTCACGCTCGGATACCTACACACACACAAGAAACAATGACGATATACAACATATTATTTCACATTCGTAACTATCAATCAGTCAAAGAAGACTAAATCAATTCCATCAGATAATCATAACACAATGATGGAACCAACACCATAGTCGAGTATATTAATGAAAGAAAGGAAGAGTAAAACCAAGCTTCGACGTTGCGGTCTCCTCCAACAGGGTTCCAATAGAGTGCGTCTCACAAAGGCTCATCGGGAATTCAGACGGGGCTCTCTCTATGGAATTCTCCTTGGTTCTACCTTCTCAATAGAAATTACTCAACTATAGTATCTCTTCTCCAAGTTCAGCTTCTTGGCTATATGTTCAGCTAGCTTTCATAAAGGGAGAAGTCATGTTTATATAGAAGGAGAGGGAGAGGTTAGGATCCCTATAATCATGGAAGGGAGACCTATCTTCAAGGAGTGTTCCATGGGAGGAGGAAACGACTACCTAAGGAGGGAGATCTGTGGCTCATCAACTTAACCACTTCCTGTGACTCAACCCTGAGGTGGTTAGAAGGAAACTTCCACCTCTATTTTGTTAAAAAACATTCCCAAAATAGCTGGCACAAGCACAACATAGAGACAGAGTGCCAGGTGGAGCGGGCTCTAGTGTAAATCCTCCATATTAGCACGAGGGGTGAATTGGATACCCGTGCCAAGGCCAAAACATAGGTTTTTGTGTGCTTTTTGAGGAAATGTTCAACAGGAAAAATGATGTCATTATTCAAAAGAATGTAAAGAAGGTGTTTGTAGAGTATGACAATGCTCATAGGTCACGAGAAAGACCCTCCAATATGCGGGGCGAGGGATTGCAGGGACGGTGATAAAATTTTTTGTAACATGGTCCCTTGGGGATCTTGGTATGAACCTCTACCTTAGGCTGAGGGATCTACAAGGGACCATTAGGTGTCGAAAGAGGCTCTGTAGGGATTGAAGGAGGTGGCTCGGGGACAGACGTAGCGGGAGGCTTATTTTACTAACGGGACTGAGTCTGAAGATTGATGTTTACGGTTAGAATTTGGTCAGAATTCATCATGAGAATCTGGTAATCAGAGGTAACAGATGGAAGAGGTTGAGTGGCCACCTGACCTTCAAGTGGTTGGGTAGCCACAAATCCTTGTTGAGGGAAAGGATTAGTAAACACAGCCGGCTGACTAGGCGCAGCACTGGGAGGGATGGAAGGGGAGGCTTGTTGTCCTCGTAATGTTTCTTTATACTCCCACATCTACGTCATCTGTGGTAAAAGAGGACAATCATGCATGTAATAACCATAAACAACACAACAAGTACAAGGCTTGTTTCTGCGAACATGCATGTCCTGCTTGGGCTGAGTGCCCTATTGCTGGTTAGTATTGTTAGGAGAATTATTTTGCAGATTAGGTCTAGGATTACTGGGAGCAGATTGATTTTGAGTTCCTTTCCTCTTCTTTTTGGAAGGAGGAGGATTAGTCATGCCCTGCTGTGCATACACATGCCGCTGAGGGGATGGTGGCTTCTGTTGTGGGGGTTGAGAAGGCAAGGGAGGAGGAGGTGCTAATGTTGGAGGAGCTAGAGCACCAAGCTATGGATACAGATAATAAGGAGGTTGGGTAATAGTGTGGTAAACAGGAGGTTGGGAAAAAGGAGGAGGCATGTCGTATCTTGGATACATGCTACCGGGATGGAAAAAAGTGCAAGAGGTGTTGCCCCCCCTCCCCCCTCGCCCCCTGAGGAAAACCATAGCCCATGGGAGGTTAAGCGTATGGATGAGAGAGAGCTACAAGGATACCGTCGGCGGCATGAGATTCCCCCGGTGCATTGGCACCACCGGGTCTAGGAAGATCAAGTAGAATAGTATAAACATAACCCGACTGAGCGTAGATCAGGTCACATTTTAATGCAATTTGGAGAGCATCTTCTTCAGTTTGAGGGAAATGTGATGCGACATCTTTGCCGATAGTAGGCAAGAGAGATCTAAGGAACCAGTCCATGTAGACACAGTCTTTGAAGGTAGCAGCTCGACATAGTCTCTTTATTCTCCGCCATTCCTGGACATGATCGGAAAGGCGAGTCACAGACGATTAATGGAAAGAAGTCAAAAGTTCGGTACCAGTGTCCTAACGAAGGGGAAGCTAGAAATAAGACAGAAAATCCCAAGCAAGAGTCGCAAAGGTGGTATGAGAGGATGAGGCCTGATCAACATACCACTTAGAAGCTTCACCTATAAGCGTATGTTGGAACAACCGAAGACGGACAGAGTCATCAGTAATGGAGTTAGATGAACACCACATGTGGAAAGATAAAACATGATTTGTAGGATCTTCTCCAGCAAGGCCTTCAAACTTGGGGATGTTCGAAGGGAGCTTGGTCGGCATAGCAGGCCAACTAGCATCATGGTGTATAGGGTCATTGATCAACTGGTTAAAATCAGGAAGACTCAGGCCTGCCATATAGGGGAGCAAGGGAGCAGCCGGAGTAGTTCCCATTGCAGTCCCACTAGTAGTATTCCCAGCATTAGGGCCGGGGCTACTACCAGCGTTAGGTCCTGAACCAAACATGGTGAAGGTGACAGGAGGAGAACCAGGGGCATAACCAGAAGGAGAACCCAATGAACCAGAAAAGGAGTCAAAGTGTGGACTTGGTGGAGGAATAACTCAAATCCTATGTAGAGGAGTAAGTCTTCCTACCGGAAACTTAGGATGAAGGCCTTAGTGGCACAATGATGACGACACAAACACGACACAAGGGGAAGAGAGGCCAACAAGAGTGGAAAGGTGTAGGATCAACTGATTACAATGTCAAAACAAGGGCAAAGAGGTGCAGGATCAATTGATTTTAATGTTAAATTCTTTGCTTGGCGGTGTTAACCGGGCTCTTCTTCACTTTAGGGTGTGTGTGTAAAGTGTGTAAATTTTAATTTTTAAACCTAGATGGTTGTAGAGAAAAAGAAAATGTGTGTTGTATAACTATAAATAAACCTGTAGATAACAGTATATGAAACTGAAATAACAGTAAATAAATAGCTAATAATACAATAATATAAACCCAAGGAGGCGGGCCTCTCAACAAGTAGTTTGTAGGTGGGAAACAAAAACTAGTCAAAACACACCAAAATAGCCAATAAATCTAAGGGAGGGACAAATATCTAAAGGTAAGATCTGCTGGAAAGTGGTGCAGAAAAACAGAAAAAAATCAGAGGAAAAATTGTTGTAAATGAGGTGGCGAAAGGCTATCTCCTAGAGGGAAACGGAGTGGACCCTAGAGGAAAACCCAAACAAAACTCTATGAGGTCATTTGGATGGATAAATAGCCAACCTGAAGTGGATCTGAAGGTGAGATATCAGATCTGAAAAATGGTTGAAGACTCTGAAATTTCAAAAAACTTGTAACAGCTAAAACTCTTCCACCAAAAGTGGAGGGTACTAAAGCCCTAAGGGGCTAGGTTCCCACTTATTCGAGTAAAAAGTAACAAGTACAGGTCCAAAACAGGCAAAGACGGAGGTCATACAGCCCTGAACGGAGGCCCATACAAACCCAGAAAACTTTCAGAAAAGCTCTCGCGAAAAGTCCAGGTCGTATTTTCTGACCCATTTTCTGTAGAGGTCATAGTTTTTGGGTTGAAAAGTGTGTCCTGAAGGTCCAGGTCGTAGGTTTAGGGCCAAAAAGTGCGACCTCTACTTTAAGCACTCTCGATGGAATATTTCATCAAAATGTGTCGTCTCAGCTGCGGTTGATGTCTGAAACCTGCGCAATAGGTCTGAAAACACACAGAAGTTAGAATTTTTAATGCTTTATGGTTTTATAGGTTAAAAACAACATCAAGAAAAGAAAAACAAGAGGCTGAAGATAAATCATAGGGTTTGAATCAGCTAGATATGCAGGGATCAGAAAAACGATAACAGTCGTAATCTTAAACTCGTGTGGAGTCACCAATTATTAGTATGAATCTTAGTTACAAGTGTACGAGAAAAATACCACTTTATCTATGCATAACAAATGGCCCTAATAGCAAATATGGTTGTCAATATATTCAGATTAAGCAGTAAATAAAAACGAGATTTACTCTGTGCATCCAATAGACAAGACAAGAATATGTTGAATTAATTTTATATTAAGGGCACCTGGGAGGAAAACATAGAAGGATGTTACCATTTCTCCTCAATGGGATGGGTTCTTGTAAGCCCTTAGCACTTCAGATCTAAAATTCCTCTCTTAATGGTGTAGAAAACCTAGACAAAAATGGAACTCAAAGGGAGCTCACAAGAAAAAATATAGAAAAATATCACAATGATGGTGGGTCAAAGTCAAACCAAAAGTATATATCCAGAGTGATCTTTAGGCAACAAAAGGTGATGAATGAATGGAAAAACCCTTCTATTTATAACAAAATATTGAGTTATTCTAGATATTGGTGCATAATTAAAATATTATTAACCAAATCAAGATCCAACTTTTATGGAATATTTTATTATTTTTGTTGAAGGGAAAAGGAATTTGACTTGGGTCAAATCCCTTTATTTGTAAATAATAAATAAATAAATGATTTATTTATCATTTTAAGGATGTGGTTGAGTAATAATTAAATAAATAATGATTTATTTAACTATTTATGAGTGACTTAGTCAAATTTAACAAGGAATATTATTTAAATAAGGTTTAAATTATTAATCCTAGAAAATAATAAGATAAATAATAATTTATCAAATTAATTTTCTTGTTTTGGGTTAAATATGACCAGGAATATTAATTAAACTATTGTTTAACTAATTATTCCTTGAGGAAAATCAAACAAATGTGGATTTATTTAATATTTCCTCATGGGTTTCCTGTTTAGACCATAAACAACTTAATAAAGGTATTTTACTAAGTTATTTTTCATAGTGAAAGCAATTTTACTTAGGGTAAAATTGGTCTTACATGTTGTACTTAGGTCCATCTAATAGTAACAGGTTAGATGACCAAAAAATGGTGTAACATCTTGCTAGAAAACAATGCAAAGAAAATCTCATAATAATACGTATAGATATACTTCTGTAACCAGTGTTCAGTATAGATATGCTAACTTATGTTTTCTTGCACAACAAACTCATGTTCTTTCAGATCTATCTAATCTTCAATATGTTTCTTAGACGGATGCCACATCTGTCTATCCCTCAGTCAGATCCTTGTCTCAGCATCAGAACCATTTGTTGGTTTTATAGGGCCTAGACCCAAGTTTAAAGTGACTGCATAGTCCAAAAAAATCCATTATTACCGGCCCTTTTGGCAACAATCTACTTGTGCAGATCGAACTCTCACCTGAGGCAATATAGGGGGATGCTATAACTAGGTTTCTGCATCTAGAGGGAAAATGGAATGTGGATTTAGGGCTTTTCTTTCTTATCAGATCTCTGCAGGTCAGATATATTAATATTACTAGAGTTGTTCAACACAACCGTTGAACTTACTCATAAACTGTGCGATCTTACTTATTTATGCATTAAACATAGTAAATAACCATAAAATAGACTACGCTATTTAGTTACAGAACAAAACCTTATTCATAGAAATTCATAAACAGCAAGAAAAAATAAATAACTTAGACTTTCTCAACATTTCATTCATTAAAATTCAGATATATCTCATACATCCACTTTCCACCCTAGGGACACAACTGCAAGGGCCTACGCACACAGTTGTAGTATTTCCAAAGTTCTATGTGCATACAGTTGTGGGAGCCTTTTCCTCTAACCCAAAACATAGCCTCTAACTCAGTCTGACATCCAAATGCATTGCAAAATATATCTCATTCATAACCTACCTATGACTTATATCTAGACTCCTTATATAGATTTGGCTCTTAATACCATGGGCAGAGTCCAATGTTTACAAAATGTCCCATTCCATTACAGAATAAGGGGCCAGAGGGATCACTTCTTTCCAAATAAGGTATTTTCCTACATAACAAAATGTTTCACTCATAGAGAGGTGGCGTTGTGCTTTCTCACTGGCATTACGCTTTTGGTTTTAGTTGATTTAGAGAGTTTGGTACTTTGTATGATGAAAGAAAGTTTCTAAGGAAGCTGGTGATGTACAAGAATTTTCACACGTGTTGAATTCATCAAGGAACTCAAGGAGTGACCGGAGCTACTTCAACCATGGAGTGTTGGGCTTTTCTGTTTCATTTTTGGGTTTATGTCGAACTAGGATGTTGCGTAGCGCCGACGTTGCGCTTTAACACAATCATACTTTTGAGCGAGCTTTCCATGTAAAAACCTCTTGTATTTTTGTATTATGGTCATGGTAAATATTATGAGGCATCCAAAGACGCATAGGTTTGATTTGGATTGAAAAATAAATGTAAATATGCTTGGAAAGGATTAGTCAAACAATCCCTATTTTTCATAAAGTTGTTCTATTTTCATTGCATTAACTAGAAACAGAAAATCATAATTAGGAATTTGACCCCTAGATATGGGAACAAATTTTTTTTAGCATATTTATGATGTAATTGTAATTAAGAAAATGGTTCGTCAGGTTCAAAGGAAGAAACATTGTGTTCTACACTTACTTTTGACTTGTTTACATTGAATGAAAGACGTAGGTCGAATTTTACAGGTTTTCTTGTGTTAATTTCATTGGAGATGTTCTTATTTGTTTTGTAAGTTATATTTTGCTATCAATCATACTTTGAAATTTGTCTTCTTGTTTAGTTAAACAAAAAAATTTCTCATAATTCACTTCAAATGGTATTTTTTTTTTTCATTTTGATAAACATATATTGTTTATGCTAAAATTATATTTAGAATTCATCCTATTATTTGATGCTTTGTATGTCATTTTTCATCTATCTTTAACTCAACCTCCTAGAATGAAATTTACTGAAAAACCCCAAAAATATTGCCTATATTTCTCATGTTGCAAGAGATCTTCATTATCCCATTTATTCACTAAAAAAATTAGTTGAGAGTGACTCCATGCCTAATGTATTCCATCTCACACATACCATCAAACCTTTAAAACAAATTCGTTTCCCTTTGTCCTTAAGAACTAGCCTAAAATTTGAAACACTCGGTTATATAATTGACTCAAAAATCATATAACGAGAGCCCTCTTTAAAGCTATAAGGGATATATTCTATCCTACAAGTGGTTTGTGGTTACCTCTGGGTTACCTTATTGCAGCAAAATGAAATTACGGAGTGCTAACATAGTGGCACCATTTTTGGGGAACGAAAGGTTTCATCTTCTCTGGGAAAGATCATCAAAGTTCCAAATATTATTGTTGATGGTGGATAACAGTCAAACACAAGGAGGTTTTACCATTTACCTAGAAATTCCAATCAGTGTTACTTTCATATTCAAATCTTAGTTGACAGAGAAATGGAGGTATATTTCAGAAATATTTGGTATCAAAGCTTTAGTTTTTTGCAAGAAATATTATTATTTTTCATTAGATACCTCTTTTCCTTTTTCGATCATATTAAATCAATTTTCCTTTATATGTTGTATTCAAACGAAGACTACATATTGTTTGTGCTCAACCTAGTGTTCCTAAATTGAGTTCATTAATTGTCAACCAGGGTTGGTAAACTGTTGAAGTGTGGTGCACTATGTGTGCCTAGGTATATGTTTCTCACTACGTTGTGTTTAGTGTTTTATGATGTTTTTGGTTTTATGGTTTTGTGTTTGAAAAGGGAAAGAACTAAGTGCTGGTGAAAAGAGGCTATCGGTTATTTAAAACAGAACAAAGCCTAAACTATGGATGACAAAAAACAAATGCAAAGCTTGATAATGACTTCATTTCAATAAAATAAATCACAACATGAGCTTGAACTTATCCAATTCATTCATTAAAGGTGTGTTGGAAGATCTTGAGAAATGGACAAGTTAAGTGTAAATGAGGTTCTCCTAAATAAAAAATCAACTCACAATATTACAAAATGATTATTTGTAACACAGTAAGGTTTCTATTCTAGATTAACCTATGATTTTGAAGTTACCCTATTCTGAAACTTGACTTATCACTTCTAGGCCTTATTTATAAGTTTTGCGATTTTCTAAAATGATGCTTGGGAAAAAGGCTATAAGTGAGTTTGTAAAAGATTTGGAGAGTGATCAAAGCCTTAAACTGGTATTACTAACCCTTGTTCATGTGATGATGTATCAATATAGATTCAGAACAAAATTAAGTTTGTAAATAATGAAGGCCGAGAGACTAATTTTGACAACTAATACTATTTGAAATACAATGGATAACCTAGGCTAGAAAGTGGTCTATCAATCTTAAAAGACAGTGACTACAACTTAAACTAGAATGCCATTAATCTTTTCTTGAAACAAAATGAACTGAGACTGAACTAGAGTGCTTCTAATCTACTTGAAGTACAGTGAACAGATTCAAACTAAAATTACATTATCAAACTAGAAATGTAGTGACAGAGCTGAACTAAATGCAATCAACCTCCAGAGTGCTCTAACTAAATTAACATGCAACTAGTCCATGGAATTCTACAGCCCATCTCGTTCAATAGGAATGATATTTTGGAAGAGTTTGTAAAACAATTATGGCTGTATTATTCAGTGCAATTGAACATAAACATAAAATTGAAAGCAAATAAAACTAGAATCTAAGACACCACAACTGTTTCTTATTCATTGTTAATGATGTTTTGGAAGAGTTTGTAGGAGTAAGACCGGATGTGACACTTAGTGTAAACAAGCATAAATCATAAAATTTGAAAGGAAATGCAACTAAAACCTACAATACCAAAGCTATGCCTTATTCATCGTGATGATATTTTGGAAGAGTTTATAAGAGTAAGTCTAGCTGTGATAATTAATGTAAACAATTATGAACATAAACTTCAAAAACTTGCCTAAGCTAGAAATGAAAACGAGACTAAAATACTTATCTAAACCGTATAAACAAGGTTGCTCAGGTAACAGGGGCCCTCTACCACCGGAGTATCACGAAATCTACTTCAAGATTGACTCAACTCTTTCAAGGAAATGGTACTTCTTTCATTAAAAGAGAAATTACTTCAAAACAGAGTGTTTTCAGACTTCTGCAATCTAGCAATCAACCACAAAATCTAACCCTGCCCCTCGGTTTCTCGAGCCATATTTGTAAGAAATTTACATAATTGTCTTGAGATAGCCTAGGGATAATTTTCTTTCCAAATAAAAACCAAACTAGGACTTTGATGGTGGTCACGTAATATAATTAAGGACATCTGGACTGTCCTTGTCCTATTAGGAGTCTCTTTCCTAGTTTGAGTTCCCACGTACATAACTGCCTACAGAATTCCGTTCAAACTTCATGGAGAGAAAAAAATGATGAGGGAATGATGTGGAATACGAAAATATGTGGTTTCCTCTGAGATGACACCTAGAACCTGCGTAGACATGAAGACAGCTGCAGAATTGACAACTAGCTATAGAATGTCTACATTCTGTAGCTAGATCTAGTTCAAAAAGTACTACAATGACAAAATCATAAAATCATAGAAAGTTAGTCATGATATTAATTCTTAAAGCAATTTTAACTAATTCTACTGATCATTTGAGCCTGTGATTAATAATGGACAAAGGAAATGGAGTGGAATGTGGTGGAAGAAAGAACATCTTTGGAGCTCAACATACCCCCACTGCTAGATTCTTGCATGTCCTCATGCAACTATTCCATGAACTTTGAGACCTCTGCAAGGACATCCAACCCTCTTCTTCTGCTTTTCCTGGCAGTCAAAGGCCTTGTGGGCTTCCTTATGACTAACTTGAATCTCAAATTTGTGAGTGCCCTGGTTAACTTTTTATTTCTCTTCTTCAATTTTTCACTGGTCTTGTGTAACTTTTGCATTTGTAAAGACAGAGTTGAATTCATATCAGTTTTCAGTTTAACTTGCTCTCTCAGAATTTCATTCTCATTCTTGATATGTCTGTTGAGT
This sequence comes from Pinus albicaulis, assembly GCA_034641835.2. Lineage (NCBI taxonomy): Eukaryota > Viridiplantae > Streptophyta > Pinopsida > Pinales > Pinaceae > Pinus > Pinus albicaulis. The sequence goes on along the minus strand of JAXQQM020091907.1, from coordinate 194,224 downwards.
ATTTCTAACTCATATTTATCCCTCCTTAGGATATCAACTACAGATTTTGGTGGACTAGGAGTTCTGTCTCTTCCTTCTTAAGCTCTTTTCTCTAATGTCTCAATATAGTTGTAAATTTCTTACTGTGTAGGGTCTATTTCAGGAGCCCCTTCATCAAAATCCCCCTCAGTAGGTTTTTCTTCGTCCTCTATGTTTATGACTCCAGTTTTTTTAACCTTTTTTTTCTTTAGTATCCCTCAAAGTCTGTGGCTCCTTCTCGATTGAGATGGCCCTTCTCCTTTCTCTCTGGCAAATTTTCTTATTATCCTCTCTTTCTTGAGCTGCTTCTTAATCTGAGTCAATTTCTCAGAAATCATTTCTTCACTGCTTTCTTGTATTGTTTTACCAGTTTCATTTTTGGAGGATTTCCATATTCTACTTCTTTTTGTAGGTTTGTCTTCAGGTGGAGGTTCCTTGGGTTCTTCAAAGTGATTTCTCACTAAGAACTCTTCCCAGTTATCTCCCATTTTTCTCAAATGATGTTCAATCAAAATTTTGACTAAACCATGGTGGTATAAGGTTGTTTCTAGAAATTGAATTCTCTTTTGAACACTTGAGGCCATTTTCTTTAAACTATGAAGCAAGAAAAAGGGCAAATTGAGTTCTTCTTCTAGGAAATGCATTATCAACCGAATATGATAGACATAGAAAGTACCATATATTCCTTCACAAGTGATGAATTTTTGCAAGATAAGCAACATGTTCCTCCATTTTTTCTTTAGTGCAGAGCTAGGGATACCCTTTTTAAAAATGGTGACATCCATACCTGGTGACTTGAGTATCTGCTTCCATGCTTCATTATGAAATTCTCTATTATTGAACCACCTTTCTCCTTGTCTGGGAAATTCGGTTGCTTCTGCAATGAAGGCTTCAGTAATGGTGAATTTGATATCTCTTATCTCGACCTCAGCTCCATTGAAGGATATTGCAAACGTTTTGGTCACCTCTTTATGAAACCCATTGAATTTTTCAAAGAATTGCAACCACCCTGCTTGTTGTAACATTTCTCTAACTTGAGGATAACCTTCCAAGTACCTAGTTCCAATCGGTTCAGTCCTCACTATAAGACCCATAACTCCTCTTTCTAGCCTTCAAATTGTTGCTCCTCTGTTCACGGTGACAATGGTTGTTACAGAGATGCCTCTGTTTCACAGACCGGAATGGTTAAAAATTGGCTACGGGAAAGAGTGATATGGAGTGGTTATAGAATGAATATAATGAGGTGAGGATGATGTGTATGAGTTAAAAGATATCATAGAAGAAAATACCGTGGAGATATTTTGTAACGAATTCAAAATCATCATTAAATGCTTTGGCCTAGTGACGTGACTAATCCAATCACTTCAGCACTTTAACCATTTATATTTTTAAATGATGATCGGATATGGGATTTGAAATGGTGGAATAGAAGGAGTTTTATCCAAAGTTTTTGCGGGAGGTTTGTTAGGCATGATCAAAAAAATTAATTAAAACAACTTTTTGAATTATTCATAACTTAACTATACTAAAATATTTCATGATATGTCATTATAATTAGAACTTTTACCTTTGCCTTTCCTCTGATTTTTTTTTTTCATATGCTTTGTTCTCTCCCTGAAAATCATTAATTTTTGAGTCTTCATAACCTTCTTGATTTTTCTTGTTGTCATGGATATGCAGGATCATTTTATTGCAGATCAGGTGATTACTAGATAGTGCCTTTAGGATCTCTGGCTGCAGAATGTCTATCTGGCTACAGAATGTCTAACTGGCTGCAGAATGTCTGATTGATTGCAGAATGTACCTGTAAAGAACTTGAAACATGAAATGGAATGGTTTGGAGCATGAGTGGAATGTTGTATGGAATGAATGAAGATGGATGATGAAATATGATGTAATGGAATATGAATGAAGTGAATAATGGAGTGGAATGGATCACAACTTATGAAATGGAGTGAAGTATGAGAAGTGGTCTATAATTCATGATATGTATTATTCAATTGCAGAAAGACATTAAACTTTAAAAATCTGGAATGGAAATGAGGTGGAACATGGAGTGAAATGAATGAAGTGTGTATGAATGAATGAAATGGAGTATGGATGAATGCAATGAAATGGACCATAAGTGAAATGGATATGCACTTATGATTTTGTAACAACTACTTGTAGAAAAACAAATTTGAAAAGCTAAAGTGTCAGAAAGATTCTGATTTTCACTCTACCTTTTCTATATAAACATGCTAATCAGTGATTTTCACTCTACCTTTTCATGTTTATACTTTATTTTTATTTTTTTTCAATAAAATGACTTCAGAAAATTCAATTAATTTAATGAAGAAGAAAGATTCTTCTTCATTAACTTCACATCATTGTTTTCCTGTAACTTCTTGACAAATTCTTCTCTTGAAAGTGGCTTATGATACAACTTGAATCTATGACCATTCACAAGAAAAGTGACCTCTTCTTCATCTATTGTCCTGATTTTTATTGCTCCATTATCAAAAAAATTCACAATTTCATATGGCCCAAGCCAATGTGTTTGGAATTTACCTTGAAAATCTTTGAACTTTGAATCAAACAAGAGAGCCCAGTCACCTTCTTTGAACTTCTTTTCCTTGATGTACTTATCATGCCATCTAGTCCTTTTTTGATGGACTATACTTGTTTTCTGAACTGCATCTTGTTTGATCTCATCCAATTCATTAATTTGCTCCAACCTATGCTTTTGTGCCTCTGTTAGATCCAGTCCTAACTGAACTGCCATTTTGAATGTTTGAATCTGGAACTCTATGGGAAACAAAACTTTCTTTCCATAAACAATTTCATAAGGAGTATGACCTGTTATGCTTCTCCATGTAGTTCTATAGGCCCACAAGGCTTCAGGAAGCCTATCTACCCAATATCTTCTATGTAAATGAATAGTCTTTGTTAGGATCCCTTCAATGACCTTATTAGTAGATTCCACTTGACCATTTGCTTGTGGATGATAGGGAGTAGATTTTCTGTGTCTGATTTTTTACCTATCCATCATTTGTTCCACTAGCCTTGATGTGAATTGAGCTCCTTGATCTGTGACAATTTCCCTTGGGACACCAAAACGAGTAAAAATATCCTCAAAAATAAAATTAACTATAGATGCTTCAGTAGAAAAAAGTAATGGCTTGGCCTCTACCTATTTGGTAACATAATCAGTGCAAACTAATATATATTTATTTTGTCTTGATGGAGGGCTAATAGGTCCTACAAAATCAAAAGCCCATTTTTCAAAAGGTTCAATATGTACGTGAGGCTGCAATGGCATCTCACCTGAAGGAGAAGGTTTCCCTACCCTTTGGCAACTGTCACACCTTTTGACATACTCTTTAGCATCTTTAAAAAGGGATGGTCAATAGTATCCTAAATGAAGGACCTTATAAGCTATCCTCTTATCAGAAAAGTGTCCGCCACAAGGTTCATCGTGACATTCTTTGAGAATCTCAGGCATCTCATCTTACGAAACACATCTCCTAATGATAAAATTTGGACCTGTCTTGTACAACTCATTAGCAACCCATAAATATTTTTCACTGTCATAAATGATTTTTCTTTTATCTCTTGCATTCATTATTGAAGGAAATTTTCTTGAAACTAAATAATTAGCAATGTCAGCAAACCAAGGAGTTTGGGTAGAAATTGCAAAAAGATATTCATCAGGAAATTGATCTTCAACTGGAGTGTCATCTTTCATGTTTTGGAGTCTAGATAGGAAATCAGCTACTGTGTTTTGTTTACCTGGCCTATCTAGAATAGTAATGTTTAATTCTTGTAAAAGCAATAACCACCTTATGACTCTACCATTAGTAATTGATTTTTTCATTAAATATCTAATTGCAGAGTGATCTGTGTGAGAAAAAGTTTCATAGCCTGTTATATAGTGTCTGAATTTATTTATGGCATGAACAATAGCTAAAAACTCTTTTTCAGTTACAGTATAGTTTAACTCTGAAGGAGTTAAATTTTTACTAGTATAGTAGATGGCATAAGGAATCAGGTCTTTTTGTCCCAATACTGCTCCTAGAGCTGTATCTGAGGCATCTGTTGAAATATGAAAAGGTAGCTTCCAGTTAAGTCCCCTTAAAATAGGTGCTTCAGAAATTTTTGTTTTCAGGGTCTCAAAGGCTAACTGGCAGTCAGAACTCCATTTGAATTCATAGTCTTTGGTAAGTAATTTGAAGAGTGGAGATGCTATCTTGGTGAAGTTTTCTATAAATCTTCGATAATATCCTGTAAATCCTAGAAAACTCCTAACATATTTTTGACAACTTGGAATAGATAAGTTAGAGATGACTTCAACTTTTGACTCATCAACTCTAATCCCATCCCCTGAAATGTGATGTCCTAAAAAAATTCCTTCAGTAAACATCATAAAACATTCTCATGACTAAGTGAAATATTTGCTTCTTTACATCTTTTTAAAACTTTTTCCAAGTTTGCTAAGGCTTCTTCAAATGTGTTTCCATAAACTGTGAAATCATCCATATATACCTCTACATAATCATGTATTAGATCTGAAAAGATTCCTAATACTACCCTTTGAAATGTTGCAGGTTCATTGCATAATCCAAATGGAAATACTTGGTAAGCATAGGTACCCCAAGGACAGGTAAATGTGGTTTTGTCTTGATCCTCAAGTGCTACTTGAATTTTAATATAACCACTAAACCCATCTAGAAATAAGAAGTACTTTTTGCCAGCTAAGGTATCTAACACCTGATCTATGAAAGGTAGGGGAAAATGATCTTTAAGAGTACCTTTGTTTAATTCTCGGTATTCAATACATACCCTCCATTTACCATTTTTCTTTGGCACAATTACCAAAGGAGAAACCCACTGACTATCTGAAATAGGATAGATAAAGTTGACATTCAACAATTTCTGCAATTCTTATTTAACAATCTCACTAAGATTTGGATTCATCCGTCTTTGAGGTTGTCTGATTGGTTTACAATTTTCCTCTATGTAGATGTGATGAGTACAATTCTTGGGGCTTATCCCTTTCATATCAGTGTACTCCCATGCATATGCAGAAGAATGTCTCTGTAAGATCTTGACTAGCTCTTCTTGTTGAGATTTTTCTAGGTTCTTGTTTATGTTTAAAGTTTTGCCTAGAAATATCTCACTTGTAGAGCTGCCAAATTTATCCATGGAATAAAGAGACATCTGTCTTGATGAAAAAAACTCAATGCTGGATTCTTCTTGAAATTTTTCATGTTTGTATTCCGAAGAAGATTCAAAGTTTTCTAAAGTATTCAGAATTTTACTATCTTCACTAATTTCTGAAATTGTGAAGAGAGGTTTTAAGTCTTCTTCATCCTCTATCCATTGAGTATCATCTAAATCTGTAATTGTCCTTGCTGGAGGATACAAAGTGAGTTTCTTAGTTGAACTACCATCAGATATGTACATATCACCGGATCTACAACTAATGAAAGCATCAGCTGTAGCTAACCAAGGTATTCCTAATATAATAGGATGCCCTCCTAGATTATTCTTAGGAGTTAGGATCATGAAATCCACAAGGTACTCCTAAGAATCTAGGGACACTGGAATGTCTTCTATTACCCCATCAGGTTTGATCACAGATCTATCTGCTAATTGTAATAATGTGGGTGTAAAAAGAAAATTTCAGTTTATCCATGATTTTTCTACTCATGATATTGATTGCTACTCCTAAATCAATGAGTGTGTTTTGGATCTCAATTCCATTGATGTGAATTTTAACAACTGGATTTCCTGGGTCTAGATACTTTGGAATAGCAATCTTACCCATCATTGATTTTGAAATTTGGGCCAAGGCTGCTGCCAAGAATTCCAATTTGGTGGAGGTTGGTTATACATTTGATCATGGAATCCTTGTGTTTGAGGTCCTTGCCAAGGCTTTCTAGAGACAAAATTGAGAGATTCTGTGGAATTTGTAGGAGTTTCCTCTTGAAAGACAGCTTTAAGACCAAGAAGTGAAGGACAAACTTTGGTCTCATGTTTTTCTAAACAAATTACACAAGTCTCTACAACTTTTGCATCCAAAGGACATTCTCTCAAGACATGCTTCCTTCTACATTTGGGACAAAAGATTGCTAAGGCATCAGATTCAACTTTTTGCTTGTTTTACAACTTAAGGGTGTCTATTTGTTCACTAAGACTCCCTAAGATGTTAGATTTGAATTCATCAAGCATATGTCCTATCTCTGCCCTACTTACTGTCCCAAAAGTAGACTTACTTGCCCTTGCTAGAGCAGGGTCTCTTGGACCTTTTACAGTTTTGGATTTCCCTCTTGAAAGGTGGATACATAACTCAGATATTTCAGGTAATGTGAGCTGAGATATATCCCCTTTTCCCATCATGTTAAGGATATCCAACCATTCATCCCTAATTGTCTTCAACAAGAGAGCTTTTAAGGTGTCTTGATCTAAGTTCTCCATTTTTGCTCTTTTGATGTTGTGATGAAATCTCTCCAACAAATCTTCCAGGTTTTCATCTTCTTTTTGTAACATCTTAAACACTTCCTCCTTATGATTTATTGGCATACAATAATATAAATACCTCTCTAGAAATGCTTGTTTCATATCTTCCCATGTTCTAATAGAACTGTTGATCAAACTCATAAACCACTTCAATGCTGCTCCTTTCAATGTTGAAGGAAATGGTTTAAGTTTTTGAGAATCTTGTAAGTAGTCATAAGTTCTACATAGGACTTCAAATTCAAATAGGAAGGTTTCAGGATCTTAAATTTTAAGTCCATATAAGTTTGGAAGGACAGAGGGTGAAATTTTTTTCATAGTTGTATTGGTTTCTTCATCTACTATAGGAAACCCAAAAGAGTTTCCCATTTCTCTTCTACCTCTTCCTCTACTTCCTTCTCCTTCTGCACCTCTACCTCCTTCTCCTCTACCTTTACCTCTACCCCCTCCAAATAATGTGTGTTCTCCATTAAAGACTCCTCCTCCCCCTTCTTCTGTCATAGTTGAATCTTCTGTGGAAGTGGAAAAATTTGTATCTCTTGCAAGGGTCCTTGAATCTTCTCCTAAGACAGGTTCAGTGGATGAAGTGGAAGGTCTTTCTAATAGAATATCTGATCTTAAGTCTTCTGGAAGTCTAGGATCAGTAAAGGATGGAGTGTGGGTCTGAGTTGGAGGTTTACTGGCTCTTGGTCTAGGTGAAACAAGTGGTGTTCTAGGAATCAAACTTCTGCTTCTTATGAATCTACCGCTTGAGTCTCTCTCTCTATGCATATCATTGTTTTTGGGTGTTAAGAAACAAGGCTACCTAGTTACACTTCCTCGGCAACGACGCCAAAATGTTTGTGCTCAACCTAGTGTTCCTAAATTGAGTTCATTAATTGTCAACCAGGGTTGGTAAATTGTTGAAGTGTGGTGCACTATATGTGCCTAGGTATTTGTTTCTCACTACGTTGTGTTTATTGTTTCATGATGTTTTTGGTTTTATGGTTTTGTGTTTGAAAATGGAAAGAACTAAGTGCTAGTGAAAAGAAGCTATTGGTTATTTAAAACAGAACAAAGCCTAAACTATGGATGACAAAAAACAAATGCAAAGCTTGATAATGACTTCATTGCAAGAAAATAAATCACAACATGAGCTTGAACTTATCCAATTCATTCATTAAAGGTGTGTTGGAAGAGCTTGATAAATGGACAAGTTAAGTGTAAATGAAGTTCTCCTAAATAAACAATCAACTCACAATATTACAAAATGATTATTTGTAACACAGTAAGGTTTCTATTCTAGATTAACCTATGATTTTGAAGTCACCCTATTCTGCAACTTGACTTATCACTTCTAGGCCTTATTCATAAGTTTTGAGATTTTTTAAATTTTGCTTGGGAAAAAGGCTATAAGTGAGTTTGTAAAAGATTGGCAGAGTGATCAAATCCTTAAACTGGTATTACTGACCCCTGTTCATGTGATGATGTATCAATATAGATTTAGAACAAAAGTAAGTTTGTAAATAATGAAGGTCGAGAGACTAATTTTTACAACTAATACTACTTGAAATACAATGGATAACCTAGGCTAGAAAGTGGTCTATCAATCTTAAAAGACAGTGACTACAACTTAAACTAGAATGCCATTAATCTTTTCTTGAAACAAAATGCACTGAGACTGAACTAGAGTGCTTCTAATCTACTTGAAGTACAGTTAACATAGTTAAACTATAATGCCATTATCAAACTATAACTGTAGTGACAGAGCTGAACTAAATGCAATCAACCTCTGGAGTGCTCTAACTAAATTAACATGCAACTAGTCTATGAAATTCTACAGCCCATCTCGTTCAATAGGAATGATATTTTGGAAGAGTTTGTAAAACAAGTATGGTTGTATTATTCAGTGCAATTGAACATAAACATAAAATTGAAAGAAAATAAAATTAGAATCTAAAACACCACAGCTATTTCTTATTCATTGTTAATGATGTTTTGGAAGAGTTGGTAGGAGTAAGACCGGCTGTGACACTTAGTGTAAACAAGCATAAATCATAAAATTCAAAAGGAAATGCAACTAAAACCTACAATACCACAGCTATGCCTTATTCATCATGATGATATTTTGGAAGAGCTTATAAGAGTAAGTCTAGCTGTGATAATTAATGTAAACAAGTATGAACATAAACTTCAGAAACTTGCCTAAGCTAGAAATGAAAACGAGACTAAAATACTTATCTAAACCGTATAAACAAGGCTGCTCAGGTAGCAGGGCCCTCTACCACCGCAGTAGCACAAAATCTACTTCAATATTGACTCAACGCTTTCAAGGAAATGGTACTTCTTTCATTAAAAGAGAAATTACTTCAAAACAGAGTGTTTTCAGACTTCTGCAAGCTAGCAATCAACCACAAAATCTAACCCTGTCCCTCGGTTTCTCAAGCCATATTTGTAACAAATTTACATAACTGTCTTGAGATAACCTAGGGATAATTGTCTTTCCAAATAAAAACCAAACTAGGACTCTAATGGTGGTCACGTAATATAATTAAGGACATCTGGACCGTCCTTGTTCTATTAGGAGTCTCTTTCCTAGTTTGAGTTCCCACGTACATAACCGCCTACAGAATTTCGTTCATACTTCGTGGAGAGAAAAAAATGATGAGGGAATGATGTGGAATACGACCATATGTGGTTTCCTTTGAAATGACACTTGGAACCTGCATAGACATGAAGACAGCTGCAAAATCGGCAACTAGCTACAGGATGTCTGCATTCTGTAGCTAGATCTAGTTCAAAAAGTACTACAATGACAAAATCATAAAAACATAGCAAGTTAGTCATGATATTAATTCTTAAAGCAATTTTAACTAATTCTACTGATCATTTGAGCCTGTGATTAATAATGGACAAAGGAAATGGAGTGGAATGTGGTGGAAGAAAGAACATCTTTGGAGCTCAACACATATCTCCATAGGAGACTCTTTTTATGATTGTATATCATTCTTTTTAAGTTTTAATGTAATATTCCAAAATGGAAATCAGCAGCTTTTACACCACTGAATCAATCCTTTTGTCATAAATATGAACAAGGCTATTTCAGAGATGGACTGAGAGAGATTTTACCAGTTATTTCACCTCTAAAGAGAGGATGAGAACCGGAGGCTTCCTGGCCTTTTCTTAGACTCTGCTTATAGCTATGCAAATATTTTTTCCTTCAGGAAGATCTTGCTCAATGGATGAGATACAACAACATCTGAACTTCAATAATGAACAATAGCAACAATTAAATAATTCTCATGAAATGTGAGAAGAGTGTAAATATGATTTATAATATGAAGCAGCAAAATATATACAAACTCCTTGAGGAAAAGACTTCTCAAGGTGAGCTCAAATCAGCCTCAAAGGAAAATGTACTTGCAATGGAGAAAACAAGCTGCTACATAACCCAACAACTCTATAATTGCGCAGTCTATAAGGGAAAATGACTGAAAATAGATGTAAACACAAGGATGTAACAATATCAACTCAAATAAGGAAGGGGGAGCGAGATATCAACCCCATAAAATACATAACATCAATCCTTTAAGAGGATTGGCTGAAATCTATACAAGAATGCTAAATATACAAAATGCCAGAGTTGTAGTAGCAACAACTGCAACTCAAATACAATACAACATGGGAGAAGGATGTGAATGTTGAAAAAATAGTAGAAACCTCCTCCAATGATCTCCAAAGTGAAAGGCTACTCCTCTCACTAAAGATTGCACCCTCTAGTGCATCATGTGAACTCCTCCTGCAAACCCTCTCTGAAAATAATGCTGTAAGAGGAAGGGACTGCACTAGGACTGAGATGAAACAATGGCCTAATGCCAAAATCTGCAATAGAAGCTCCGGGATCTCCTTTGCTGATCTCCTAGAGAAAGAGATGGCTCCTCCTCTACAAAACAAGCTCCGGAAATGAGTGTGGATGGTCCCTCACTGCAACACCAGCAACTCCAGTGTTTCTGCCCAAAAAAATAACGTAGTAGATGAAGATGAATGCTTTGGCCTCAAGCCAAGAATTTAGGAAGATGAAGAAAAGCTCATCCAAGGCCTCCCATGGAAGAGGAGGAAACTCCTAAGCAGGAATTCCTCTTGTGCTAAGCAGCACAATCTATCTCAGTTGAACAACTGAAGAGAGCAAATCGAAATTCTCAAGCATGAAATGAACAATGGCTCTCCTTCACCTTTTTATGCAAGGAATGCTTCCTTGCCATGGACCCCACTCACATTAGGGTTTATCTCATTTCAAATTTCCCTCCATCAAAACTATGCAGTTTTCATGAGCAAGCTTCTCCTCTATGCCACGTTGTTGACTTGGTCAACCATGGTCTAGTTAGCTTGCTTTTGGCCCTTTTCACACTAGGGAATGCCAAATTTAGCCACTTAAGTGACTCTTTGCACCTTAGGAGAGTTTATTTTGTTGCTACATGGGCTCCCTTACCCATTTTATTCCTTTTATCATCATAAAAGAAAAACTAATGTTCCAATTACCTTATTGCAAAATTTGGAACGTTACAGTCCTCCCCTCCCAAAACTTTCTTGTCCTCAAGAAAGAGCAAGGATGAACTGAAAAATTACCTCCACTTAAGGCATGGAGTCTAAAATTTCCTCATGTAGATCCTCCATCCCCAAGAAAAATGAGTTACCCTCCAACTAGGCAACTCCTGAAAATACTCCTCCACCTTGTGCTCATGTAGAAAAGGTGGGCTGAAATGATGAACATGGTAAGATTCATAGCCTACCCCACACTGTCCTCTTCTCCACTTATGATAAGTGTGGAGTGAAAGGTGAACTTGGGCTGCAATATTGTTCCCTTCAAAAGGCAAGATGAAGTCTAGATCTCCAAGGATCTCTCCTCCAACGCTGCAAATCAACATAGCCCAAATCATCTCATATGTGATGAGTTGGAATTCATTATCATATGGAATCCAAAAAATCATATGGTTGACCTCATGGAAAAAAAAATGGCTGAACATGGTGACCATATCATCTCCCATACTCTCCTTGGAGCATGTGATGCAAAAAGAATGGAGGTCTTCTCTCCCAAAGGGCACATCCACCCCATGAGTCTCTTCCTCCTCATGATACATATGGGGCTGCTACTGATATATAGCTGAAACATAATGGTCTTCAAGAGAGACCCAAGCCACCCCATCAAACATGTGAACCATGAAATGCCTCCTCCAAAAACTCAGACTTTCTAAATAGCTCCTCCCACATGAAGGAAAGAGGTGAAGCCTGGAAATCATGGGCTGCCCATTGTTTCCCCTGAAACATACACCATGAAAAGTGAGGATAATCATACTCCTAATGGGCCTCTTCAACTCATGTCCCACTCTCCAAACAAAGCTCCCCATGCACCAAGAAAAATCTGCAATACATGGAAGCAAGAACCAATAGAAGCAAGTTGTCACATGACGACCGGAAAGTGGATCATTGTCCCACCAATGGGACCTGCGCAGTGCACTCCTTGCCTGCATCAAAATATAAATTAACAAGTGCTCTCCCAGCCACTTGTTAGCTGCCACAATCATCTCAAAAGATGTGTGCATGAAAGTACAAAATGGTGTAATGGGTGTACACCGAAAATCATGTGGCTTTCCCCCACAATCCACTGCTAAAATAGCCATCATATTTGCTGCAATAGACCATGAGAATAAAAAAACATAGTGTGCAAGAAGGGAAGATCCTCCTTGATATAATATGCTTCTCATAAAAATAAGAGAGTGCCAAACATAAATCAAATGATTACCTCCCTTATCATGTACTTTGGCCTTTGAGCTGAAATGGCTCAAGTGAAAAGTCCCCCTTACTGTAACATAGTAGGGGAGTGGTTGTGCCAACCATCTCATCATCTCTTGGGCTATGCATCTAGCCAAATTCTGATATACATCCATTATAAATCCCTCCCAAGTGGACTCCTCCATCAGTAAATAGTATGCATGAGAATGCATGGAAGAAGAATCCCAGGTTGTTGCATGTAGGTGCCTCTTCCTGTGCTTGTAAGCCCAAGCCAAGAAGATCAAAATATAGCAAGGGATGCTGCCATCCATTACTTCCTCATCCTCATCTCCTACATGCCTCCAATATAAATTACCTATAAAGTGGTTTGAAGGACACTCCAACAAGTAATCCAAGCTCTCAAGTGACAGCGTTGCTGGCCTTTGGAGTAGGGCCACTTTCATCTCAAAGCTCCCCTCTTTCACATGAATCTTACCAAAGACTCCTCCCATTATGTTGTTGCTAATGTAGAGCCCCTCCCATGAAGAAGGTGTTGCTTGGACATCCAAGATCAAAGAGCAATCCCCTTGCACTATGCTAGTGCCTCCTCTTGCTCCCGCAACATTCAAACAAAATCTGAGCAACAAGAATGTTTGTTGCTCCTCCATACTCCCATCATCAATATGAAATGGAAACAAAATGAGTGGTAAGGAAAGTGCCATCCCATCATGATTCACCCATGCTCTTCTTTGCTCCATGGTGTAAGTATCTTGCCCTCCTCCTTTCCTCTTCAAATCCCATGAAAAGGAATAGGTCATATGTTGGCCAAACTCTCTCAAGAGAAACCAACGCAGCATGGCTTCTTGCTTCCCTGTATCATAGATCTACAAGAGGCTCACCATCCTCTTTCCTCCCATCCACATCCACTCAGCTCCTAGTGGATGCATCCCATCATCATGCAACTTGGCACCTCCCCAACAAGAGTTGCCATCATCCCAAAAAAGATTATCACCCTTGCATTTCATGGGACATTGAAATGTAATCCTCTCCATGGTCCATGTTTCAAACCCTAACCTCAGATATGGTACATAAATCATCAATGTTTCATGAGGATGATAAGGGTTTCTTCCTCCCTTGATCAAATCAAGGTGGCATAGCGCTGTTGAAGTCTCCTCATCAAGGCAGTCAGCATGCAATAGTATGCAATCTCTCATAGAATGTGCTAAATCATCATAAAATGGAAACTCATGCATACCCTTGAAAATTTTGGGAGAGTCTTGTGTGGCTGCAAGAATCTCATCCCACACTATGATGGTTGCCTCAACTACTGAATATGGAGGCTGCTCCTCCATGATTGTGACAGCGCAGGCATGTGCCTCTTCTGCTGGTGGTGAGGGTTCCTCCCTCCTTTGGTCAAATAATGTGATCAATATATGAGAAAAATCAGCAAGAGTAGAAACCCTTGCATGCCTCCCATAGCTGAACCACCAAGCCTTTGCTTCTACCTCAAGGTGTAGCACTGCAATTGCTACAGCCTCTATGTCTACCACAGGATGTAGTAGGAAGAAAGCCTCTAGCTTCTTCACCCAAGCCTCTGTTGCACATGTGAGTGACCCATCGAATGTAGACAACAGAAATCTATTGCCTTTCATCATCCCATGACTGTAGGGTCATATTTCATCCTTTTATTGAATATAGTTAGGGAAAGATAGAGTCTATTGGAAGACTCTAGGGTTTGTTCTATATTCAGCAAGGTACCCACTTAGAACTTCAAATTCCAAGTGATCTTCATTCTTCTACTCTGCTCCTCTGTGAGAATAGGAAGTGCATGGTCCTTCCTCTTCTCCTTTCTCTGTCTCATCAACCTCCTTCGAGAGGTTGTTGCTGGATCTGAAAATTGATGAGATTAATCTCATCCTCTACATCATTATGGCCTCTTCTTCTCTAAAATTCGAACTTCACAGGCTGAGCCAAGTTCGAAGCTCTGATACCACTATAATATTCTGAAATGGAAATCAGCAGCTTTTACACCATTGAATCAATCCTTTTGTCGGAAATATGAACAAGGCTATTTCAAAGATGGACTGAGAGGGCTTTTACCAGTTATTTCACCTCTAAAGAGAGGATTAAAACTGGAGGCTTCCTGGCCCTTTCTCAGAATCTGCCTATAGCTATGCAAATATTTCTTCCTTCAGGAATATCTTGCTCAATGGATGAGCTATAGCAACATCTGAACTTCAATAATGAACAGCAGCAACAATGAAATAATGCTCATGAAATGTGAGAAGAGTGTAAATCTAATTTATAATCTGTAGTAGAAAAAGATATACAAACTCCTTGAGGAAAATACTTCTCAAGGTGAGCTCAAATCAGCCTCAAAGGAAAATGTACATGCAATGGAGAAAACAAGTTGCTACATAACCCAGCAACTCTATAACTATGCAGTCTATAAGGGAAAATGACTGCAAATAGATGTAAACACAAGGATGTAACAGTCTCAGCTCAAATAAGGAAGGGGGAGAAATATCTCAACCCCATAAAATACATAACATCAATCCTTTAAGAGGATTGGCTGAAATCTATACAAGAATGCTAAATATAAAAAATGTCAGAGTTGTAGTAGTATCAACTGCAACTCAAATACAATACAACATGGGAGAGGGATGTGAATTCTGAAAAAATAGTAGAAACCTCCTCCAATGATCTCCAAATTGAAAGGCTACTCTTCTCACTGAAGATTGCACACTCTAGTGCATCATGTGAACTCCTCCTGCAAACCCTCTCTGAAAATAACATTGTAAGAGGAAGGGACTGCGCTAGGACTGAGATGAAACAATGGCCTAATGCCAAAATATGCAATAGAAGCTCCGGGATCTCCTTTGCTGATCTCCTAGAGAAAGAGATGGCTCCTCCTCTACAAAACAAGCTCCGAAAATGAGTGTGGATGGTCCCTCACTGCAACACTAGCAACTCCAGTGTTTCTGCCCAACAAAATAACGCAGTAGCTGAAGATGAATGCTTTGGCCTCAAGCCAAGAATTGAGGAATATGAAGAACAGATCCTCCAAGGCCTCCCATGGAAGAGGAGGAAACTCCTAAGCAGGAATTTTTCTTGTGCTAAGCAGCACAAGCTATCTCAGTTGAACAACTGAAGAGAGAAAATCAAAATTCTCAAGCATGAAATGAACAATGGCTCTCCTTCACCTTTTTATGCAAGTAATTCTTCCTTGCCATGGACCCCACTCACATTAGGGTTTCTCTCATTTCAAATTTCCCTCCATCAAAACTGCGCAGTTTTCATGAGCAAGCTTCTCCTCTATGCCACGTTGTTGACTTGGTCAACCATGGTCTAGTTAGCTTGCTTTTGGCCCTTTTCACACTAGGGAATGCCAAATTTAGCCACTTAAGTGATTCTTTGCACCTTAGGAGAGTTTATTTTTCTGCTACATGGGCTCCCTTACCCATTTTATTCCTTTTATCATCATAAAAGAAAAATTAATGTTCCAATTACCTTATTTCAAAATTTGGAACATTACATTTAAATCCATCTCCTTTTTGTATTAGTGAACGTGAACAAGATCCTAATGATAATCATAGCCAAGCTAGTAAACCTCTAGATATTAAAACTGATGTACCATATCCTATACATGATTCTACATTTACCAAAATCAAATAGAGATATAGACCTTTGAAGATGCCTTCTATACTTTATGACTTTCCTGCAAAGCACTATAATTATTTGATTATGTTTGATGGAGAACTTGAAAATATTTCAATTGAAAAACACATCCATGGTTTTAAACATTTCCTTTACCTTTTTTAAATTGAACAATATGACATATGTATGCAAAATTTTGCTCAATAATTGCAAGGAGAAGCTAATATATGGTTTAGAATTCTTCCAGCTGGGACTATTCCCAATTTCCAGCAGTTTGAGCACATTTTCCTTGACAAATGGGAGGTTGATAAAAACTATTTTCATATTATGGAAGAATATGAAAGTCTAAAGAGAAAGAGGCATCCAGGTGAGACAGTTCAAGAGTTCTCAGCCTAATTTAATAAATTTTATAATTCAATACCTTTTGATATAACCCCCCCCACCAGGGCTAGCTATGCTTCATTATCCTTATGGATTTGATGCTAAAATTACCTATCAATTCAGAGAAAGGAACTCAGCCACATTGGAGGACATGCATAAAAATGGAGTTGGAGTGCAAGCTAATTTTTTGAATAAAAATTCCAAGATGAAAGATGAAAGAAGGAGAGGTGTAAAGGAGGAGCCATATTCATGATCAAATAGCAAGTTGGATGTCATGATGAAGACAATGGAGAAGATGATGGAAAGAATGACTTTGGAAAACAAACTTACGGTTAGAGAGCAATAAATAAGACCTAATTTCCAAGAATTGTTTGCAGAAGAAGAATTTGTTGGTTTTAATTTTGATCCATCTCAAGATGAGCACAGAGCTTATTGTTTCATGTATTCACTTGAAGATAGTCATGGAGGTGAACTGGAAGATCAACCTGTAGAAGAAAAATCTGTTGTTCCAATTTTCATGTTGGCTAACATTGTAGATGTAATTTACTTTCCCAGGTATGATGAATATGATGATGACTATATTGTTGATTTTGAGTTTGACTCTTCAGAGTAACTAGCAGAATGTTCTCAGCCAGAAAATGTTTAGTTTCAACAGCTTAAAGAAAGTAATGAACCTGCATATATCAATTATGACAGTAATGAAGAACATGAGGAAAGTACTACATCAGGTGAAGGAAATTTTCCATTATGTTTTGCTTCGTTCCAATTGTTTCAAGATAATTTACATAGTGCTATAACTTAGCAACCTCACACTGATATTTTTGAACACGAACAACATTGTAAATCATCTCAAGAACCAAGTGATATCCCTTTAATATAGTAGCATATTTCTCTTACTTTTCATGACCATGTAGTTGATTATTTGGAGGATTTCTATAGTCAAATTTTTTATGCCTTTGAACAATTGTGAATTTGAAAATAAAGATGATGGTCAACAAGTATCATAACCAAACATTGTTTTTTTTTCCAATGTTGGTTTTATTACAGCAATTTAAAGTAGGCTTTCAGCTCTTTTGTAACAATTGTTAGGTCCTTATATTACTAGTATAGTCCCTTATTGTTGTTAGTGTAACTCCCTTATTTTTATTTTTGTACCCCTGTAACCCCCATATTGTTATTATTTTGCCATTACATTATTATTTTTAGGTTGGCTAGGATTACATTATGGCCCCACTAGGATTACATTGTGGCCCCATGGACTCCTATATATAGAAATGAGGTTTTGTCATTTGTATCATCCAAGAATTGTTCATTTATGTAATGTATTGGAGGTTTCCCCCTCGAAGCGGTTGATTTCTAAGGCGTTGATCTTTCTTTTCTTCTATTTTTGGAGCTAGTTTCATAACATTTGGTATCCGAGCTTTGGATTATAGGGTTTCGCTACTCCAAACAAGTCATCGTGGAATTTTCGCTATAATTTTTTTTCTATAGAGGTTCAGAAGCTGAAAGTTTTATAGAGAGAATCCAAAATCCTAAGAAACGTCGTGGAAAAATTTGAGATCTTGGTTCGCAATATTTTCAAAGAGATGATCTATGCAAATTAGGTATTTTTGCAAGCTCCTGAATTTAACCTAAACAGGTCATCGTGGAATTTTCGCTATAAATTTTTTTCTATGAAATTTTCACAAAGCGAAGCCAAAATCTTGAGGAACACCGTGGAAAAATTTTAGAGCTTGATTTGGAATATTTTCGGAGATATGGTCTGTGGAAGTTAGGGATTTTTCAGGCTCCCAAATTTCATCTCAAAGAGGTGACCGTGGGATAATCGTCATAACTCTCTCTTTGAGAATTGGATTGGAATTCAGTAAAAATTGGACGCAATTACACGGACTATAGTTTCTCCTATATTAATTTCAAAGTTGAAGGAGGAAATAGTGACACATGGCAAGTCATACAAGTTCGCTCTACTGAACCATCTCATAATTAGGTCATCGTAGGAGATTAGGCATAACTTTATCTTCAAGAATCCAAATCAGGTAAGACCTATGGCATTTGAAAGAAGATTCATAGGGCTACTTCAAGACTAAATTTCAAATATTGAACATTCAAAATCACAGGGATAATTCAGTTTCAATATAGATCTCCTCAAAAACAAGAAAAAGGTGTGTATTTTTTTCAAATTGCATAAGTCTTGTTTGAAAAATAAGTATAAGTGATTTCAAAGGCCTATTGAGCATAGATATCAGTATTAGGTTATGAAATGCCTCCTAAAAATAATTCAATGCTCATTAAGCCCTCATATTACTCTACTATGACTCGTGAAGATGAAGAATTGCAACATGAACTATCAAAATGACAAGAGCAAGTGCACCAAAATTCGCTATCACAAAGAGCAACAAAAAATGAAATGGAAATTTTGAAGAAAAGCATGGAAGCTAAGATGGATGGTTCGAATAAAGGCATGGAAGCTATGATGGATGGTTTGAAGAATGGTATGGAAGGAAAAATGGAAGGTTTGAACAAAGAAATGGAAGATTTGAAGGAAGGTTTGTCAAACTTGATACAAGAAATGGTTCCTAATGGCGAAAAGATAGTAGAGGAAACTCATGATGAGAACAAAATAAATGTTAATCGTGATTTCATAAACTCTAATGTTGGATTAAATAACCACCATATTCCAAAGATGGATATGAGAATTTTGATGGCAAGGATCCCGTAACATGGACACTACAAATGGAGCAATATTTTGATCTCAATAATGTGAAAAACACATAAAAGGTATGCATTGCAACTTTACATTTAGAACAAAAAACATTTGTATGGTATCAATGGCTTTGCTCCCGTAAAAAAATTGTCACTTCGTCAATTTTTGCAGAGGAAATTATAGCACATTATGAGGATACAAAGAGCAACACCTTCTTTAGCCAATTGATAAATATCAAACAAAAGGGTTCAGTGGTGGAGCACATTTAGGACTTCCAAAAATTGAATATAAGGGTAACTGATATTCCATAGGAACACAGGATTGATGTCTTCATAGGTAATTTAAAGGATAACATCCAACATGAAGTTCACGTTTGGGAACCTGATTCATTAGAGAAGGCATTAAGGTTGGCAAGAAAAATTGAATGTAAAATTATGGTGACAAGGAAGCCTACCACTCACATCTATAAATATGGAAGTGTTGCTACTCCTAGACTTCCACAACCTACAAGGTTCATACCACAACAACTGGAACAAAAAAGAGAAAAAGGGCTTTGCTACAGTTGTGATAGAAAATACATTAAAGGTCATAAGTGTGTTGAGAAGAAATTATTTTACATAGATTGTGAAGAGGAGGAAGAAAATGAACAAGAAACTTCAAAATAAGAGGATATACACCAGGAAGCAACCCTAGAAGAAGAAGAAATGAGTCCGACCATATCATGTAATGCATTGGCAGGAATTACCACTCCTCAAACTCTTAAGATAGAAGGACATATCAAGAAGAAAAAGGTAATAGTGTTGATTGATTTGGGTAGTACCCATAATTTCATTCATTGTAAGGTAGCCAAGGAATTGAATTGTTTCCTATACCCAGCACCAGAATGTCAAGTGATGGTTGCAAATGGAGAAACTATAAATTTCTCTAGAAAATGCCATAATATCAAGATATCCATGGGGAAATGTATTGAATAGTCCAATGCTTTCCATCCCAATGGGAGGTGTTGATGTTGTACTGGGAGTACAATGGTTACAATATTTAAAGATGGTAGCTTTTAATTTTCAAGAACTTTTCTTGAAAAAAAATTGGAAGGAAAGGAAATCGAATTACAAGGTATCACGGGGAAGCCAAGAAAGATAATAAGCTCTAATGTCATGAAAAATATTCTGAAGAAAGAACAAAAAGGTCTAATTGCACAATTCTTCTCACTAGAAGTTCCAATATCAAAATCATCTATTTCTCCATATCTCCAAAAATTCTTGGAAAATCATTCCAAGGTGTTTGATACACCAAAAGGACTACCACCTATTCGTGATCATGATAATGCTATTCATTTGATTCTAGAAGTGTTCCTCCAAACATCCAACCTTATAGATATCCTTATGTCCAAAAGAGTGAAATTGAACGTATGATTGTAGAAATGTTATAGGTTGGTATAATTCAACCTAGTCAAAGTTCTTTCTCTGCTCCAATAGTATTGGTGCACAAGAAGGATGGATCATGGCGCATCTGTCTGGATTATAGGGAGCTCAATAAGCTCACTATTAAAGATAAATTTCCCATTCATGTTATTGATGAATTATTGGATGAATTACATGGAGCAATTTATTTTACCAAGGTGGATCTTCATTCAGGATATCATCAAATTAGAATAAAGATGGGAGATATTCCGAAAAAAGCATTTTGAACTCATGAGAGTCATTATGAATTTTTGGTCATGCCTTTTGGCCTTACCAATTCACCTTATACATTTCAAGGGTTGATGAATTTCATTTTCAAACCCTTCCTCAGAAAATTTGTGCTAGTATTTTTTGATGATATACTAATCTACAATAGGTCCTGGAAGGATCATGTTCAACATGTTGACAGGGTGCTCAAACTATTGCAGGAGAAACAATTATATGCAAAGACATCCAAATGTTTATTTGGATTACAAGAGGTGGAATATCTGGGTCATATTCTATCTCATGAGTGTGTTAAGGTAGACCCTAACAAAGTTAAATCCATTAAGGAATGGAAAGTGCCCACAACCATAAAGTAGTTATGCAGATTTCTTGGATTAACAGGGTATTATCGCAATTTTGTGAAGAATTATGGGAGAATAGCAGCACCTCTAACAACATTATTTAAGAAATATGCATTTTCATGGACTCCTCAAGAAACTAAGGCCTTTGAACATCTTAAAGAGGCAATGTGCCTAGCACCAGTATTAGCTACGCTAGACTTCACAAAAACCTTTATTGTGGAATGTGATGCCTCAGGAAATGGAATTGGTGTTGTTTTAATGCAAGAAGGAAGACCCATTACTTTTGAAAGTCGTTCAATCAAAGGAAAGTATTTACAAAAGGCTATTTATGAGAAGGAATGTTGGTAATACTACATGCACTAAATAAATTGAGACCTTACCTAATGGGAAGACACTTTAAGGTAAAAACTTATCATGATAGTCTTAAACACTTTTTGGAACAAAGGCTATCCTCAGAAGAGCAGAAAAAATGGGTCACAAAGATGTTGGGTTGTGACTTTGAAATCATATACAAAAAGGGAATCTAAATTTTTTTACAGATGCACTCTCAAGAAAGGATGAAGAGGTGGAAGCATTTCTTTGTGCCATTTCTATTGTCCAACTAGATTAGATAACTAAAGAAAGGGATGAATGGAAGAAGGACAAAGAAGTGTGGACACTCATTCAAAAGTTACAGCAAGATCCTAGTACATCTGATACTTTTAGTTGGAAAAATGATTCCTTATGGTACAAAGATCGCTTATATATTTGCAATAATTCCCAACTAAAACAAAATATTCTTTTGGAATTGCACACGTCTCCTTTAGGAGGACACCCGGGGTTTTTAAAAACTTACCAGAGGGTGAAGAAAGAATTTTTTTGGGATGGCCTTAAATATGATATTCAAAATTTTGTGGCAGAATGTTTGGTTTGCCAGCAAAATAAAGTTGAGACAATTAAGACCCAGGTTCTTCTACAACCTTTATACATTCCAAGTCAACGTTGGGAGGAGATTTCAATGGATTTTATCACAGGTTTACCTAAGTCTAAAGGAAAGAGTGCCATCATGGTGGTAGTTGATAGACTTACCAAGTATGCACACTTTTGTGCATTATCTCATCCATTTAAAGCAAATAAAATTTCTACTGCATTTATGGAAACAATTCAAAAGCTACATGGAAACTCAAAGATCATTGTAAGTGACGGAGATCCCATTTTTACAAGAAATTTTTGGACGAAATTTTTTCTTGTTTGGGTACTCAACTAGCTCATAGCTCATCTTATCATCCTCAATCCGATGGTTAAATAGAGATAGTGAATAAATGTTTGGAAGGATATCTTCGTTGTTTTGTATCTGATAAGTAAGCACAATGGGTCAAGTGGTACCTCTCGTTGAATGGTGGTATAACACTTCCTTCCATACTACAGCAAAAAGGACACCATTTATGGGACTTATGGATATCTTCCACTATCCATCACATCTTCTTTAAGGGAAAATTCTAGGGTTAAAGTAGTGGAGGATCACATCGAGCATCAACAAGAAGTTCTCCAACTCTTAAAGGATAACCTAAATTTGGCACAAAATTAAATGAAACAACAGGCAGATCAACATCGCAGTGAGATAAGTTTTGATGTGGAAGAATTGGTATTTTTACGGCTACAACCATACAAACAAATTTCCCTCAAGCAAGCTAAGAAGGATAAAAAATTATCGCCAAAGTACTATGGTCCTTAAAAGGTGTTGCAAAATATTGGTACTATGGCATACAAATTGTAGCTTCCTACTTCTTCGCGAGTGCATCCAGTTTTCCATGTTTCATGCTTAAAAAAGGTTATAGGGGACAAACTTCCATGACAAACTTCCAGGTTAAACAATATTGCAAAAACTTGATGAGAAGGAAAAAACCATACTGGAACCTTAAGCAGTCACGGAAACAAGAACTCGATAGCTATGAAATCGATCAATTTGAGAGTATGTCATCAAATGGAAAAACTTACCCACTGAAGATTCTACATGGGAGGATGATAATTTTATACAGAAGCACTCGGAGCTACTCAAGCATTGAGGAAAACACTTTTTGAAGGAGAGGATCATGCTAGGTCCCTATATTTATAGTATAGTTCCTTATTGTTGTTAGTGTAACCCCCTTATTGTTATTGTTGTACCCCTGTAACCCCCATATTGTTATTATTGTGCCCTTACATTATTATTGTTAGGTCGGCTAGGATTACATTGTGGCCCCACTAGGATTACATTGTGGCCCCATGGACTCCTATATATAGAAAGGAGGTTTTGTCATTTGTATCATCCAAGAATTTCTCATTTATGTAACGTATTGGAGGTTGCCCCCTCGAAGTGGCTGATTTCTAAGGCATTGATCTCTCTTTTCTTCTATTTTTGGAATTGGTTTCATAACAACAAATATCAAGATAAAATGTATAAAAACAAAAATGAAAGTAAAGGGATGGATTTGTGGCATGTAAATCACTTGGTGCATAGTCATAATATTTTTTATGAGTAATACATCAGTTCACATGTTTTTAAGGATCCTTTTGCAACATTTTTGGAGTCAAAAAATGGTCCTAATTTTTTAAATTTTGTCAAAATTGAATGTATTTGCAATTTTTTATTAAAGATATCTTCAAGTAGCTTTCTCTTTTTTCCTCTGGAGGAACGCATGCAGGTAAATAAATTAGTGGACAAAATTCTTATATGGTTTCACTGGATCTTTGAATTCACTTGATCTGGATCAGTTAAGAGTGTGTAGGTGTGTGAATAAGCTCAATGGTTTGAGCATATTTTTTAGCACTTGTTAGATTTCCATTTCAACAGAGTGTTAGTTTCCAACAGTTTGTTTTAGCAGGTTAGTATTATTTTTCAATTTGCAAGTGTGGAAATTTGTCATTAGAATTTTAAGCTCGAAGAGAAGGCCTTGATATTTTGATGGCTTATTGTCATTTTCAGAATGTAGTCAGTTTGATTCAAGCTAAGGGGTCAATAATCCTAATGTTTGGGCTACTAGTCTACATTGCTCTTGGCACCTCACAAGGAGGATGTCATCCCCATTGGATCCAATTTTAGTTTCCTATAATAATAGTAGTCATAAAGCAAGTTTTTTCTTTCAAATTTAATTGAAAAATGTATAAATGTTTGTTATGATCTTGTAGAGATCAAGATATGGGTCTTAGTTTAGAATAATTTTTTCATTATTCAATGTAATTATGTCAAAGTTTGTGAAGAGTCATGAAAATATTCATTGATGTCTTGATAGGTTGAGTTAAGTGGGTCTAGGGTCAAGTTTCATAAAAATATCATGAGTGAGGTCATGTTGTTATGTCTTATTATCATTGGCATAGAGTTGTAAGGACCTTTAAGTCAGTTAAAGTGTCAAATTGCAATAAATCATGACATCACTTAGGTACAATGCTTAGAAGGACAATTTTTTGTGTCTCACAAGTGTTGTGCATTCATCATTCAAATTCAAAGTTGCAATCATTGCCCTTGAAGTGTGCATTCAGCCACCTTGGGAGTTAAAATTCATGGTTAACCTTAATAACTTCCAAAGAACCTTCATTTTTCCATCAGAATCTTACTATATGGTTATTTTAGGTCACTACATAAAGGAGGCAAGGGAAGTGGTGTGCTCACAAATAGGTGGCTCTGCACTTTCGGTTGTAGGTAAAATTCATAGTTTTAGGTACTTTTTATTATGAAATAAAGTTTCTAAGGAGGAAGTTGACAATGTACAAGAATTTTCACACGTGTTGAAGTCATCAAGAAGCTTAGGAAGTGACCAAGGCTACTTCAACCATGGAGCATTGCACTTTTCTACTACGTTTTTTTGTTTATGTCAAACTAGGAGGTTGCACAACGCCAACATTTCACTTTCACACAGTGATCCTTTTGAGTGAGTTTTCCGTGTCAAAACCTCTTGTATTTTTTTACTATGGTCAATGTAAATATTATGAGGCATCCAAGGACTCGTAGGCTCGATTTGGACTGAGATTTCAATGTAAATATGCTTGGAAAGGATTATTCAAACAATCCCTATTTTTCATAAAACAGATTTATTTTCATTGCATTAAGGAGAAACAAAAAATCCTAATGAGGAATTCAACCCCTAGATGTGGGAAAATATTTGTTTTATCCTATTGATGATGTAATTATAATCAAGCAAAGGGTTGGTCAGGTTCAGAGGAAGAGACATTGTGTTCTAAACTTACTTTTGACATATTTCCAGTGAATGAAAGACAAAGGTTGAATATTACAGAGATCCATGTGTTAGTTGCTTTGGATATGTGCTTATTTATTTTGTAAGTTATATTATGTTATCGATCATGATTTGAAATGTGTCTTCTTGTTTATTTAAACAAATATTTGTCTCAGAATTCACTTCAAATGGTGCTTTGTTTCAGTTTTATAAACATATATGTTTTTTTGCTAAAATGATATTTAGAATTCATCATATTTTTCATGCTTTGTATGTCATTTTTCATCTATCTTCAACTCACCCTCCAACAATGAATTTGACTGAAAAAACTCAAAAAATACTGCATATATTTCTCTTGTTGCAATAGATCTTCATTATGTAGAATTTATAAACACAATAATGTATTTCCGGATTCTCCTGATCTAAAAACTTAATCTTATGTTAATTACATAATCCTTCCACTTAATTCTTTGGGAAATTAAATCGCCAATTGAAAAACACATATGAAGAAAATAAATCTCACATAACAAGATGTTTTACTGGGAAAGCTTAAAGCTAATGATGTAGGAGCATTCAAGCATCTACATTAAAATTGGAATCCAAAGCTGTGAAAGGAGAATGCGCGGACATTCAATGTAAACCGGGGAAAAGTTTGTTAAAACAGAACTAAATTGTTGGAGCTGATAAGGTTTAATTAATTATAATTATCTGCCATGTATGCATAATGAGAGATTTAGGGATTTTTTTGAGAGATTGAGGGAGAAAATTTGTGGATCTTAAATAATCCACGCTCTTGAAATTTCTATATAAAGAGTATATGTTATGTGAGAGGGAGTGGGTGTGAGAAGATACAATGTAATCGTAGGAGAAATTGTGACTAAGGGTAAGATGCCTTAGACTGTAATCGAATTTGTATATAATTGAATTGTGTCTTGTGTGAATTTCTTTGTGTTTGATTATTGTTTATGTATAATTTATACTTATGAGTTAAATTATGTTTTATGGATTTATTGATCGACCATCGATCACTATAAGGATCGATGGTGACCCAATGATAATAAGATGACATAGAGTGAATTGTTGTATGGATTAATGTGAGTGGATGTAGATTATGATAGAGGTAAAATTGTGTTATAACTTATTTCATCATACATATGTGCATAGACAGTGCGTTAATTTGCAGGAATAGGTGTGCACTGGGAACCAACTTAGATTGGTAAAATCGATCCCAGAAAACATCAGATTGTGTAGTTTTGAAATGGAAAGCGAATCATATAGCTTTCAACATGAAATAACAAATCTGGAATCAAACCAGCGCAGAGTGGAAAAAATAATTATACATGAAAACTTTGGGCAATTCTGTCAAAGGTCATACATCAACAGTGTGGCCGATATCTTTTAATTCTTCCGGAGACCAAATGGTCTCCTGCATCAATGACTTAACATTGATGGATTGGGATATTCTCATAAACCCAGTGAGAGAAGTGGAAATGGTGGACCCTAGAAACATATTTTCACCATTTCTAGATATCATGATCAAACAATATGCTCAGTTCACCGATCAAGGAGCGGTCTTATTGCTAGTGGAATGTCTGATGATTGTATCAAGATCTTTAGTGAGAGCACTGATGATTCTGTGACATCGTTTCATGGCACATCATATAAGTTGATTTTAAAAAAAAGAAAAGGCTCACTCAATGGATGTGAATTCAGTCAAATGGCATCCCTCAAAGCCTCAGCTACTGGCTTCAGCAAGTGATGATGGTCGTATTAAGATATGGGAAGTTACTTAGATAAATGGATTAGCAAATAAACATTGACATATCATAATTACGCATGACATCTAAAGGATGGAAGATTGGTATATGTTACTTGTAGGAAAAGCAAGCTTCTTAATTGTTGCTTCTTGTTGAATCTCATCTTCTCTATGGGTTTGCCTTTGGGGAGTACTTTAGTCAATAAAAGTGAAGTGTTTCGTTCAGATTGTGGAACCATAACCCGCAGATCCATAAATTGAGAAAAGCGCAGTTTTATTACGTCAGCTAAAAACCCCAACTACCATATATTATGTATATCAATGGAACATGTAACAATATCATACAAATCTCAGTTCATAGAGCTCTCGGTACAATATTCAATCATCACACACTGTCATGCAGAAATTTGCATATCTATGCACCAATTTCTTGCCTCCTGAGAGCCTGCCTCCACTTTGAAATCCTTGCCGAATAATAACCCTGAATGAATTCGACCTTACCTTGCCTTGACTACGCAATCCTAATAAGCATCTCCAATGTGTGTGTAGATGCATTGAATGCATCACTATAGTCAAAATGGATATTCCATCTCACCCTTTCACCTATCTCTCTACTGGGTCTCCATTGGATATGACATGCAAGTAGTTAACTGTTGTATTTCTTCAGTTGCAAGTAAGACACTACTTGTGAATTAATTAAATAATTAATTCACTCATCTATCACTAGTGTATGTTCAGTTACAACTAGCACAACTGAGCTTAACTCACTGAACTGAGTTAAACTAAATAACAACTCACATAACTACTCTTCCAACTCTGTTACAACTTGCCACATTAATCAGTTATAACAAATTCCTCCATGCATGAGTCACCAACCACCCTAGGAATTGTGTAATTCCTTTAGCCCACTGATGTGCCACATCTGTTCACTGAAATAAAGAGCTCTAAGAGAATAAAGTTATTATTTATTTTCTTATTATTATTAAGGGCTAATAATAATCGACATGCATTCTATTTTTAGATTTTCGATCTATAAATAGACTTTGCCCATATTCTAAAAATAGAAACTCATCTAAAGGTATAATTTTCTCAACCATCTAGAATCAACCTCCTACTAATTTTAGAATAGACTCACCATTCTAAAAATAGGCATACACCTAAAACTAGCATGTGTGGGCCCCACCTAGTTTAGGTGATTATTTTTCACTAGGATCAAGGAATGATGTTTCCGGATGCCACTTTCATTGTTTCTTGTTGCAATATTTAACACATTATCCCATTTATTCACTGAAAAAATTGGTTGAGAGTGACTCCATGTCGTCTCACACCTACCATCAAACCTTTAAAATAAATTCATTTCTCTTTGTCCTTAAGAACTAACCTAAAATCTAAAACACTCAGTTATCTAATTGACTAAAAAATCCTATAAACAGACACCTCTCTAAAGATAGAAGCGTTAGATTCTAGCTTACAATTGGTTTGTGGTTACCTCTGGGTTTCCTTCTTGCAGCCAAAGTAAATTACAGAGTGCTAACAATACGCATGAAACTGTGTTGGCTCAAAGAGATTCTGAATTAAGAAAAATTTCCAAGATACATCAAGATAGTGAACACCACTAGCCCCAAGAGTGGGGCGTTAGACAAACCACTTGCTCCTCCAAAAGAAATTTTTTCCTCTCTAATGCCTGGTAGGAGGAGCCAAGGTGAAAAGTCCTTTGCATGAGCTATGAGGGTGTTTATATAAAAAAATGTAGTGACCATTCACCTCCCTTGTGATTCCTTGACTACCCTCGTGATTGTTTTACTTCTCTGTGACTCTTTGACTCCTTCATGAAATTTCACATTATATGCATGACCCTTGGACTTCCACTTTACATTACATTTCTACATTAATTAATTTACATAATTCACAAAATGATGTAGAAAATTATGACTCATGACATGACATGACATGACACTAATGACATGGAAATGTCAATCCACTCTTTGTTGTTGCTTTCCTTGTGTATTCTTGAGAGATGAACATGCTCTTCTTATTCCTCCTCCATATGGCTTGAAAATAAGGAGTCTTCAATGTGATTTTTATTTTTAGTTGTTTTCAAAATTTGGTGTCCCTTTTTCTTTCTTGTTTGATCAACTTGTTTTTGAAGCTTCAAAGTGTCTTCTAATAGGGTCTCCTTCCCCACCTCCTTCATCATCATCTTATCATAACATGATAGAATACCTAAAACTAAAATCCACTCATGTCAAGACAATATCATTATGATAAACCCTTAGTATAACATGCTTCATGATAACCATTGACTTAGTTGGGACTGGGTTACAGGTTGGGAGACAGGATCAAGGATTGTGTGCTTATGCATCTCAGGAGGTTAGGGGTCAAGATTGAGCCTTGAGACTATGCAGTACGCAGTTCAAGCAGACTAGGGCTATTCATTTGCATAGTTGAGGGGATCAAGAGGTCACGCTGAGGACGTGAGGCCTGATGTTTCGCACTGCGTAGTTTCAGGTGGACAGATGCCTAGGGATTGTGCAATTGTGTAGTTCAAGGGCTCAAGTATAAGGCTTGATTCTTGAGACTGTGTATTTCACAAAGTAGATTGATTGAAGTTAGGGACCTCACATTTATGGAGCTTAAGGGTCGTGACTAAGCACTAATACTATGCAGTGTGCAGTTATGGAAGGCAAGGACAATACATTATGTAGTGCCAAGAGGCAAGGTTGAAGCTTGAGGAATGAGACTATGCACTGCGCAGTTCAGGAAGTTTGAGTGACGACAGGTTGCTCGATCAGGAAGTTATCTTGATTTGGCTAAGTGTGTGATCAATGAGGCCAAAATGAATAGTGATAAGACTTAATTATAATCACACACTTATAATAGTTGATGACACAACATTTATCACTCAGAACACATGATTAACATTAAGACGGTGTGCAACTAAAGATACACTTTGTGATGATAGTAATGACACTTGTGTGATATTTCTTCAAACTTTTGGAATGAGTGTGATATGTATCTACGTCGTAAGAAAGACTCATTAACACCAAGGTTACCCCTTGAAACAAATAAAAACCACATATATGTGATGTATGACACTTCCCTTTTCTAAAATACGACACTTTTATTTTCTTCTAAATGGGACAAGAACACTTAGAGAAAACACATGTAATGAATCTTATTACTTGCGATGACAGCATACAAAGTCAAAGTAGGCTATGAAATTTGGATGTAGGCCTAAATTTTTGAGGGTGTTGTATCGGCGACAACACTTGGTGACACACTAGTAGAATTCCAACTTCTCTGCCTTGGTTAATTATTTTGTGTGGGGTCTAGTTCCTCAGGGAGTAATGGTTCATAGTTCAAATCACTCTAGTTTCCCCATTTACCCCATGTATAAACATAGTCCCCTTCATCCTTTCTAGGTTGAACATAATAATAAAATCATCCATATCACAATGTTTTGAATCGAGAGAAGTGTAATCTTATTTGTGAGCTTTATATTTTCAAAGTATAGTTTTTCATCTCTGGTGTTGCTTCGTTGCTAGCAGGCCTAGACATTACCCCATCTGAGTCATTTCAGGAACACAAACATTTATCTATTTCCAGTGAGCCATGATAGTACCCTGACAAATTTTGTTGCCTCACCTCCCTATGCAGGATGTTCATAGGCACTTATTTAATTCAAAGGTGGAAGAGGGATCATGAATTATTGAGAGAAGAAGAGGTTGTTACTTTAGAGAATCATATATATATATAACCCCTGAGATTGGTTTGTACATTTATATTTTCCTCTTGTCCTTCTCTACTTGATCATATTAGTGTGAAAACATTGAAACATAAAGAACTGATTATAGGTATGAGGTTTATAGAATAGACATGGATATCATGTTTTGACATGAATCTTTCCTTATGCAAGATTAATATTTTCCATCAGAATATCATCGACCAAAAGGTGTAACCAAGATGAAGAATAAGGACTAAAGGTTAGGAAAATGTTTCAGTGTCACAAGACCCTTTTCAATTTTTCCACATACATTGGAACCAGAAAACACACTTACACATGACTCTTATTCACTTGAATGAAAGAAAATAGAATGAAAATATTGAAAATGGCAGAAAACAAGACAAAAAACTATGTACATAGGGTAGGGCACAACCTTAGACTTTCATTGAAAATATTGTTTCAAATATTATCCATTTACGGGAAGAGAGTTAATCTTCCCATCCAAATATTGGAAAGGATAAGTGTGATGGCCAAGATTCTCATGAGAAGTAAATGGTCCGATCCACAAGGATCAAAACTTAGTGTGTTTCCCCTTACCTTCATGGGCTTTGTCCCACTTGATTAATACGAGGTCACCCACATTGAATTCCATTTTCTCCATAGACTTCTTATCTTAATATGACTCTAGTGAAGAGAAAAAATTATTTTTCTTTCTTTATTTATTCCTGTAGATTAAGGATATCCTTTATCCTACTTTGAGGCAATAGACAAGTCTTACCTTGGGATTCTTACAAAAATTTAAGGGAAATCAAGTAGATGTTCGAAGTTAGGATGACTTCTTTTAAATACACTAGGAAGTAAGGAGATGTATTCAAATAAGGTTTAGTGTGACATGGTCAGCCCATAGGGTGTTCACCCAAGAAGTGTGTCAGTTCCTTTGTTTAGAGAAGACGATATTTTTAATGATACAGATGAGGTTCTTATTTCTCGACTCAACAATATCGTTTCCCTACGGGTAGTAATTAATTGAATGTTTCAATACGATTCCATTTTCCAATGAAAAATCATATAGCTTTAGCAATAAAAAATATGTTGCATTGTCAAAACCAAGTGAAGGTTGAATGTTGAACCTATTGATGATATTCTACTTGAGGAAGTTGATGAATTCCTTATCATTCACTTACTTAAGGGGACTTTTTATGTCCACCGCATGAAGTAGTCTATAGCAGTAAGGATATAGCATTGCTACTTTGATGAGTGCAAAAAAATATCACCAATAACATCTAAGCCCCATTGTTGGAATGGTTCTTCTACATCTATGGGGAAGATGACTTCTTTTCTTAACCAGTGCATTTCTGAAAAACCAAACATTTGCGAGCATAAGCGTGAGCATCTTTCAAAAGTGTGGGCCAGCAAAAATAGTGTCACATAACTTTGTGTGTCATAGTATCACCCAAAAAATTTCCTCTAGCTTATCCTTCATGGAGGTAATGCAGTACCTTTTCTGAATATAGTGCTTCCAAGCATCTGAGTAGGAATTTGTTGTGGTGCTTTCTAAAAATAACTCCATGTACCAATTCATAAGATAAATATTTAAATATGATTTCCCTATTTTGTCTTGTTGTTAAATGAGAGGGAAAAGTGTCATGCTCAAGATATTGTTGCACATCTGCGTACTAAGAGGTTGGTGTGTTAGTAGGGGTAGATTATTTTATATGGTACAATTTAATCTCCTAATCTCATCCAGAAGATTCATCCTCAGGTGTGTTTGTTGCTTCTGCTACTAGCTGGCATAGACCATGGCCTTTGATGGTGTCAACTGGTTTGAATTAGAGATCGTACTCTTATAAGCTAGTCATCCATTTTTCTCTTCTTTCACCCAGCTCTTGTTGAACAAACAACAATCTAATATCTAGGTGTGGCACAAAGATAATATAATGATTCTTCAAAAGATAAGGACAGAATTTTTTTACCACCTTGCAGACTATGTATGCTTGTTTTTTGATGGTAGGATAATTTAGTTTAGGTCACTACAAGCTAGAACTCATGAATGATATAGCCCACTCATTAGTATGATCATATTTCTATGTAAGAACTGAAGCGAGAGAAGTATTAGAAGTGAAAGTGTAGAGAAGGAAATTTTTGTTCAATTATGGACAGTATAATAATAATGTTTCGGCAATTGTTTGCTTTATATGAGGGAAGACATCATTTTCCCTTTTATCCCACTTGTATATCGCATCCTTCTTTATCATCTCCTCTATTAGTTTCACTATTTGTGTGTAGTTAGAGGTTAATTTTCGAAGGAAATTAATTTTCCCCAAGAAGGACTACATGGATTACTTGTTCACTAAAAACAGGATCTACTTGACATTTATGACCCTTTCAGGGTTCACCTTAATCCCACTTTTTTCTATAATATTGCCCAACATATTTCCCTCAAATATTGCAAAAATTCTCTTCTTGGGATTAAGATATATCTCGTATTTACTATTTATGACATCGCTTAAAAAATTGCTTCAAATGGCACAAGTGGTAAGATATTCTTTTTGAAAACACTATTACATCATCAAGATAGAACACTACGCTTTGACTAATTAGACTGAAAATGATGTCCATCAAACTTTGGAACGTTGCACCGATATTAATAAGTCCAAACAAAATTTTCTTGAAAGCAAATTTACCCCACTTGGTTCGAAAAGTTGTTTTTATCTCTGTCTGGTTTTGACACTAGAACCTAGTTACATCTTGAAAATCCATCCAGCAATGAAAACATTTCAGAGCCCGATATTGTCTATAGAATTTATTCCATCGTTGATACTAGATAATTGTCCTTGTCCTAGGCGCGGTTAAGTTTGTGAAAATCCATGCACATGTATATTTCCCCTAATTTCTTTCTCATCAGGACCAAATTTGAGACCCACGTTGAATGTTGAACTTTAAATATGATCTAAACATCCAGTAGCTTCCTCAACTCTTTCTAAAACAACGGCTCAAGCGTCAAATGAACTTTATGAAGCTTTTGCTGAAAAGGCTTGGCCCCTTCCTTGAATCATGTGTTGGATTATTCACGTGTCATAAGCTTTGATATCATTGTATGTACATTTGAAAACATCTCGGTACTACTTGAAAATGCAAATGAAAGCTTTCTTCTCTTGAGATGTGCAACAAGTGCCAAGATTGAAGAACTTCGGATCTTGTTTTGTAGTGAGACTGATTTGTTGGTGCGACAAATTTGAACATTGGTTCTTTGCATTCACAGGCCCCTTAAAGAGATTTTCAAATTCATACATATTTTCAAGTGACACCACACCCATGGGCATGGGGGTTTTTTTTCGTACTTGGGCTTTATCTTACAATGCTTTATCGTACTCATCCTCGTTGATGGTTGCACCTTTTAACACATCAACATTCATCGTAAAATCCAGTATATGTTGGTCATCCTTGAAAACATGAAAATTAGTGATACTATCAGGAACAAATGGCTTATAAATAATTTAAAATCCATCCCTAAGCGGTGATAACCTAGTGTTACACAGCATTTTGTCACCGTCCCTGTAATCCCTCATCCTGTACATTGGAGGACTATTCCCGCGACCTGTGTACGGTAAAATGTCCTGAAAACACCTTGATGGCATCCTTCTGCATAAGGGCAAGAATTCTCCTGAAGAACATTTCCTCAGAAAATCACTAAAAACATATGTTTGGGCATTGGCGCGAGCAGCCAGTTCATCACTCACGCCTACCAGGGAAATTTACACTAAGCTCGTGCCACATGGAACTCTATCCCTGTGTATTTCCCACGCCAAGCCTATTTGCGAATTTTTTATAAAAATAAAAGGCATAATTTTGCTTCTAACAACTTCAGAATAAATCATCAAAAAGAGGTTGGATTGTTTGGCTCTGGATCTCCCTGATTAGGAAGTGCTTTTCCACCTCTCATGGAACCTTCCTAAGAGATAGGACTCTCCCCCATTATTATAGGGATCCTAACCTCTCCTTCTCCCTCTATAAAAGCCTTCCCTCTCTATTTGCAACCTAGCTAAACATTTGGGAAGAAAACTATAGATGAGCGACTATTGAGAGCAGAGCCAAGGAGAACCCCGTAAGAGAGAGAGTCTTGTCTAAATTCCCGACAAGATTTGTGAGACACACTCTGCTGGAAGCCCTGCCGAAGGAATAACAAGACGTCAGAACTCGGTTGTAATATTTCTTTAATATTTTAATATATGCTCGACTATGTTATTGGTTCCATCATTGTATTGCTTATTTGTGTTATGCAATTTGATTCAATATTTTCTGACTGATTGATAGTTACATGTTTGAATTATTACGTTGTATGTCGTTGCTTTTCTCTACATATGTATTGGTGTCCAGACGCGGTGAGCGAAAGGATTGTGATCTGTCAAGCTAGGAACGGGAAGCAGCACTTCTTCTTCGACAACAGCAGCGTAGGACTTGAGGTAAGCTATCCATCGTAGCTTTGTCTTTTGTAACTAGGAATCGATATCGTAGTGTGTTTTTTTGGTTTCTAGACCCACTCTAGGGCTAGTGGGATCACCTTTGTCTGCAGAGGGGATTAACCTCCACAACACCTAGCAGCACCATTTTCCAATGTATCTACAACAAAATTATGGATTCTAGGAATAGAAAAAATATTGAAAGCGTGGAATTCTGAAATAAAATGCCATACCTCTTGTCAGTAACTTTTGAGATTAGGTGACACATAGTGTACAGTATTTTGTACTTGTCGTATAATGATTCAAGAGTCACCTATTTATTTGAGTACACCAACTTTGAGGTTGATGGATTTATTCAAACCCAATATGAGTGCTTTATATTATGTGATATTGTTGGTGCACTCAAATTCCAAGCGGGAAGAGATTAGATGTTTTCTCTATTGTAGGTATAATAAAATGAAGCCATCATCCGATCCCTCTTTTGTTTTCAAACCTTCAAAATATAAAATCTAAAAATTAGAAATGCTAGAGCTATGACCTACACTAGTACTATCTACATCTACCATAAAAATTTCATTATCACCTGTTGGATTTCTAGGAAGGAGTTCCAACTATGTATCTGGTGGGACTGGTGAAGGTTGAGCTAGATAGAATTTGTGATCCACTTCCAGAAAGCAATTTTCTAAAATCACTTCTATGAAGCCCATTTGTTCATTTTTTTAGTGTCCCTTCTTGGTGAGATAACATTGATGACACTTACAGAGGGTGATTTTGATATAATGATATAATATTATGCATGACATACTTATGTACATGATTATATGCTATAGACTTGGTTTGGGTCACCTGTTTGTTGTATGGTTATGATAATATCTATGGCTTTGTGTATAAGAAGCAATTTTGGTTAAGAGCATATTAGCTATGTTTTCTCTTTCTGTATCCTAGTTTTGACATAGGTGTATGACATGGATGGTGATCCAAGATTGGGACACATAGATCCATGGATGCTCATGGTTATGTGGAACATATGGTTAAATTATGATTTATGGATAATACATAACTTGTATGATTATATATATGTCTAACCTTGTACTGAGTAGGATGTGGTAAGGGGGCCAGTCCTTTTCCAACAAGGATGTTCAATTATGAATGACTGTGGAAGTCATGCACTATCCTTGGTAAAATGTGATTAAGTTAATTTCATTATGAAATTCATATGATTATTTTGATCTATGAGATTTTGATGTGTCAGGTCTTCGAACAAGGCCTTACCAACGAACCATCAAATGGATAAAAGCTAACAATCGGTACCATAAGAAGAAACGCGGAGTTTCAAAGCACAGTAGATGAGAAAGCATGGAAATTAGGGTGTGGAATCCTAAATCCAAGAAATATAAGGACGTGGAGTCTTGTATATTTAGGGCACGGAGTCCTAAATATTTAAAAAGATCAAGTTATGGAATCTTAGATCTTTGGAGTAGATCAGGGCGCGGAGTCCTCAATCTACTAAGGCACGAAGATGCATGAAATAGGGGTGCGGAATCCCTATTATTCGAAAGAAAAATACCACTAATGGATAGATTTCCTTAAATATAATCTCAATCTAACAATTTTGGAATGAATTTCTAAAAACAAAAAGTCATGTCTAGCATCTCAAGTATGACTTTCCAAAAATAGTAAATCTCCTTGCATAAATTGGTAATCAAGCATAGTTGAAGGAAATTAAATTAAGTTATCATTAATCAATCCTAATAGTTCAATATTGACTTAATCCTCAATATTATTAGTATCATAATTATCTTTTATGAGACTATGATGTTTTATTAAAAGGGAATTACAAATTAACTTCATCACACCTCTCTCCTTCATGACTCTCATGTCTCTATGTAACTCTCTCTATTTTAAATATTATATTACACACTCTTTTATGCACTCATCAAGGAATGGAATATTCCTATTACACTCATTAAAGATGTGTCATAAAATATTCCTCTTACATTCATTAAATATATGTCATAAAATATTCCTCTTACATTCTCTTTAATGCATATGTTACACTCTCCTTAAATAAGGCATGTATACCTCTTCTTAATGGCATAAGTTACACTCTTCTAAATGGAATACAATGCATGCATATTACTCCTCCTTTATGAAAAGAATTTTTTGCTCCTCCTATATATGAGTCTCATGTATTCTCACATGGGGATGGATGGTGATTCCAAGAGTGGAAGAGACTTGAGGAAGATTGTGAGAGGGAGAGATATGGAGAATTACCAATTTCTTCCAAAACAAATCTGAATTCCTTACTAATCTACTAAGTATCTATGGAGGTTGAACATGAGTGGTATTTAGAGGAAGTTAAAACTATCTTCCTTAGTTTGCCTTGCATCTCTCTCTACTTTTGTATTTTGGCATTGGTTGTGAGATTTTGCAGCTCGGGGGTTCCAGGGGGAGAAGGTCTTCCTGGATATGGTTAGGAGGAAAACCAGGTGGTTCATGATGAGTTGGTAACGATATTGGCGTTGGAGCATACTCTTATTGGAGCTAGAGCATACATCCATCCTTTTGGAGTTTTACAAATTCACTCTCAAGAATGTGGATCAAATTATATTATGTATTTTTGTAGTTTATTTCATAGTTTTTGCTCGTTTGGTTGTTTTCTCAAACCTACATGTATATGAAGTGTTGCACACCAAATGTGAGGAAATTTCGTAATGGTTGTTGAAGTATTTTCTTGTATAGTGTTGAATTGATTAACTACAAGTACTAATGGATGAAGCATGTAGGCTACGATGAAATAGATGGAAACATTTTAATGGATTAATTTATTTTTTCCCCCTCTTTGTACAGCTCTAGATAACTTTTCATACTATGTATTTGATAGATGTCGTAAATGAGATTGTAGGATTTTTAGGTTGTTTTTGTTTTGAATAATCGTGTTTCTAGGCACCCCTGTTTTGATTCAGCTCAACCTCAGGGGATATCCGTATCAGTAGGCCATTTCACCCCGACTTTGATTTCAAAAATCAAGTTTTCAGACACTGATTCCCAAATCTTCTATGTTTTGCAGATTTGCTACTACATGTAGGGACCGCTTGTTGTTTTGTTTTTTTGTTTGGTTCTTTTTATATTGGATCTGCCTAAAAATTTATAATGATGAATCTAATATAGGCTAACCACTTGGAAATTTTGTTTAAAGTCTAAAATGGTTAAAACATTGAAAATTTAAATAACTTTATGGCAACTTGTTGTATGACTGCCAACTCTTTGTCAAAATTCCTTAATGGATGTACCTTAAAACTTGTGAGATATGTGAAAAATTCCTAAATATTTATATTCATTTATTGGCATAGATTCAGCAATGAAGATGGTTGATAGTCTACTTATATCTTGAGTTCAATTATTAACATTACTCACAAAAAAATTAAGTCATGTAATTTTGGATTCATGTTAGCTAATTTTTGTGAAAACACCTTAAAGAGATAATGGCTGTAAGGGTGCGATCATACCAAATTTAATGCACCAGATCCCATCAGAACTCCACGGTTAAGTGTGCTTGGGCTAGAGCAGTACTGGGATGGGTGACCTCCCAGGAAATCCTAGTGTTGCACCCTCCCCCTTTTCTGAAGGATGGTTAGATTTGCGCCCCGATACACCAGAGGAGGTCCGTCGCCATGGCTAGGGTTTATTTTTAAACCCTTTTTGTGCCCTATTTGTTCCTTTTTTGTTCCCTTCCTGTGCCCGTGCTGTTCCTTTGTTGTTCCTTGTTGTTCCCTAGTTGTTCCTTTGTTGTTCCCTTACTGTGCCCAAGAACATGACCCTTCGAGATAAAATGTGTGCGCTGCATGTGCTAGCTACTGGTTGTCTCTGAAACTTAGGGCTCATTTGATTGTTCACCATGGAGGAGATGGGCTCCTCCCAGCCTCCTCCCCCTCCCCCGCCAGAAGTCGATGCGTTCATGTCCCTATTGGCCTCGTAGCCCAAGAAGAGAAGAATCGAAGCCTCAAATTTGTAAAGCGTATGGAAGAAATCCCTTCAGTTGATTTGCCCCTAGAAGAACCTATGAAGGTCGCTCTTTCTCTTGCAGATCGGGCGCTCATGGGTCAGTTCACAGGATTTTGGCCCTCCCCAAAAACAACAAAAGCTTGGGTGATCAAGAACTGGAGACCCCTAATCTCAAACAGTGTCACCTCCTACTTTCTATGAAGAGGCTACTTCCTCTTCGAGTTCATCTCTAAGGAGGAAAAGGACCTGATCTTCTGAAATGGACCATACTTCATGGGTCCTCAAGCCCTCTATCTGAACCGCTAGACGCCAGATTTCGACCCATCTGAGGACGTTCCAAATTTTGTACCAGTTTGGGTTAGGCTGCCGAACTTACCAGTTCATTTTTGGAGCTGGGAATCCATGAAATTCATAGGAAATACCTTGGGAAAGTTCATAGACAGAGTCAATAACAAATATCATTATGATTGCACCAGGATCTGCATTGAAGTAGATCTGGAAGTGGGATTACCGAAAGCCATAAAAGTAAATGTAGGAGGGTGGACACACATCTAGAAGCTCGACTACGAACAATTACCCTTTAAATGTCGAGGGTGTCACGAGTATGGCCACTTTGTCAATAATTGTCCCAAGAGCACATCGCAAGCTAGAGAAAAGAAGGAAGGATGGCAGCAGGCGAAAAAAGCCAAAGGAAATCCTAAACCACCCCCAAATTAGCAAGGGGTAGGAAAGAAGAAGCAAGGGAATGGGAATCAGTCACAAGCCCGCCCCAAGGAACAAGGCAACAGATTCGAGCCACTAAGCTCCAAACAGGCAAAAGCTCAAGAGGTGGAAGCAATGCAAGAAGATCTGCTAGAAAAAAACCTCTCCAATCAATCCAATACAGTTACCATCTTTAGAGACTGTCTAAGAAAATAAATATGCTACTCCAGAGAAGGAGGACCAAGACTCAGAAGGCATAGAGGAGGAAGAAGAAATATTGGATTCACAAAATACAGTTCAAAGATCGGCAAGGGGACAGAAGACCTCCCGTGAGAAACGAGAACATGAAACATACAAGGATAAGCTGCAAGGCATCCAGCATATGTTGGAGAAACTTATGGGAAAAAACCCCAAAGTGACAAGAAAGAAAGGACAGGGATCCAAAGGGGTCCTAAACTCTTCTAAAAGTAAGTAATGAAGATAGTCTCCTGGAACTGTACAGGGCTAGGAATTAAAATAAAAGAAGAAGAAATGAAGAGTCTTATAAGGAAAAAAAACCCAGATATCCTTCTCATCCAGGAGACAAAGTTGGAGGAAGGTGCCTTTCTCCAAAGTAGTTTTCAATTTTGGAACAGTAGTGGAAGACAGGAAGTATCTGCTAGAGGAGCCTCTGGAGGTCTCGGGATTCTTTGAAATGAGGCAAGGGTAAAAAAAATGTCAGATATGAAAAATACCCATCGGATGCTCATGAAATTCCAGCACCAAGATTCAAAGGAAACTTTTAGCCTGCTCAATGTGTACGGTCCAGCAAGTGCAAGGGAAAAAAAGAGTTGCTGGGATTCAATTCGAGCTCTCCCAAATGAAGAAACCCTAGAGAATATCATTCTAGATGGAGATCTCAACATTACTCTCACGCTAGATGATAAAAGAGGAGGTTGCATTGTCAGAGATCCTACTCGTGAGTGGGTTGAGGACATCATCTAGGACTGGGATCTGCTTGATATAAAGCCCAATAGAGGTAAATACACTTGGACCAATAGAAGAATAGGCCCTGTTCACATAGATGCTAGGCTAGACAGATTCCTTATCCAAAGTTCCCATCTGCTCTTAGGATTAGATGCTAAATCTGAAATCCTCACCTCGAGTGTCTCTGACCACAAGCCAATCAAACTAGAACTCAATAATCATAGAAATTTTGGCCCCATTCGCTTTCGTTTCAGCTCACTCTAGACCAAGCAAACCAATTTCCTTGCAAGGGTGGAACAAATCTGGAAAAAACCAGTTTTGGGTGCTCCTTACTTTGTTTGGGAAGAGAAGCTACGTAGAATTAAAAAGGAATTAAAATGTTGGGCCAGGTCTTAGCCCAGCCCTGTCGAGGAAAGAAAGGCAACCTAGGTAGCGTTAGAGTTGCACCAATAGCAAATGGAAATTTCTCATATCTCAACAGAAACCTTAAAACATGAAGAGGAGCTACAGTTAAAGCTTCACAAAGCCTATTTTCAGGAGGAAGAGTATTGGAGGCTGAAGTCTCGAAGTCTTTGGCTCCAAGCGGGTGACGGAAATATTGCTTTATTTCACAAAAAGGTGCAAGCTAGAAGAAACCAAAATGTGATCACGGAGATCCAGGAGGACTTGCAAACTCACACTGAATTCCCTAGCATTAAGGAATCCGCCTACAACCATTTCAAGAATCTCTATAGAGAATAAGTAGATTTGGTGCAACACCCAGATTTGCTGGAGATGATCCCCCAAAAAGTAACAAGTAAGATGAATCATTGCCTCGCTTCCCCAGTCAATAGCAAAGAAGTAAAGGAAGTTGTGCTAGCCATGGAACCGGATAAAGCCCCGGGACCTGATGGTTTCACTGCCAGATTTGTCCAAATATGTTGGCACATTATCAAAAAATATTTAATCAAAATGATCTTGAAATCCAAGGAATTTCATAGAATAGGAGGCAGCACTAATTCAACCTTCCTAGCCCTAATTCCAAAAGAAAAGGGTGCTACCTCCTTTAGCAGATTCCACCCGATCTCCCTTTGTAACATTAGGTACAAGATTATCACCAAAGTCATAGCAAATAGAATGAAAATATTGCTCCCAAAGCTTATTCATGAAAACCAAGGAGGATTTGTTCATGGCAGGAAAATAGTGGAAAATATCATCCTGGTGCAAGAAGCAATTCATTCCAGTGCTCAGAGGCAGGAGAAAGGGATGGTTGTAAAATTGGATCTTGCGAATGCCTTCGATCGGGTTAGACATAAATTTATTTTTGAAGTATTGGCCAGGTTTGGGTTCAGTATTTCTTTTATCAATTGGATCCGAGCTTGCATCTTTGAACCCTAGATTGCCCCATTGGTAAACGGTCGACC
This sequence comes from Pinus albicaulis, assembly GCA_034641835.2. Lineage (NCBI taxonomy): Eukaryota > Viridiplantae > Streptophyta > Pinopsida > Pinales > Pinaceae > Pinus > Pinus albicaulis. The sequence continues at coordinate 151,986 of JAXQQM020091907.1, read as the reverse complement.
TACCGATTTCTTTAAAGCTACAAGGGGGCTCAGGAAGGGCTGCCCCCTCTCCCCAATGTTGTTTGTCTTGCAAGCCTCTATTTTAAGCTTCAAATTGGAGAAAAAGAAACAGGATCTGGACATCATGGGCCTCAAGATTACCAGAGGAGTCAAGGACATCAACCATGCTCTCTTCGCAGACGACTCCCTGCTGCTTGGAGGGGATTCTCTGTGCACTGCTAAAAAATTTAAACAAGAAATTGATAATTTTTTTGAAGCATATGGAAGCATGTTAAATACTGGCAAATGCAATCTCTATGGTTGGAATATCCCAATATTAGAACTGTCCTCAATCATTCGATGTTTTGGGATTTCTGGAACCACCCATTGGGTCTCCTTCAAATACTTGGGTCTGCTGGTGTTTCAAATAAAGTCAACAGGGATTGGCTTCCTTTGTTGGAGAAATTCAAAGCCAAACTCCAGGGCTGGGGTACCTCTTGGCTCAATCTAGCTGCCAAGTTAGTCCTAATCAAATTGGCCTTAAACAGCCTCCCTATCTTCCAATCTTCCTTAATGCTTGCTCCCAAAGGTGTTCTCAGAAAAATGGATGTGTTAATCAGATATTTATTTTGGAAAGGAGGGAAGCACAACTCGTGCAAGTTGCCCCTGGTTATTTGGGATAAGCTCTCTGCTCCCTATTATGAAGGTGGTCTCATGCTGAAAGACCTGTCTGCACACAATATTGTGTTGGGTGCAAAAATTCTTTGGAAACTGATCTCTCCAAAACCTGGGTGGGCTCAAAGAGCCTGATGGAAAAAATATTTTGGTCATCCAAGACTTAGAAGTTTGGATTCCATCATAGAGATAATAAATGGTTCCCAAATTTATGGGCTGTGCAAACAAGCGCTCCCAGTTATTCAACAGAACTGTTATTGGATCCCTGGGAATGGAAAATCTATCCACCTTTGGGCTGACAGAATTATGGATGAGCATCCTCTTGCAGATATGAGAGAACTGTATCCTCTTATGCGTTGGATGGGCCAGAGAGGATTCTCCATGCTATGGGATATCTCTAACTCGATTGGCACAGACTGGGTGGGCTAGAAAAATCCCGATCTGCCTATGGATCTGGAGCAGTTATGGACGCTGTTAGTGGAAAATCTGAAGGGGAAGGCTACTCTCAACATGCTACAGCGGGACGAGAGAGGATGGGGCTTAAAAATTGGTCGTTACTCTATTGCTGAAGGATATCATGCTCTCACTTTGGTTCCTCACGTTCCCTGTAATCCAGCCAAATGGAAAGGCGTTTGGATGCATAAAACAATTCTGAAAATTGATATGTATGCCTGGTTGATTTCTCATGGTAGTATTCTCACGGAGGATAACCTCAAATAACGCGGATTCCAGGCTCCTTCCCAGTGTGCTTTGTGCCATGTGGAAGAGGAGACTATTAATAATTTGTTGTTGGAATGCGTCTTCGCCAAAGAGGTTTGGAGGGAGGCTTTAAGAAATTTGGATCAAAAAGTTTCCCCTCCAAGTCAAATTTCATGCCTGTTTTCAAATTGGAGATCAATGTACCCTGGGAAGTTAATAAACAAAAGTTGGGTTCAGGTCGGATGGATGGCTCTTCCGAAGATGGTCTGTTGGAAACTGTGGCTGGAAAGAAATCGTAGAATCTTTCAAGGCCGCTCCCAACTCCCCAAGACGGTCTTCCTTAAAGCCAAATATCTGCTAATGTATTTTTTACAGGTAATTCATAATTCCATTGAGTTTTCCAACTCCGGAGATCAAGAGAGTGTATGGGGGAGAGAATTGGGTTTGAAAATTCCTATGGCAATCATCAACGAAAAGAAATCTGAGGACTGGAAAGTTAGAATGCCATATGAAGATTTTACTGAATGGAGCAAAGGGACTAGCCACTGTCTCCACTTTGATGGGGCAACCAAAGGTAATCTAGGGAAAGTAGGAGCTGGAGGAGTTATTAAAAATCCGGATGGTATTCTTGAGCATAGATATGTGTGGGGGCTAGGGCGCAACACCAATACTCAAGCGGAAGCTCTAGCTTTGCTCCAGGGATTAAGACAGTTAAACAAATTTGGCATGGAGGAAGCTAGAGTCTTCGGTGACTCTCAAAGTATCATCCAAATTCTGATCAATAATTCTAATCCTAAAGACCTCAGACTAAATAGAATTATTGCAAGAATTAAAGTGGTTATGGGAAAATTTCAAGAACTCAGGTTTTTTCATGTTCTTCGAGCTAATAATAAGGAAGCTGACAAGGAATCCAACAGAGCGGTTTATCTCTCGTCGGGAACCCTTCAAAACGACGAAGATGAAAGTTGGGACATGATCCCATAGTTTAGATTGGATTCTATATGTATTTTTGTATTTTGTTAAAGCAGTTTGTATGTATTCATCGAATAGTATATTCCTCGGATATTGCAAGATTATGCTCTTCCAAAATCTGGAATTATCCCTCTGCTTTTCAACTGATGAAAGCAAGTGAAGATATCACAGAAATCTTTCCATGTATGCTGCCCTGCAACTTTTTTTTGAAACTTTATATAAAATTCTAACCGCTTCTGTTAAAAAAAAGAGATAATGGTTGTAAGTGTTTGACAAAATTCCTCAGTGTTTGTACATTTCATGTTTGTAAATTTTTTTTCATAATGTTTCAATGGTTGCATCTAATAATGTTTATGAATTTTCCATAAAAAAAGGGGCTTAAGTTAATTTAGGATTTGCAACCAATGTGTTTCTAGCTTAATAACTCCATTGAGTTATAGGGTCCTGCTGAAAATTCACAATTAAGGTAAGTAATTTGTTGTAATATTACCTCACATATGAATTCATAATTATTGGATACTGGCCCTATATAAATTTAATTATTCTTTTAAGAAAATAATTCATAAGAATGTTATTTAGAACAAAATCAAATTAGTCACTCTTGAACACATTTAATTACAACAAAATTAACAATTAGCTTATTGTAAATTGTGGTTCATAAAGGTTGACAATTATTCATCCCACTAAATACTTTATATTTTGAAGGTGATTTTAGTCTTGAAAAGCAAGTATTATGGTTGTATGTTTTGGATCTTGATAAAACTTGAACCTTGTAACTTTGAGGATAAGTTAGTAGAATTTAGGGTGTAGTGTAAAGGACACCAATAACTTTTATGTCCTTAAAAAAAATATATATATCGCATTTTGATTCAATATAATATTTCTCTATAATAATTATGGTAGGTAAGGTGGGACCTTACATATGGTATCAGAGCTAGTTACAACACTACAGCCCAATGGTCCAACATGCTTACTTGTAGGTTGATGATGCATGAATGTTGGTTTTGCATGCATGTTGAGTTGTTGTATATATTGACATGGAAGCATATTGTTTGCATAAAGAATATTCTTATTATTATGTCATTTATTAACTCATGAAAGAAAAAATAATTCTTTCTTATATTCCTTTATACTTTTGTTAAGATAAGTTATTAGCAATATGGTAAAATGCTTAAAGACATGTTGGAAAGGGATGTGCTTGGGAAAGTTGGGGTTAAACCCAAGCATGTGAATGGCTTGATTGTCAATCGATGAGGTAGATAGGTGGAGTGCATTCATGGTTTCATATATTTTTAATGCATCATTATAAATGTGATATGGGCTTAGTAGGCATCTTTTCTAGCTGAAATCGTATCTACCTTGAAAAATATTGCGTTAATGTAGACTATAGTATGATGACCTTGGTGTGTATGCTTTGGGAATGTGTAACAATTGTAAGGTTGAGATTCAATTAACATGATGATTTTGTTCATCATGTTAATTTTGACTCTTTTCTTACCTACACTAATGAAAAATTAACAAAAGCTACCTTGAAGGATGTCACTTTTAATTGTGAATGTAGATTCAAGAGTAATGTATGTGCATTAATTAGATGTGTTAAAATATGATTTGGGAATACATTCTTGATGAATAAGAATTAAATTCCTCTTATTTATTTGACATGATTTTGTGTATTTTGGGTCGACATTCTACAACAAATAACTTGAAATGACTCAAATACTAGGTTGAGGTATGACCTTCCTATAAACAAGAGGCTTAAATGACTAGTGCATGAAGCATTGTGGAATCCATTTCAAGGAACATTTGAAGCTTTTGTTTTACTTAAGCTAATGTATGGGTGTGGAATCCATACTAGCATATATCTATGAGAAAATTTATGGGTGTGGAATCCATACTAACATATATCTATGAGCTAATGTATGGGTGTGGAATCCATACTAGCATATATGTAGGAGAAATTTAATGGGTGTGGAATTCATACTAGCATATATCTATGAGCTAATGTATGGGTGTGGAATCCATGCTAGCATATATCTAGGAGAAATTCTATGGGTGTGGAATCCATACTAGCATATATCTATGAGCAAATTTATGGGTGTGGAATCCATATAGATAGGAGAAATTCTATGGATGTGGAATCCATACTAGCATATGTCTATGAGAAAATTTATGGGTGTGGAATCCATACTAACATATACCTATGAGCTAATGTATGGGTGTGGAATCCCTACTTGCATATATCTAGGAGAAAATGTATGGGTGTGGAATCTATACTGGCATATATCTATGAGCTAAGTAGTGAGTTAAGGTATGGGTGTGGAATCCATACTAAAATATATCTATGAGCTAAGTAATTCTTATGGTTAGAATATTTTGACGGAATCTCATAGACATGACTAAGGAGGAGTGACTATGAGTAATTAAATTTAAATGGATATATATTTGTAACATGAATTTGATTGAGATTTAAATCCATTATTTTATTTTTATTACAAATGAAGATATTAATATTGGTATATTTAACACCATTAGGTGGTTTAGAATGTTTAGAATAACTGATTTAAAATAGAACGTGTGAACTAGGTGTCTATCCTATAGTATTGTAATCCTTGTGTATGTGTTGGATTTAGGTAGAATTAAAATTATTTTCAAATGCTTGAAAGGTAGAAAAAGATTATTGTAATAAGTTGATGAAATATCTTTTCTATTGGATTAAAAAAAATTAGGTCTAGGAAAGCCATAATAATCTCTTTAATGATTTTGTCAGTTGAACATTGGTTGAATTCTATTTAACCAAATTAATTAGAGAAATTATGAGGATTGAACTCGTATACTACTCTAAACTATTGTAAGTTAGGCGATCGAGTATATATTCATATTGTTTATAAATTGTTAAGAGAATGACATGTTTAGAAGATAAAACTTTATGTGGTGATAACTTTGTTTGAGTTTAAAGTAAAAGGTATGTGATTAATGAAAGGCTTAGTTGAGTTCTTGTGTTACATGAATATGTGCTTGTGATATTTCTTGAGGGATAAATTGAAATAGAGTGAGATCACATTTTGATGAAATGGAATTCTTGCATGATTTAGAAGCCTAAGATGGTTGTATTGTATTTGGAATGGAAGAGATTGTTGGATTTAGGAATTTTGTGTTGAGATGTATAGTTGTATGAGTATTTATTAGTCCTACAAAATGTTGTAATAATTTGAGAGGGTGGTAATTCTCAAGGGTTTAACTTTAGGCTAGAAATTCCCTTGTGATATTATAAATATTATTTAGATTCAACAAGGTTCATCACATTTTGAGAAATGTGTTGTTTTTATAGCTTGTTGTTGCGTACATATTAATAGTAAGGAATAATATATAAAACCAAACGGCCTGATTAATTACTGAATATAAATCATGATTTATTTCATAGTTGGAAAACAAATTGACTTATAGTTATCAAGGTAGATTCAATAATATAGATATTATATTTTCATAATTGTGAGAGTTGTTCTTGATTACAAGAAGCTTTCAAAATGATATCATTAATTTTCTTTCAGAATGAAGATCTTCTAACGGAGTCATTTCATAATTGATTCTCAAGTTATATAAGTGAATAATAATTAATATTATCAAAACTAAAGGAATCGTATATAATACATAAGTGGGTCAATGAAGACTGTATCAAACCTTAGCTTGTTTGTTTATTAAAAAAAAATGGTGCCTTGAACCTCAAATTGTGATTTTTCCTAAAGAGTAAACTTTTAGTTAAAAAAAAACTAAAGGTGGATCCTAGAGATTTTTATTGCGAGGATGTCTTATGGAATGAAAATAGGAAACTTGGATTGAGAAGACATAAATCAAGTGGGATGTAAGAATGGGTTCTATATATGAAATCATGTTTTGTTGCATAATTTCACTCACAATTGTATGTGGATGATTTTATGGTTATTGTATGAAAAATTGATTGTGATATGGGATGGACCATAATTGTTGTTTATACAACCAATGTGTGATATATTTATAGATTGAAAAGCTCAAAATACTACAAAACCAAGAAGATAACACATGTAGCATTCATACAAACTACGAGAAAGAAAAACATGTAAAATATCAAATTATTATAGATAACTTAAGTAGATTTCATATCAATTACATAAAATAGTATTTTGATACGGTACTATAAATTGTATGGCTAGTTTTGATATAGAAATATTTTTTATTTTATATATCAAAACATGCATAATATAGCATGGATATACTTTCTACTTGATTAAGAAATGTATGTTTCAGTTTTCATTGAGTTGCTTCCAATTTAGAAAACATTAAACTATTGATTGGCATGAAGAAAAATATATCAAATACATATATAGAAGGTTAACAACTTATTGATATGAAAATCGAAAAGAACTAAGTATATTATGACTGTAGGAAAAACTTCGGGCCAAGTTTAACCCAAGAGGGAGAGTTTGTAGTGTCCCTTCTTGGTGAGATAACGTTGATGACACTTAGAGAGGGTGATTTTGATATAATGATATAATATTATGCATGACAGACTTATGTACATGATTATATGCTATAGACTTGGTTTGGGTCACCTGGATGTTGTATGGTTATGATAATATCTATGGTTTTGTGTATAAGAAGCGATTTTGGTTAAGATCATATTAGATATGTTTTCTCTTTCTGTATCCTAGTTTTGACATAGGTGTATGACATGGATGGTCATCCAGGATTGGGACACATATATCCATGGATGTTCATGGTTATGTGGAACATATGGTTAAATTATGATTTATGGATAATACATAACTTGTATGATTATATATATCTCTAACCTTGTACTGAGCAGGATGTGGTAGGGGGGTTGGTCCTTTTCCAACAAGGATGTTCAATTATGAATGACTGTGGAAATCATTTCTTCAAAACCCAAATGATCATGGAATTCATGCACCATTCTTAGTAAAATGTGATTAAGTTAATTTCATTATGAAATTCATATGATTATTTTGATCTATGAGATTGTGATGTGTCATGTCTTCGAGCAAGGCCTTACCAATGAACCATCAAATGGGTAAAAGCTCACAATCAGTACCATAAGAAGAAACACGGAGTTTCAAAGCACGGTAGATGAGAAAGCATGGAAATTAGCACGTGGAGTCCTAAATCCAAGAAATATAAAGATGTGTAGTATTGTATATTTAGGACGCGGAGTCCTAAATATTTAAAAAGTTCAAGTTATGGAATCTTAGATCTTTAGAGTAGATCAAGGCACGGAGTCCTCAATCTACTAAGGCACGGAGATGCATGAAATAGGGGTGCGGAATCCCTATTATCCAAAAGAAAAATACCACTCATGGATATTTTTCCTTAAATATAATCTCAATCTAACAATTTTGGAATGAATTTCTAAAAGCAGAAAGTCATGTCTAGCATCTCAAGCATGACTTTCCAAAACTAGTAAATCTCCATGCATAAATTGGTAATCAAGCATAGTTGAAGGAAATTAAATTAAGTTATCATTAATCAATCCTAATAGTTAAATATTGACTTAATCCTCAATATTATTAGTATTATCATTATCTTTTATGAGACTATGATATTTTATTAAAAGGGAATTACAAATTAACTTCATCTATTCAATCAATTCACACCTCTCTCCTTCATGACTCTCATGTCTCTATGTAACTCTCTCTATTTTAAATATTAAATTACACTCTCTTTTATTCACTCATCAAAGAATGGCATATTCCTCTTACACTCATTAAAGATATTTCATAAAATATTCCTCTTACACTCATTAAATATATGTCATAAAATATTCCTCTTACACTCTCTTTAATGCATATGATACACTCTCCTTAAATAAGGCATGCATACCTCTCCTTAATGGCATAAGTTACACTCTTCTAAATGGAATAAAATGCATGCATATTACTCCTCCTTTATGAAAATAATTTGTTGCTCCTCCTATATATGAGTCTCATGTATTCTCACATGGGGATGGAGGGTGATGCCAAGAGTGGAAGAGAATTTAGGAATATTGTGAGAGAGAAAGATATGGAGAGTATCCAATTGCTTCCAAAACAAATATGAATTCCTTAATAATCTACCAAGTATCTATGGAGGTTGAACATGAGTGGTATTGAGAGGAAGTAAAAACTATCTTCCTTAGTTTTCCTTGCATCTCTCTCTATTGTTGTATTGTGGTATTGGTTGTGAGATTTTGCAGCTTGGGGGTTCCATGGGGAGAAGTTCTTCATGGATGTGGTTGGGAGGAAAACCGAGTGGTTCATGATGAGTTGGTAAGGATATTGGCGTTGGAGCATACTCTTATTGGACTTAGAGCATACATCCATCCTTTTGGAGTTGTACAAATTCACTGTCAGGTATGTGGATCAAATTATATTATGTATTTTTGTAGTTTATTTCATATTTTTTTCTTGTTTGGTTGTTTTCTGAAACCTACATGTATATGAAGTGTTGCACACCAAATGTGAGGAAATTCCATAATGGTTGTTGAAGTATTTTCTTGTATAGTGTTGAATCGATTAACTACAGTTACTAATGGATAAAGCATGTAGGATGCCATGAATTAGATGGAAACATTTTAATGGCTTAAATTCTATTTTCCCCCTCTTTGTACAGCTCTAGATAAGTTTTCATACTATGTATTTGACAGAAGTCATAAATGAGATTGTAGGATTTTTGGGTTGTTGTTGTTTTGAAAAATCATGTTTATTGGCACCCCTGTTGCAATTCAGCTCAACTTCAGGGGGTATCCATACCAATAGGCCATTTCACCCCGACTTTGATTTCAAAATCAAGTTTTCAGACACTGATTCCCAAATATGCTCTGATTTGCAGATTTGCTGCTGCATGTAGGAACCACCTGTTGTTTTGTTTTTTTGTTTGGTTATTTTTATATTGGATCTGCATGATAATTTATAATGATGAATATAATATATACTACCACTTGGAAATTGTGTTTAAAGTCTAAAATGATTAAAACATTGAAAATTTAAACAACTTTATGGCAACTTGTTGTATGACTGCCAATTGTTTGTCAAAATTCCTTAATGGATGTGCCTTACAACTTGTGAGATATGTAAAAAATTCCTAAATATTTATATTCATTTATTGGCATAGATTCAAAAATGAACATGGATGATAGTCTACTTATATCTTGAGTTCAATTATTGACATTACTCACAAAAAAATGAAGTAATGTAATTTTGGATTCATGTTAGCTAATTGTTGTGAAAACACCTTAAAAAGATAATGGTAGTAAGTGTTTGACAAAATGCCTCAATGGCTTTACATTTCATGTTTTTAAATTGTTTTCCATAATGTTTCAATGGTTGCATCTAATTATGTTTATGAATTGTCCATAAAAAAGGGGGGGCTTAAGTTAATTTAGGATTTGCAACCAAGGTGTTTCTATCGTAATAACTCCATTGAGTTATAGGGTCCTGCTGAAAAGTCACAATTAAGGTAAGTACTTTGTTGTAATATTACCTCACATATGAATTCCTAATTATTGGATACCGACCCTATATAAATTTAATTATTCTTTTAAGCAAATAATTCATAAGCATTTTATTTAGAACAAAATCAAATTAGTCACTCTTGAACACATTTAATTACAACAGAATTAACAATTAGCTTATTGTAAATTGTGGTTCATAAAGGTTGACAATTATTCATCCCACTAAAGACTTCATATTTTGAAGGTGATTTTAGTCTTGAAAAGCAAGTATTATGGTTGTATGTTTTGGATCTTGATAAAAATTGAACCTTGTAGCTTTGAGGATAAGTTAGTAGAATTTATGGTGTAGTGTAAAGGACACCAATAACTTTTATTTCCTACAAAAAAAAAATTATCACATTTTGATTCAATATAATATTTCTCTATAATAATTATGGTAGGTAAGGTGGGAACTTACAATTTTTTTCTTCAATTTGTGTCACGGTACACTTCATGTATGGCTCACTTTCGACTTGAATCTGATTATTTTTTCTCTTATATGGAAACCATAAATGAGACTAGTCCATCGCAAAGTATCCTTGAAGTTTGTTGGACCAATCTCTACTTAGAAATAATCCATAGGCTTATGGAATGCCCACAACTACGATATTTATACACTGGTGAAATCTATAATCAGATGAGAGATGTATAAAAACATTCTTGAGTTCACTTATAGCCTAGACAAGTTATTTGTCCATTTGTATGATCCGTGCATCATTTTTATCCCATTGTGCATTGGTTTTCTTAGCAATCGACAATGGCATAACATTCACGGATGCACCGAAATCAATTGAACAATTTTGAACATAATAATTGAAAATTTTGAATGTTAACAGAAATGGTGGGAAGAGAGTGTTAGAACATAAATTTACAACATTTACAATAGATTCAAGGATATCGTTAGAGTTACCATATATTACATGAAATACAAAAACTTGTTTACTGGTTGGAGTGTATGATAAGAGTGCTTCAAGAATCAATTCACGATGGCCTGTTATCCATAAGAGTTCGAAGAGTGAAATTTTATCATGAGCTCTTTTCATAGAATCCACAATGTTGTAATCAATGTTTTACATCGCGACAAATTGTGTTTATGAGTCAGGCGATGTAACTGTATCCACTGTATCAGGAGTGGTGGACTTGTTCTTAATGTTGCTGGAAGTGTTCTTTGAAGAAGGAGAACTTTGAGACTTGTCCTTTTGAATTTTGAGCTATATTTGAAGGTGGCATAATTATGTGCAGCAACTACTTCTTAATATCCTACTCATAAATAGGTCCCTTTGTCCTTATATTATAACAATCAACTAACTTCTTGGGAGGAGCTTCACTCATTTTTGGTTGATTAGCACTCTATTTGTCAGCGTTGTATACAATACTGAACATGTTTATTGAATGTCTGACACCTGAACTATCTTTGGTTATAGCAGGTTCACTTGTTTCTTCATTTTTCGCAAGTTCTCAGTAAGGTGTCAATGAGATTAGACATCATAGTGTTCATATTATGATTCCACTGTGGGAATGTATTTTATAAATGTTTCTCTTGATGAAAAGTGTAGAAATTATCCATGCCCAAATTTTCAATGTTGAACACTATGTTGGAACTCTAAGAAGATTTATCCTATTGTGATTTGTTATTTATTTTAAATAACATTCTCTTGGAAGACTTTTTTTTGGTAGTAGATGACTTGCTTGACCGTCTCTTCAATTCTGAAACTTCACTCATGAGAAATTTTAGAGACTTGGTCAAGCCTTCCATGTCGAAAGAGTATTTGTATTTTTTTCTACTAGAAGAGTCTTGGTTTTTCTTACCAACTTATTTGGATTCTTTGGGATCCTCATCATCTACAATGACTCCAATAGATAGAAAATCCTTTTCTATAGCAAGAGATTCTACAAATTTTAAGGAAAATGTTTCCTTCGTGGCTCTCTTTACAAAAAGAATCGTTATTTGGCAAGGCCGATGTGTAATAATATTTAGTGATGTCATTGTGAGGTTGCACATCAGTAGGGAACTTGTTTAAAAATCACACAATTATCTGATTAAATATTTGATTCTTTATTTATCCCCCACTTTCAAATTCCTAAGTTCTTTTAAAAACATGGAGGTAGTCTTATCATCGACAAATTTTTCAAGAAACAACTTCTTAAACTCCCTCCAATTTCAAATTAAATTGGTTGGAATATTTTGGTACCATACAGATTCTCTACCTTATAAATTATACGGAAAGAGTATGTAAGAAACATCATCAAAAAGTACCTCAAGCATCCACATACGCATGTAGAACTTTTCTATATAATATTCAGCTTTGGTCTTCTTGTCTGGATCGAACTTTGACAACAACTTTTCCAGGTGTTTTGGAATCTTGAGAATGATGTCCAGAAGAGCGAGTGGCCCTTAGTCCATCCAATCCAAATCTGTGTAAACCATGTCTTCATCTTATTCCTCCTCCTCTAGGTTCAACCAACTCTTTGAGGGTTTCAATAACCAAATATTCCAACAACGAAACAAGTACACCACTCTGAGTTACCTCTTTCTTTACTAGCTTATGAGGCAGAATCGTAGCGATGGGGAGAAGACGAAGAGCTATCGTAAACTGTCAAGTGATGGGTCATATAATCTAGATTTTATTATAAGTAACCTCAAAGGTGTGTCCCAGGATAGACTAGACATTTTCTTCGTTTTCAGTAGTATGAGTAGGAGTTGAAAAGGGAATGGTGTTTCCTTGTGCAAAATTTTGTTTACTAGGATGTGGTGAGTTTTCAGCCACAAAAAGGTGGTTTTCCTCCTAACACCATAATCTTGACGGTGTTGGATACTGCCAACATGCAAGGGGTATCCCCGATGAAAATTTTGAATTAGACTTCATACTATTTGGTGTGGGAACCCTTCCAGAAATAAGGCCCAACCTCCATATATTCTTAAAGATATGCCTTGGCTTCAAATTTCAACACAAGAGAGTAAGGCATGGGTACTTTCATATTAGAAATTGAGTATGATTTGTGGAATTTTAAACTAAAGAATGTATTAGGGTTCTTCTACCAAAAGGGGAGAGAAAAGTGAGCCTTTTAAAGACAAGTAATAATACTAATCTAGAAAATAGGCACGATCATGTCCACATGAATGAGTAGTTGGACAACTAGCAAAATATTTCACATAGAAGTAACGATTGTTAAAACACATACAACACACCTTCAACAAGATAAGTACCAAATCCACTGAAATATTTCAATTTCCTTACTGATCACCACTATCCCTAATAGTGAGGCATTAGAGCAACCACTTTCTCCTCCAAAAGAACTATCTTCCTCTCTACTTCCTGGTAGGAGGAGCCAAGGTGAAAATTCCTTTACACGAGCTATGAGGGTGTATATATCACAAATGGGGTGAACATTCACCTCCATTGTGACTCTTTAATTACCCTTGTGATTGTTTGACTTCTTTATGACTCTTTGACTCCTTCATGACATTTCACATTATATGGATGACTCTTGGTCTTCCACTTTACATGGCATTTATCCAATATGTAATTTACATAATCCACAAAATGATGTGGAAAATGATGACTCATGACATGACATGACACTGATGACATGGCAATTTCAAGCCACTCTTTGTTGTTTTTTTCCTTGTGTCTTCTTGAGAGATGTACATGAACTTTTTCTTCCTCCTCCATATCGCTTGAAAATAAGGAGTCTTCAATGTGATATTGATCTTCAGTTGTTGTCACAATATGGTTTCCCTTTGTATTTATTGATTGATCAAATTGTTTTTGTAGCTTCGAATGTGTCTTCAAGCAGGGTCTCATTCTCCATATCCTTCATTATCATCTTGTCAAAACATGATAGAATACCTACAACTGAAATCCACTCATGACAAGACGATATCAGTTTGATAAACCCCTAATCTAACATGCTTCATGATGTCCACTAACTGAGCCAGAACCAGGTGACAAATTAGGAGAGAAGCTCAAGTGTTGAACAGTTACACATCTCGGGAGGTGATGGGTCAGGACTGAGCCTTGAGACTATGCAGTGCACAGTTTAGGCAAGCCAATATACTCATATGTGTAGTTCAGGGGCTCAATAGTTCAGGATGAGGGCTTGAGGTTTCCCACTACGCAGTTCTGGAGGGAAAGAGTCCTAGGGATTGAACAATTGCGTAGTTAAAGGGATCAAGTTTGAGGCTTGATTCTTGAGACTTTGCAGTGCGTAGAGGAGACTAACTGAAGGTAGGGATTTCAGAGTTCTTGAGCTCAAGGGTTAGAACTAAGAATTGAGATTGTGCAGTGTACAGTTCTAGAAGGAAAGGATTGCATATTGCACAGTGCCAAGATGCAAGGTTAAGTCTTGAGGACTGATGCGGTGCAGTGTGCATTTCAGGAAGGTTGAGTGATGTCAGGTTGTACAATCAAGAAGTTTTATAGATTTGGCTAAGTGTGGGATTAGTCAGGCCAAAGTGAAAAATGAGAAGACTTAATTATGATCACACACTTAGAAAATTTGATGACACAACATTTATCAGTCAAAACACATGAACAAAATACTTCCATCTCTAGCACTCAAATCTACCTCAGGCTGAAATGAAGTAAAATTCAAGGCTACATCAAACCACGCTCAGCCTCGTAGCTAGCCCTACGAGGACAGGAGAGGGCTCTCTCCGTCAATCTCGAGAAAATAAGCAATAGGATGCGAGATGACTTACAATAAGAACTGATTTTAGGCTAGTAAAGAGATAGGTATGTTTTGTTTTTGGTTTTTTTGGGTTTTCGCCGGGAGTAATGGGAATACAAAAATTTTCGTCCGGACAAGGTCGTACCTTGCAAGAGATCAAGTCACGAGGGTAGGGTGATGATCTTGATGCTTTCAAATTGGATTTATGGATAGATTAGACCGACGAGGAGCTGAAGAGGGAAAAGAAGAACTTGGATCCTCTCCAAACAGCTGAAAACATATAGAACTAACTGAATTCAAAGGCTAAGCACTGTAAACAATGGATTCAACCTTAATCACTCATTCAATTTAGTTCTGAAGCATAATGAAAGGATGGCATACATTAAACATGAAGAAACTTACAGTAAACAAAGGAGAAACATCATCAAGAACAGAACACCACAAGGATCCCAACAAGTGCCGCAGAACCCCTGATCTTTCCTTAGCCAAAATATGAAAAGTATGTACAATAGTATCAAAAGTATCCCAAGAGTCCAACCTGTAGAATGCCTCAGAAATTACAATATATAGATCACTCTAACCCCTTTTCCCACCTCTAGGGGTCGAATTCCCTCTTCAGGGATCAGTTTCAACCAATTCTAATCATGGAACTACAATCTAGGCAGCTAACAACTTGCCTCTAAAAGAGTGGAAACCGATCCATTACATGATTTTTTACTCATTTGAGAGTGAATCTTCTAGAAGAGATAAAAATAAGCCAAAGTTACATGCCAAACATGAATTTACATCATAAAAACCCAAGAATTCTATCCATAGGCAAAACTGGTCCAAAATAGGCGAAATACTGAGCTGGCAGCTGAAAACTCAAAAAATTCTCAAGGTGGGTCGCTCCTGAACTGCGTGGGTCGCTCATGTTGCAGGCTGATTTTGAGGTAGCTCCCGACATCAAAATTGAGCTCATGATAGCTCGTTGGAAAGCCCTGGATGTCTACTTTCCAACCCAAGTGGAATTTCTGAATTTGGAGTTGATTTGACCCTCAAAAACCTCATTCTCCCAGAGGTACTCCCTGCTGGTGCAAAAGGTGGCAGCAAGGTGGTTTTCATGGTGTTTTTGAGCTGTTTGACCATCCAGATTTTGTTGAAATGCTAAGTTGACTTCAGAGGATGCATATTTAACCATGAAAAATCCAAAAATGTAAAAATCTCCTCCAGAAAATGCCCCAAAAAAAAGCGAGCGCATGAGCGCGCGACCCACCTAGCTACAAAACCTGTTTTTAAAACCAAAAATTTGGAAATGACAAAATTTTCTCCGAATTTGCCCAAATTCGGAGCGGAGGTCCTCCATCATGTGTCTTGCTCATTCAACGAAGCTTCGGCCAAAATCCGAAGTGGATTAGGCCTTTTCCGCCGTTGAAGTGCCTTGCGCAACCTCCTCTTCATGATCCTCATCCTCGCTTTGCAAACATGCATGCGAGCCCAGTAATGACCTTTCATGTGGCGAAGCATGTCTTTGTCTCAGTTGGCCTTCGCCAACAGCTTCTCCAGATGTATATTCACCCGCGTGAGTACAGTATCTCTGTCAGCTGGTGTCATGTCACCGGGCCTCTTTCGATTCCACTGCCCGTCCTCACGGATTTGGCGCACCTCATAAAATGTGAGCTCATCCTCGAGCTGTTTGTTGCGCTGCTCCAAATAGTTAATCACCCACTGAGCCTTCTGCAATTGGTCTTTCAGCTGGTCATTCTCGGCTCTTTGCTCCTGGATGACTTCCCTCAGCTTCGAGCTAGGAGAGCCCGTATCAACATCAATGACTGTCATATCGGTGTCCCGGCCTCCTGATGGGCCCTCATCATGCATGGGCCTCTTGCCCCTGCCTTGTACCTGTACCTGCACTGGAGAAGAAAGCGAGACCCTTTCCACATCACGTGGAGATAATACTCGCCGTGTCGATGAAGTCGGCAGGACCCCTTCCACCTCACGTGGAGAAAGTACCCGCCGTGTCGCTGCAAATAAGGCCCTGTGGCCTCGCTGATATGTCTGAACCAAAGGAGTAATGATATGCCCAACCTCAAGCATGTCCGGCTGGTGTGAAGGCTCTCCTGCCTCATAAACTGCCTCGGGAGGCTGCTCTGGCACTCTGAAAAAGTCTCTAGAAATGAAGTCCTCCCAAGTGATGCCCTGCTCTGCCAACTGATGTGACACCAAGATTTTGATCAAGGCGAAATGATATATACTCCTGTACTGCTGCACTGGGCTCGTCTTCTTCTGCACAAATGTAACCATCTCCTCTATGTTGCGGTATATGAAATAAGGAATATTCATCATACGCACCCTTGTGAAGTGCATCAGCAAACGAACATGATATGAGAAAAGACGAGCATACCTGCCCTCACAACTAAAATACTGAATGATGAGCCTCATGAGTGGTGCATAATCATCTCTCAAGAATCTGAATGGAAAAACTCTGCTCAAGTAAGCCACATATCCAGTTTTAATGTATGGCTCATAGTGAAATTTCTCTAACTGCTTACCCTTGCTCCATTCCTCGCCTATGTTCGGTATGCCAGTGGCTTGAGCAATAGTCAAAGGCGATACAATGAAATCAACCCCAGCAAGATTTACCCGATCACCCCGCAAATGAAGAACAAACAAACGTGCTAATTCACGATGAGGCCGGGTTTGCACAACCATCTCACAAAATCTGAAACATGACAAGAATCGAAAACAATCCATAGCTAATGGACATGCCTGCAACCGAGCCAAAGAGGTAGGCTCCTCTCCGCGATGATCACCACTTCTGTTTTCTCTGCGGGAACTCCGTGGCACATTACCTTCAGCCACCGAATCACTGCCTGACCCTGGCTCATATTCTGACTCTGTCTCTGACATATCTCTGATCAAACCTTTGGCAATGTGTATGCTGCTTTGAATGCAGTGAAAGCAAGATTAGGACATATGTTTAACATTCAATCAATATCCCACTGCCAAAACACCATCAAGGAATCAAATTATGGATAAAATCTCTGCATCAAATGGGCTGAAAGGCATCATCTCTGTTTTGAATGCAAAATAAAATTTTGACAAAATAGGAGTAGGCAACCTTCAAAAGTTTGGACACATCTAGTCAAAGGAGAGTATGGTATAATCAGTGATAGGTTTGCCTACGAGTTTATGACCATAAAGGTTTCAATAGGTCATTTGAAACAATGCTAACATTGGGCAAACAAAAACATGAGCAAATGCTAACATTGGGCAATGTGACTCATTACACACATGAGAAATGTGACTCAAAGGGTTTAATCATGGTATAACAATAACAATGTTGACAGTGATATTATGGTTATGAGAGCAGAGTGATTTTCATGTTTTATGAAAGGCTGACCATATCACTGTTTCAGACATCAAACCCATTTTTTACACCATTGATTTTCATTTTAACCCTGAAAACAATAATCTCATAACAGTGGGGTTTTAAATCCTTCATTTGCATATTAGAACCATGTATGATGACACAAATACGTTTGCAAACCCCAAGTGATTGAAGAAAACCCGCTTTGAAGGCAACTGGAGTAAATTCCTAGCCAATCTGGGCGCTCAAGCACAATTCCGGAATGCTGTCTCTGCGTGGGTCGCGCAGGCTCAGTTTGGGTCGCGCAGCCCAGGTGGGTCGCGCAGGTGCAAACCCACTGTGCTAAACCAACTCTGTTTGGGTCGCGCAGCCCAGGTGGGTCGCTCGGCCTCAACCTGGGTCGCGCAGCCCTAAAACCCTGTCCACGCCCTCCAAAAGTCTGAAATCGGCTTTCAATTTTGCAAATACGTTTTGGGAGCAAATGAAATCGGTTCAAATGAACTTGTTTGGCCTTTATACACTTCACAAATATCTTCACCATCATACTTTATTCCAAATCTAACTTCAAACCCACATTACAAATGTTCTTGTAATTTTCACTTTAGCTTTTTCAAATACAAACTTGCTTTGGTTTCTCTAAGGTCGATACTGATGATTTTATTGTCTTTTTGCAGGGATATGGATGTCTTGGCTAGAGAAAAGACCAGGGGTCTGCTTTTACAATGTCTTCATGGCGGAATAATTAAAATTTATTACAAAATGATAATGACAAATTTCTAGTTCCAAAACAGAGTTTTGGACTAGAAATGTATTTTTTTTTTTTTAAATGCTGATGATAATAAAAATAGAAATCCAAGTACTGGACTCTCCTCACCTTGCAGGCTTTATGACTAGTGTATAAATGACTCAAAAAACCCTAGACACCAAGACCTAGGACACTTATTGACATTTTAATGACCTCATACATAATGACAATGACTATAAATAATTTTTTGAGAAAATATTTTTAAAATAGCGCTGCACGTATAACATGAGGAAACACAAAATGACACAACCCTTCGTCAGTTCATGGCATGATCCTAGTGATATGCAAAGAAGCGAAACAAGTGAGACACCTAATAATGAAAATGCAAAAGACGAAATGATCACTGACGGAGGGCAGCAAGGGCTGACTCTAACATTGGCTCCAATGGGGATGGTGGCTCCATGGAGATGCCAAGAACAGCAGATCTCTGGGGGAGTCAGACAGTGCCTCTCATCCATTGGGCGATGGAATCATTATTTCAACTTAACAAGACAAACTTTGAATACTTTTATTGACTGCAGATTTGACTAATGATAGACTGCAATTTTGACCAAAACTGACTAGACTCAAACTGACATGACTTTAAACAAGAAGACTGATAAACTTAACTTTACAATCTCAAACCAACCAACCTCTATTTCCGGAATTATAGCCTTCGCTCCGGGCCCCAGACCGAAAATGAGAGATCAGTGCACTCTTGCAATGAAACAAAGTAAAATGATATATACAATGAAAATGAGATCAGCAGCAAGTGCTCAGAAATAATAGCGCTTCAGCAACCGACCATTGATCGGTCCACCAGGACAATCATCTCCATTCATTTCTTTGAGAAGAAATGCATTCTGCCCCCGATACGCCGCAATCTTAAACGGTCCCTTCCACAAATTCTCAAATTTGCCGTGCTTTCCCTTGTCTTCATTCCGGGCATCCCATTTCAAAACTACTTCATCCAACTGAAACTTATCTGATTTTGCCTTTCTGTCGTAGATCTTCTTAATGCGCTCCTGCAACTTGAAAGTATTTTGAAATACTTCCTCTCGTGTCTGCTGTAAATGAATCATCTCATTAATCCTCCGCTGCATAGGATCCTCTTCACTTCCAGCCTCCTGAAGCAATTTGACCACCGGGACAGCAAGTGAAGTAGGAAAAACTGTATCCGTCCCATACACCAACTCGAAAGGAGACATACCAATAGACCTTTTCTGACTTACCCTATCAGCCCATAATGCATTTACCAACTTTTTGTGCCAAGCCTTCTTGTTGATTTCCAACAATTTCTTAATTATATTCACCAAGGATTTGTTTGAAGATTCCGCCAAGCCATTCCCTTGTGGATGATATGCGGTTGAATGTCCCAATGTAATATTGTACTTAAAACAAAAATCAACCATCCTCTTAGACTTAAAAGCTGCTGCATTATCCGTGATTATTTTACTAGGACACCCAAAGCGTGACAGAATATTGTTTTCAAGGAAAGAGATAATTATCGCATCAGTGGCCTGTCGAGTGGGAATCGCCTCAATCCACTTCGTGAAGTAGTCTGTAGCTGTCAAGATCCATCTATGCTGTCCGGAAGATGCTGGGTGGATTTCTCCGATAAAATCCAATCCCCACTGCTGGAATGGTGCATTAACTTCGATTGGTTTTAGAGGCAAAGGCCGTAGTTTCTGCTTCCCTTCGAATATTTGAAACTCATGACAATTTTTCACAACCTTGAACACATCAGAAAACAAAGAAGGCCAATAATACCTTGCCCTTAGGATCTTATTCGCTGTGGTCTTCCAAAACAAATGACCTCCACAGTCACCTTTGTGAAAATCCTCCAAAACTCTTTGAGCTTCCTCCTCTACCAAACAATTCAACAACATACCCCCAGGGTCTTTCCAATACAACGTAGAATTCAAAATGCAGAATTTAGCAGCCTTTAACTTCAATGTTCTACTCTTATTTCGAGGCATACCAGGCGGTGTAGACAAATTCTGAAGCACATACAAAATGTCAGCATACCAAGGAGAAGAAACAAAAATATCGGATACCTGTATGGACGCACTTTCTTCTTCTTCATCAGACATGGCAGCAATCAAATTTATGTCTAAAGCATGCAGATTTGTTTCAGCCATGAGCTTGGCGAGTCCTTGTCCTTTGATTAGCTTGGTCGGTTTAATCTCCACATCGTACTCTAACAATGCAGCGATCCACTTACCTCTTCTTCCTTCTGGATCTGCCTGTACCAAAACATCCTTAACCGCTGCGTTAGGAACATATGCTGTAATATGGGAATGCAATATGTACACACGGAAATCCTTCAAAGCCTTTACAAGCGCAAGTGCTTGTTTCTCAATGATATTATACTTCAATGCCCCATCTCTTATGATCCGACTGAAAAAAGCGATGGGCTTCTCAACTCCATCCCCTTTTTGCATCAAAACAGCTGCCAATGTATGCTCAGAAGCGAAAGAAAATAAAATGAAGTCTTGTGTGTAATCGGGGCTGATTAAAATAGGGGCTGAAGAAAGAGCTATCTTTACCAAATTAAATGACTTTACTGCCTCTTCTGTCCATTTTACCTGACTGTCCTTTTTCAACATGTTCGTGATTTCTCTAAGGTGCTCTGCAAGATTGGGAATGAAACGACGCAGAAAATTCATTTTACCATTAAATGACTGTATCTCTTTCTTGTTCCGGGGCTGTTCAATCTGCTGAATGGCCTCAACATGTGCAGGATCAACTCGAATGCCATCTTTCGAGATGATGTGGCCAAGGAGCTTTCCTTCATCCATGGCGAAAAGGCTCTTCTTTGGATTCAGCGAAATGCCATATTTTCTGCACTTCTGGAAAACAATTTTCAGATGATATAAGTGTTCCTCATCAAAATTAGAAAATACAGTTAGATCATCAAGGTAAACAACCAAAAACACATCTTTCTCATTGGCAAAAGCCATGTCCATGGCGCGCTGAAAGGTAGCGCCTGCATTCTTTAAACCGAACGGCATCTTTGCGTAATGAAATGTTCCCCAAGGAGTGGTGAACGCAGTCTTGTCACGATCATCTTCCTGCACTAAAATATGATTATAACCTGAGTATCCATCGAGTAGTGACATCCTTGATGCTCCAACTACCCGCTGCAATATGTGATCCATCTTTGGCAGCGGATAATTGTCCTTTAATGATACCTTATTTAGATTTCTGAAGTCAATACATAGACGGATCTCACCTGTCTTCTTTCTCACGGGCACCAAGTTTGATATCCAATCTGAAAAACGAATAGGCACAATAATTCCTGACTTGTACAACCTATTTACCTCTTTCTCGATTGATGGTAGCAGCTTTGGGTTGATCCTCCTCAACTTTTGACGAAAAGGCTTCTGATTTGGTTTGATGGGAATAGTATGCTGAATGATATTGGTATCATATGTTTTAAGATCTGAATAATCCCACGCAAACACATCAGAAAATGAAGATAACAATTTCACGTATTCTGCTCTTACCTTTGGTGACAATGACTTTGACAATTTTACCATCTTGGGATTCTCAGCTGTCCCAATATTTACCTCTTCGACACCCTTCTCTGTTGGCCTCAATGTAGGCTTACGAGCTACATCGTCTTGATCAAACAACTCTTCCAAAGGAATCAATCCCTTAGGAATGATGTTATCCTTCAGTTGCAGCACATCCATTTGATTTATCTGTATGTCATCAATACCATCATCAAATTCTGTATCTATGGAGGTATCTTTAAATTTACCCTTATTCTGCAGAAATTCACTAATCTCCTCATCATCCTCAAAAACTTGCCAACATCGCTGATTGTCTGGAACGGTGGGCCGGTGTTTCACATGTATCTCAAACTTGTTGTTGGAATTCATTGGAATCTTAAGATTGCTTGCTGCCTTAGCAAGTCCATCAGCAACACCATTTTGTATGCGGGGCACACATGTCAAAGTATAATCAGAAAATAACTTCAGAATATCCAAAACTGCATTTCAGTAAGCCCTCATGCGAGGATGCTTAGCCTGAAACTCACCTTTAACTTGCTTTATCACTAATTCTGAATCACCATATACCGCAATCCTTTTCGCATTCAGCTTCTTGAGAATTTTAAGACCAGCAATAAGAGCCTCGTATTTCGCTTCATTGTTTGAACAATCGAATGCAAGCTTGTAAGAACACACTCTCACATTGCTCGGAACTTTATCAGGAGCGAAAAGTGGACTTCGAATCCACACACCAATCCCAGCACCATCGCTGCCCACTGCACCATCAAAATCCATGGTCCAAAGACCATTTTCATCGTCCTCTAAATGCTGAAACTGTGTCGGCTCTGTTTTTCCTGTTTGCTGCCCATTGTCTTCAGCTGATTGCTCCAAAACAGTTTGTTTTTCTCTTCTTTCTTTTTGCAAAACTTCTCTAAAATTCTCATTTATTTCTGGTATGTCTTCTGCCTGAACTAATTGACTTTCTACATCATTAAAACTATCAGCAAGCAACACAAACGACTCTAAATCAGTATGTACATAGTTCACAGGATGATTGACTGGCTTCTCTTTGCAAGTTATCATGTATTTCATCTTCTGCTCACGATACAACTTTCTCATTTGACCGAAGACTGGAATTGTAGCATAAGAGAAATCTAATTGAAGTGTACCTTTCAACTTTGCCCCCCAAGATCTTGCAAGGAGCATTCCGAAACGTGGAGGAATGTCAGCAACCACCACATCCATCAAAACATTCTTCGCTGGAATTTGATCTAAACTTACCACCAAATCTTTGATGAGTCCTATACACTTTACCCTGCTGGAATCGAATGAATACAAATCATGATACTCTCTTGTAATATCTAATCCCAACTTTTCCATGATTGCCTTTGGCATCAAATTGTGCGAAGCACCCGAATCGAGCATAGCATTATGCAATATATATTCATGCAACCTCAAACTGATGTAAAAAGGAGGAACATTACTGTCAGGAGACTCACCATTCAATGCAAGCCCAAAAATCAATTCCGGCTGATCATCCTCAACATTCACTGTGTCAATCATTGGATCAAAGTTCAGAATTTTGGTGACTTGACTACGGTAGCTGCTGTTCTTCATAATCTCCGTCAAAGGAATGGATATTTTCAGTTTGGAAATTTCATTTTCCAAGCTAAATGCTGAAACCTTCTCGACCTCTTTAACTGGAATTTCCTTCTTTTCAGCCTTGTCTTTCACTATGTTTGACTGATTCACCTTCTCAGCTGATGACACTTTACTTGCTGCAGGGTCAATTGTCTCTTTCCCTCTTTTCTGTGGTATTGGTGAATCTGTTTTCGGTGCTGAAGCTTCCTTTCTTTTCTGAATGGGATTTATAGGCACATCTCGATTTCTCAATGAATACTGTTTCTGCTGAGCAGTCAATGCATTCAAATATCCTCTGTGGTATTCATCTGACTCTTCTTCTAAATCAGCATCATTTGTTAGGATAAAATCCTCATCTTTCTGAACAACTGAACTTTCACCATACTCCTCTTCCTCCGTAATATAAATAGGCAAATCATCAGGAGTGAAGAAATGATTTTGCTCACCTGACACATCATCATCATCATCGGAATCATGACTCACAAAATTCTGCAAAAGTGGAGTCTTAACCTGCTGTTGGGCTGCTGGCTCTTGAGCTCTTTGTTCACGCTGCTTAATTCTAAATTGTGGCTGCTGCTGGCCACGGAAATTTGGGTTCCGAAACTGTGTTTCTGCGTTGTCAAGATTCATTCTTCTTAAAGCCTTTTCCAACTCACGAGCTATGTGCTGTTCTGATATAGATGTAGAAGGCTCTTCCTTTATTGTCACTCTTTTCTCTGCTTTCAACCGTGCTCTTTTATCATTCAAATTTGCCTCAACACTAACAGCGACCTTCTGCATATCTTCTAAAGTAGGTGGATCTCTATCACGAAGGGAATAAGCCATCTCCGGATCAAAGCCATCCGGGAATTTAAGGAGAGCAGATTTTTTGGACGGTCTCAAATCGTCTGGAATAGCATTATACACTGTATTGAATCTAATAATATAATCCTGAACCGACTCACCAGGATTACGTTTGAGATTTGTATATTCTGAAGTAATCTGCAGCGGATCCTTTTTCATCTCCCATCGGTCTAAAAACTGCCTCTGAAGTTCTGCCAATGTATCTATGCTTCTTTGTGGCAAGGCTCTGAACCATTTCCGTACCTCTCCTCCAAAGGTTTGCACAAAAAGCCTCATGGTCACATTTTCTTCATCAATCTCGAAACGATCAAAGAAATCTGCCATATTGTCTACATGCTGTTGTGCAGGAAGACTCTGTGGAGTACCATCAAATGTCGGGATCTTACTCTGACAGTCTGCGGGCATATCATTCAACTGCTGGGGTAACACAAGGGGTGCAAAACGAGCAGCCATAGCTCTTGGTGGATTGAAAACAATCTGTTGTCGAGGAGATACAGGAGGAGTAGGAGTAGTAGGTCTATGAGATGTATTCAATGGAAACGGAGAAAATACTATTGATTGCGGATCAGAGAACTCAGGCTGAACCGGAATGGTAGGGACAAAAGGAGGTTCAGTAGGGATCCGTGAACTTGATGAAATTTCAGATGGGTCAAGAACTTGTGAAGTAGATTCAGTAAATTCAAAAGTATTAGTATCCTCAATAGAACTTTGCAGCTGTCTATCCAAGTACTGTGAAACAAATCTATATTGCAAATCTTCAGTAAACAATGGATCTGGGACTAATCTTGACAATTCAGTTTCGGAAAAATTCACAAACAAAGATGTTTCAAACTGTGCATCAAAGGGGATTTCATCAACATATATGATTTTGACAGAACAAGATGCAGATCGGGTAAGTACTCTGGAACTCTCAAAACTCAATTGGCTTTCTCTTTCAGAACTCTCTTGACTGCCTTGTTTTCTAAGGGTCCTTGGAATCAGATTCGGATTTTCGAAGATTGTTGGTGGATCAGGGTCAGGATTCGCCCTAGTATTTCTTCTTGAAGCCAGTGTATTGATCTTCTTGGAAAACAAAAATTACAAGGAACACAATCAATTATTTTCAGCCGTTCGACTTCTAGACTCAATCATCCAAAAGTCTAGAACGAATAAATATACTGGGGTGATTTACAAATCAAGTACTGAACACACAAGCTTACCGGAGATCGACTGAAGCAGCGTTTATCTACTTCCGCTTATGCATAACAAAAGCATTTCGAAAGCTACCTGGCGTGACTTCAGACTCCGTCTAAGAATCGTGGAACAAACACATCAACAAGAAAACCATTGAGATTTTCCCCAGTATGGTCGCCACTATGTTAGCACTCAAATCTACCTCAGGCTGAAATGAAGTAAAACTCAAGGCTACATCAAACCACGCTCCGCCTCGTAGCTAGCCCTACGAGGACAGGAGAGGGCTCTCTCCGTCAATCTCGAGAAAATAAGCAATAGGATGCGAGATGACTTACAATAAGAACTGATTTTAGGCTAGTAAAGAGATAGTTATGTTTGATTTTTGGTTTTTTGGGTTTTCGCTGGAGTAATGGGAAAACAAATTTTGGGTCCGGGGATAAGGTCAGACCTTTGCAGAGTTCAAGCTGGGGCGAGGTAGGTGACGATCTTGATGCTTTAAATTGGATATATGGATAGATTAGACCGACGAGGAGCTGAAGAGGGCAAAGAAGAACTTGGATCCTCTCCAAACAGCTGAAAACATATAGAACTAACTGAATTCAAAGGCTAAGCACCGTAAACAATGGATTCAACCTTAATCACTCATTCAACTTAGTTCAGAAGCATAATGAAACGATGGCATACATTAAACATGAAGAAACTTACAGTAAACAAAGGAGAAACATCATCAAGAACAGAACACCACAAGGATACCAACAAGTGCCGCAAAACCCCTGATCTTTCCTTAGCCAAAATATGAAAAGTATGTACAATAGTATCAAAAGTATCCCAAGAGTCCAACCTGTAGAATGCCTCAGAAATTACAATATATAGATCACTCTAACCCCTTTCCCCACCTCTAGGGGTCGAATTCCCTCTTCAAGGATCAGTTTCAACCAATTCTAATCATGGAACTACAATCTAGGCAGCTAACAACTTGCCTCTAAAAGAGTGGAAACTGATCCATTACATGATTTTTTACTCATTTGAGAGTGAATCTTCTAGAAGAGATAAAAACAAGCCAAAGTTACACATCAAACATGAATTTACATCATAAAAACCCAAGAATTATATCCATAGGCAAAACTGGTCCAAAATAGGCGAAATACTGAGCTGGCAGCTGAAAACTCAAAAATTCTCAAGGTGGGTCGCTCCTGAACTGCGTGGGTCGCTCATGTTGCAGTATGATTTTGAGGTAGCTCCCGACATCCAAATTGAGCTCATGATAGCTCGTTGGAAAGCCTTGGATGTCTACTTTCCAACCCATGTGGAATTTCGGAATTTGTTGTGGGTAGGCACACGACCTCCAAAACTCCGCAGTTACCCAGAGGTACTGCGCAAAAGGTGGCAAAGAAGGGTGTTTTATGTTTTGAGTCGTTTAATTATCCAGATTTTGTTGAAATGCTAAGTTGACGTGAGATGGATATTTAAACTTAAGGAAAAATCCAAAAATGTAAAATCTCCCCTCCTCCAAATAGTGCCCCAAAAATGCTACGATGAGCGCGCACCCACCTAAATACTTACAAAACTCATGCAAACCAAAATTTGGAAATGACAAAATCTTCTCCGAATTTGCCCAAATTCGGAGCGGAGGTCCTCCATCACGTGTCTTGCCCAGTCAATGAAGCCTCGGCCAAAATCCGAAGTGGATTAGGCCTTTTCCGTCGTCGAAGTGCCTTGCGCAACCTCCTCTTCATGATCCTCATCCTCGCCAGAAACACTGCATGCGAGCCCGTAATGGCTCCTTCATGTGGCGAAGCATGTCTGTTCCTGCTGGCCTTCAACAAATTTTCCGTATGTATTTACCCGCGTATACGCAGACTGTCACTGGTGTCATGTCACCTGGGCCTCTTTCGATCTGATCACTGCCCTCACCTGACACACCCTGCAAAATGTGAGTCTATCCTCGAGCCGTTTGTTGCGTCGCTCCAAGTCAAATAGTTAACTGCCCACCGAGCCTTCTGCAATTGGTCTTTCACTCTTGTCATTCTCGCCCTTTGCTCCCGGATGACTTCCTCGCCCTTCGAAAGGAGAGCCCGTATCAACATCAATGACTGTCATATCGGTGTCCCGGCCTCCTGATGGGCCCTCATCATGCATGGGCCTCTTGCCCCTGGCGTGTACCTGTACCTGCACTGGAGAAGAAAGCGAGACCCTTTCCACATCACGTGGAGATAATACTCGCCGTGTCGATGAAGTCGGCAGGACCCCTTCCACCTCACGTGGAGATAGTACCCGTCGTGTCACTGCAAATAAGGCCCTGTCGCCTCGCTGATATGTCTGAACCAAAGGAGTGATGATATGCCCAACCTCAAGCATGTCCGGCTGGTGTGAGGGCTCTCCTGCATCATAAACTGCCTCGGGAGGCTGCTGTGGCACTCTGAAAAAGTCTCTAGAAATGAAGTCCTCCCAAGTGATGCCCTGCTCTGCCAACTGATGTGACACCAAGATTTTGATCAAAGCGAAATGATATATACTCCTGTACTGCTGCACTGGGCTCGTCTTCTTCTGCACAAATGTAACCATCTTCTCTATGTTGCGGTATATGAACTAAGGAATATTCATCATACGCACCCTTGTGAAGTGCATCAGCAAACGAACATGATATGAGAAAAGACGAGCATACCTGCCCTCACAACTGAAATACTGAATGATGAGCCTCATGAGTGGTGCATACTCATCTCTCAAGAATCGGAATGGAAAGACTCTGCCCAAGTAAGCCACATATCCAGTTTTAACATATGGCTCATAGTGAACCCGCTTCCCAACCGATGTGACACCAAGATTTTGACTTAAAGCGAAATGATATATACTCCCAGAGACCGTCGCACCGGGGCTCGTCCTCTTCCTCGCACATATGTAACCATCTTCTATGTTCCGGTATATGAAATAAGGAATATTCATCATACGCACCCTTAGAAGTGCATCAAGAAACGAACATAGATATGAGAAAAGACGAGCATACTCCGCCTCACAACTAAAACACCTAATGATGAGCTCATGAGTGTATACCATCTCTCAAGAACTGAATGGAAAGATTTCGCCCAAGTAAGCCAGATATCCAGTTTTAACATATGGCTCATAGTGAAATTTCTCTAAGTGCTTACCCTTGCTCCATTCCTCGCCTATGTTAGGTATGCCAGTTGCTTGAGCAATAGTCAAAGGCGATACAATGAAATCAACCCCAGCAAAGCTTACCCGATCACCCCGCAAATGAAGAACAAACAAACGTGCTAATCACTAATATAATGAGGTCTTTAATACCACAACTGATCTCACATCCAACATGATGATAATCAAAATAATCCCAGATGATTTGGACATGCTTTCAACTTGAGCTGCATGAGAGGAACAGGTTCTCTCAGATCATCATTTTCCTATTTTTTCATGGAACTCTGACAACATATTTATTCTTCAGCCAATTTATGAGACTTACGCCGTCCACTCTGTTTATATCACCTCCACTTTCATGACACTTTAGACTAAACTCTTCACACTTCGTGTATGCTGATATGAATGCAGAAAGCAAGATTAGGACATAAGTTTTAACATTCAATCAATATCCCACCGCCAAAACACCACTAAGGAATCAAATTATGGATAAAATCTCAAGATCAAATGGGTCGAAGGCAAAGATCTCTCGTTTTGAATGCAAATGAAATTTTGACAAAATAGGAGTAGGCAACCTTCAAAAGTTTGGACACATCTAGTCAAAGGAGAGTATGGCATAATCAGTGATAGGTTTGCCTACGAGTTTATGACCATAAAGGTTTCAATAGGTCATTTGAAACAATGCTAACATTGGGCGAACAAAAACATGAGCAAATGCTAACATTGGGCAATGTGACTCATTACACACATGAGAAATGTGACTCAAAGGGTTTAATCATGGGCTAACAATAACAATGGTGACAGTGGTATTATGGGTATGAGAGCAGAGGATTTTCATGTTTTATGAAAGGTCGACCTATCATCGTTTGTACATCAAACCCATTTTTTACACCATTGATTTTCATTTTAACCCTGAAGACAATAATCTCATAACAGTGGGGTTTTAAATCCTTCATTTGCATATTAGAACCATGTATGATGACACAAATATGTTTGCAAACCCCAAGTGATTGAAGAAAACCTGCTTTGAAGGCAACTGGAGTCAATTCCGAGCCACTCTGGGCGCTCAAGCACAATTCCGGAATGCTGTCTCTGCGTGGGTCGCGCAGGCTCATTGGTCGCTACAGCCTCGTGGGTCACAGTGCAAAACCTAACGTAAGCAAACCAATCATGGCTGCGCAGCCTGTGGGTCGCTTGCCTCAACTTGTCACAAGAACCCAATCGTCTCTAAAAGTCCTGGGGAATCTATCAATTTTGCAAATACGCTGGAGCAAATGAAATCGGTTCAAATGAACTTGTTTGGCCTTTATACACTTCACAAATATCTTCACCATCATACTCTTATTCCAAATCTAACTTCAAACCCACATTACAAATGTTCTTGTAATTTTCACTTTGGCTTTTTCAAATACAAACTTGCTTTGGTTTCTCTGATGTAGATACTGATGATTTTATTGTCTTTTTGCAGGGATATGGCTGTCTTGGCTAGAGAAAAGACCAGGGGTCTGCTTTTACCATGTCTTCATGGCGGAACAATTAAAATTTATTACAAAATGATAATGACAAATTTCTAGTTCCAGAAACAGAAGTTTTTGGACTAGAAAATGTGTATTTTTTTAAAACAACAAGGATAATAAAAATAGAAATCCAAGTACTGGACTCTCCTCACCTTGCAGGCTTTATGACTAGGGTATAAATGACTCAAAAAACCCTAGACACCAAGACCTAGGACACTTATTGACATTTTAATGACCTCATACATAATGACAATGACTATAAATAATTTTTTGAGAAAATATTTTTAAAATAGCGCTGCAGGTATACCATGAGGAAACACAAAATGACACAACCCTTCGTCAGTTCATGG
The DNA here is from genome assembly GCA_034641835.2 of Pinus albicaulis. Lineage (NCBI taxonomy): Eukaryota > Viridiplantae > Streptophyta > Pinopsida > Pinales > Pinaceae > Pinus > Pinus albicaulis. The sequence goes on along the minus strand of JAXQQM020091907.1, from coordinate 121,170 downwards.
CATGATCCTAGTGATATGCAAAGAAGCGAAACAAGTGAGACACCTAATAATGAAAATGCAAAAGACGAAATGATCACTGACGGAGGGCAGCAAGGCTGACTCTAACACATGTGATGTAATGCCCAAACAAGATTATAGTTGCCACTTGGTACAATGTTAGAAAATGGATCGAGCCTTGAAGCCCATCCTTTCCAATTGACTGGAGCATGATCATGAGTTTCCTCTGACAATGATGCTCTTTAGCTTTTCCATCTTTAAACCATTAGATTTGATAGTTCCTTGATTAACCATTTTTTTTTTATCTCTGCTTAATGAAAAGAATTTAGGATGAGCATCGTCTTTTAAGAAGTGATAGTTAGAGTAGGTGAGCACCAAAGTCAAGTCAAATTAATAATGTATGTAACGACGTCATCTTCAATAAATCTTTAAAGAAGAGCAACTCAATGGTAAAAATATTTCATTTGTAAAAATAATTCAATCCCCACATAATATTGAACTTCTATTTTCTTCGACGATCTTGAATGGTCCTCACTCTTATCACCCTATTCATGTTCTACCTTTATAAAAAACACATATTTAAACAATAAAGTTAAATAAAATTATATATTGAACTTCTATTTTCTTAGACGATGCTGAATGGTCCTCACTCTTATCACCCTTTATCCATGTTCTACCTTTATAAAAAACACATATTTAAACAATAAAATTTAATAAACTATATATATGACAACTCGATTATATCACGACCACCAAAGAGCACATTTAGGTGTATCAATTCAGAAACGTAAGAAGTAGAAGAAACAAAAATGTTATTTTTGAACTGATCTAAAACCAAAATCACAAGAATTAAGTGAATATGCAAAAGAACATGGACTTATAACCAATTTAATATAAATACAAATCCTAACCATTTCATTGAAAATATATATAGTAATGATAATATATCAATTTATATAAAATTAAGTACTTTTCACAAATAAAAACATAGGCTAATACTTGAATTAATAAATATTTGCTTTATCATGTGACGGAGTAAAGATATTGAGACTCCCACCACCTAGAATTAATTATACGTAGTCATAGTATTGAAATTAATTTGTACGCTCCAATTATAAATTGAGAAAGATATATAATACAATTTAATGTGTAGATATAAAATATATAGTTATAAGTTATAGTATAGTTTAGTATAGTTTGGTCTTATTTAAAATTTTATGTATTTGTATGTTTGTTAATTTGGTTTATTATTTATGATTGTAAGGAATGTTTATTATATTTTATATTAGATTCAAATGAATTTATGTGGAGTATATTGTTGTAATGACTACAAGTTTTGTTGTTGGGAGGAATGATTGTTATCTTACTCATCCCGGTTCAATGTTTGCAAGTGACATGATGTAATGGCACAAAAAAGGCCAATCATGTTAAGAGTTGGTGTAGACTAATCAAATATGAACCCTAAATAATTTTGATGACTTAAATTCCCATACATTATGATTTTTTAAAGCAAAAACTAATTTCATAAATTACAATTACAGAACATGTATATATAAAAAAAATAATAATCTCATAAGTTACAATTACACACACACACACACACACACATATATATATATATGAACATTTAAATGAATTAATTAATAAAATTGTGAGTTCAATGACAAATTAAGTAGTAGTTTAATTTTTAGATGTTTTTTTTTCCAAAAATCCGATAAGGATTTCTTGGAATCTTAATTTTTGGTTGTGTAATATGCATCAATTGATTTCCCTATGGGGTTTTTTATGGTTTTAACTTCATGTATACATTCAAAAATATATTTTAAACAACTAAAATTCACAATCAAGTTTTGTATGGTCTAATACCATTAAAAAAAATAATAAAAAAACATCTAATAATTAAACTATTCCATAAATTTAATATATATAATTATTATACTAAGTTTTTGAAACATGTTTAAAATTTATTAAATTAATAAAATTGTAATTTTAATAATAAATTAAAACTTAACACCTTATAGAGAGGAGAATTTTTTTTCGAGTGAGAACTGTTGCAAGTCCCTGGCATCACAGGCCTGCCCTTCGTTGGTGGTTGTTCTCCCGCGTTTTCCCACCGCCCCCCTACTGGTTGGGCCTAAAGTGCCTGCCCCTTTGGCGTCTTCTGCACTAGCCCTGAGTGTGTTATTTTGTCTCTCTTGTGTATCGGTGTTGTCGGGAATCAGAGAGTTGCGCGAGTGTCTGGTGTCATTGGCACCTTGCTCAGGCCGGGTTAGCCATTCCCATAGCTATGCCAACCCCGAAGGAGCCTTTTCATGCAGATATTGCAGCGTTTAACATGCTAGCAGCGACTCCTCCACGTTTCTGTAAACAGGGGTTGTCAAAATTTATTAAGTGTTCTGAGGAAATTCCAAAGATCCAAATATGTCTTATCTAGATTCGCTCCCGTGCTCTTCAGCTTGCGAATAGAGGATTGATAGGTCAATTCATTGGCCTTTCACCTTCCCCCCCCCCCCCCCCCTGCATGGTTAAATCTTGGGTGGAGAAGAACTAGAAGCCCCTCATCAAAGGAGAGTTCATATCCTCTTTCTGTGGAAAGGGCTTCTTTAATTTTTACTTTGATAACAATCTTGACTAAGACCTGGTCTTTCATAGTGGTTCTTATTGCATGGGTGCCCAGGGGCTATATCTGGATCATTGGAGCCCAACTTTCAACCCAGAGTGCGATGTCCCCTACTCAGTCCCGCTCTAGGTGAAACTCTCTTATTTGCCCCTCCACTGTTGGAATGATGCAACCTCCACACTGATTGGAAACTCCCTGGGTAACTACATTGACTACTCAAAGCCCAAGGATGGCCTCTTCTCTGTGCTAGGATTTGTGTGGAGGTTGATCTTGAAAAGGGCCTCCCAGCAGTTTTATCCCTTTTCATGGATAGTTGGACATGTGTGCAGGAAGTGGACTATGACCAATTTCCTTTCAAGTGCAAGTTGTGTCATGAGTATGAACACTTTGCCAAAAATTTCCCCAAATCCAAAGAGGCTTCAGTGCAGCTTGGAGAAGAACTGAAGGAACAATGGCATCAAGTTAAGAGAATAAAAAAATCTCAACAACCACAGTAGTCGGGCCCGATTAAGACCCCTTCATCCCCCTGAGGTGGGGGTCCCACCCCCTCCCCCCCTGGGATAGGGTTGACTCTGGCTTTGGGTATGGATCAAGAGAAACACTTTGAAGTGTTGGGAACTACTCCTGATTCTGTCAAGGAAGCTCTTGAATTGGTTAGTGCTACTCCTTCCCTTGGATCGGCCTATCAGAAATCCCTCAGATCTTTGATAGGCCTCAAGGCTGAAACCTCCAAAATTCTCAAACCAGCGAGCTCAAGTCCAGATTCATCTAGTAGTTATGAAGAGTCATCTTCTAAGGAAGAGGGTGAGGAAGGCTTCCAGTCATAAAAGGAAGGCTTGGGTACTTCAACACATCCTAGCTTTGTGGAAGATCTCCCAGAAATAATAGGACAAAGAAGGCATACGGGAAAGAAAAAGGACCAGGGAGAAAGACAAACAAGGAAATCACGAAAGAAAAGACAAAAATAGACAAGGAAATTGGGTTGCAGCACACCATCCCTCGTCAGCTATCGGGAGCTGAGAACAAAGGATGAGTAGGGAAAAAATGAAACAACATGGGCCCTAGCAAGGGGGAAAGTAACCCAAAAAAGTGATTAATGAATATAATATCTTGTAATTGTAGGGGCCTTGGGAGCGAAAAAATATTAAGGGAAGTGAAATCCCTTATCAAAAATGAAAATTCAGTCATACACTTTTGCAGGAGACAAATATGGATGAGCAAAATCTACACTCATCCCATAAGGAGAAAAATTACTATGGAGATAGTAAGTTTGTGAAGAGCTTTGAGAGGTATCTATACACTGTGGAACCCATCGAAACTCAATCTCGTAAGCTCCATAAAATCTACTCATTAGATAGAAACCTCCTTTTCTAATATTTATCTTAAGAAACCTTTCATTATCATAAATATATACATTCCCACCCACTTTCATGAAAAACAAGACTACTGGAAATTCCTGATGGAACTCAAAGACTCTAATTATGGTGAAAATTGTATCTTGGGGGGGGGGGGGGATTTCAATACTACCATTAGTCACAATGAAAATAGGGGTGGCAATTTTGTCTTAGATGCTTTCCAAGAAAACATGGAGGACCTAATACTTTCTTTAAATCTATTTGATGTTAAATCAAAGAAGTTCCTATACACTTGGACCAACAAGAGGGTTTGGTTGGGGCATATCGCAACCAGAATTGATGGATTTCTTTTCTCTAATAAACTTCTAACTCTCAATGTCTTCCTTGAGTCCTCAATTATCCCATGGGTGGGCTCTGACCACCTTCCGATAAGTCTCTAGCTGACCTTGCCACAATACCTCTGCCCAATCCCCTTTAGATTCTCTCCTACGTGGCTTGAGTCCCAAGAATTCCTGGATTTGGTTGCCCTCTCTTGGGTGTAGTGGGTGGAGGGCAACCCAATCACCATTTGGGAAAAGAAAATCTGCACATTGAAAAAGGATATAAAAAATGGGCTAAAGAAAGCTACTCTAGGAGAATGGGAGACATTAAAATCATGGAAGAAAAGCTAGCAACAATACAAGGAAATATGGAAAAGGAAAATTTTTGTGTCTTGGACTTCTTGAAAGAAGCAGAGACTTTAAAATCCCTTCACTCGAACCTCATAAAAGAGGAGGAATACTGGAGGCTTAATTCAAGTAATAATTGGTTGAGGGCAGGTGATAAAAACACCAAAGTTTCCCTTAAACAAGCTAAACTCAGAGAATCAAAAAAGATATCTCACATAGGCCGTGGAAGGAAAATCATTATGAAATTTAAGGAGATTAAGGGGGTTGTGGTTGAGAAATTTGGGAATCTTTATTCAGGGGGTCCCAATGGGGAGGAAGAGGATGAGGAATTCTTCCTGGACTCCATTCCATAAGTTATCATAGGGGATATGAATCTACATATTACTCCCCCCCTCCTCCCCCCCCCCGGGGCCCCCCATGAATGGGTAAATTGAGTAATTTTCTCCTTCTACCCAGACAAAGCCCCTAGGCCTAATGGGTTCATTGATTTCTTCTGCCACTCTTTCTGGAGTGTGATCTAGAAATACTTGTGTAGAATGGTGGTTTATTCCTTTAAGAATTATGTAATGGGAAGGGGCATCAATTCCTATTTCCTGGCCTTGATCTCTAAAGATACCAACCCCTCCTTTTCAATATTCAAGCCTATTTCCCCTTGTAATGTCTCCTATAAAATATTTTCGAAAATTCTGGATCTTAGACTCAAGCCCTTGTTGCCTCTCTTGATCTAGGACAACCAGGGGGGTTTGTGTGGGGTAGGAAAATCTTTGACAACATTATCCTCATACAAGAGTCTATAGACTCAAGTTGGCGCAGAGGAGATGAAGGCATGATTATTAATTTGGATATAAACAATGCCTTTAATAGGGTAAAGCATGAGTTCCTTTGGAAAATAATCAAGAAAATGGGAATGGAGGAAAAATTCATAACATGGATAAAACTTTGAATATCCTCTCCTTGGATTTCTCCTCTAGTTAATGGTAGATTTTTTGGTTTATTCAAAGCCTCCAAGGGGCTGCGACAAGGGTGCCCCCTCTCCCCGTTCTTATACATCATAATGGTCGAGGCCTTAAGTCAGAAATTAGAGAAGGAAAGAATCTCAATGATTCTCCCAGGCATCAGTTACAAGGAAGGTATAAGAAGCATAAACCATGGCCAATTTGCAGATGATACCATCTTCTTGGGGGGAGATTCCTCAATGATAGCTAGAAGATTCAAAAGAAACCTTGAAATATTTCTCAAGGGGGGAGGGCTACTAAAGACAGAAAGAGCCACATTTACAGCTGGAACATCTCAAGTCAGAGAGAAAGGAAAATAGAAGAGATCGTCAGGTTTAAAGCAGTGAGAGAATGGAATGGCTTCAGCTACCTAGGAATTCCAATTTCATTAAGAAGAGCAACCCCCCTCTCCTGAAAAAAATTTATAGAAAAAATAAAATTAAAAATAGTGAACTGGGGTGGGACATGGATCAACATCATAGGTAGGATTATCCTTGTGGAATTTTTCCTGTCATCCATCCCCCTATATTAATTCTCGGCACTTCAAGCCAAAAAATATGGCTTACGTCAACTGGGGATGTTCTTAAGGAAATTTTTGTGGGAAGGGGGGGAGGTCAATACCAAGAAATACCACTTGGTTAACTGGAAAATAGTTAGATCTCATAAACAACATGACGGAATTGGGATCAAAGAACCTGATATGGCTAATGTTGCTTTGGGAGCCAAGCTCTACTGGAAAACAATATTTTCTCCAAATCTGTGGTGGACTCAAGTGGTCAGAGCTAAGTACTTTTCCCAGCATGACACCTAAGATGGTGGAGTATGGAAGGCAATGGGATCCCCCATTGAGGCTCTTAACTAGGGCACTTCAGGCATAATAAATGGAAACCTTAGCAAATTCCAAGGTAATGGAGACACAATAAACATATTAAGAGACTATATTCTAGGCCTACTTCCCCTCGATTTAGACCATGATTGGCATGGTCTACAAGATATTTTGAGGCAAAGAGGAGTAGTCAATATCGATCAAATCTTTGAGTGAGATAAGAATGGAAGGTGGAAGATTGAGAACATTCCTCAAGAATTGAACAATCAAAGGGATAAACTCATCGAGAACTTAAGAGGATGTTCCCCAATTGATCGATTTACAGAAGACAATTGGAGATGGAAGAATGGAAAATTTCTCAAACAAAAAAAGGATATGAACACCTTCTCTTCCAAGCTCAGGTCCCTTCGAAAGATTCTATCTGGAATCAAATATGGAATCCCAATGCAATCCCAAAAGTATTTTTTTTCTTATGGGTTTTGGCTCACAAAAAAATATTAATTGCTAAAAACCTCCAAAAAAGTGGCCAGATAGCTCCCTCTAGATGTCCGCTGTGTGAGCAGGCTGAAGAATCCATACAACGCCTCTTTTTGTAGTTCCAAATAAAAAATAATTTATGGTAGGTGGCTCTGGGGCCTCTATTTAGAAGAGTCACATGGCCGAGAAACATCCTCTTGTTTTTCAATTCTCGGCCGAAATATTATTGTGTTGGTGTGTTTGGCGCATGAATGTACCAAACCACACTTGCTTAAGAGGGGTGGTTTTTCCCTCTTAATTTAGTGGTCACAGGCAGAAAACAGATGGATTCAAGCAATTTAGTGGAACATGCTAAAACATACACATACTAGATAGAGAAATAGCATGCATATTCAAACATTAGAACTAAACTAAAACTAAAAAAAATAACACAAAAGCTCTAAATAGAGTCAAACAACTTCAATAATCCAAACAGTGGTGCTTACGTCCCCTCTTATTGAGTGCTAGTAGGAAATGAGGATGAAACTTTTTCCCAATTACCAAGGGGCCCTTGGAACTATGGAGCTCCAAGTCTCGATGCAAGGATGACTTTATTTATGAGTTGCCTTGGCGCAAAGTCGCCCTCTCTATACTATGGTGTGCTGGAGTTGTTGGATGGCCAACAACTGAGTCCTCTCTATCTCTGCTTCGGATCACACACTACTGGTATTGCTTGGAACAATTATTTGCAGCATAACAATGTGCTCTCATATTGTTCATCTCTTGGTGGCCTCCTATAGGAGAATTCAAATCCTCCTTCCCTCTCTTGGTAAATTGTCGATGGTGACCCAAGAGAGGAGGACGATTCCATTGTGTGCTCCTTTGAGCTCCTAAGGAGGCTTGGGAGGCTGTCTTGAGGCTGCCTCAATTGTGGGATCAATGTCCTGGAGTGTGCCTTGTGGTCCCAGAAAGTGACTCCCGCCACTCTCAGGACCACGCGACTTTTTGAGGAATATTCATGCAAAGGTGCGCTTATCGAAGAATTCTACGTGCAAAGGCGCATTTGACTAGTTCTTTCTGTGCGCAATTTGATTTTTCCTTTCGGACCTTAGAGATTTTTAAATACTTTAGATTCTCTAATTTCTCTCAGCCCTGTAAATATTTCTGCCTAACATTAAATAATGTCATCTTTTCTTGTCCTATTTTCTAGTGATAACAGTCTCCCCCTAATGTGTGAGGTCTAGGAAGAACTGTATATCTGAAATACATTATATTTTATTTTCTGTGTATTGTGTGTAGAGAGAGAGAGACCTATGTGTAGCTTGGATTTGGAGACACCCTGCACCGGGTCGAAGAGTGACCATGTCCTGCAGGATCCCTACAAGTAAAGGCACATTACAATATATACAAATTTTCTACGAGGCAGGCATGTCCCATGCTCGTGATTCTTTGGCTAGTTAAACAAATCTATGTGACAGATACAGATTCTGTATGTGTCACTAGTATGGTAGTCATCTGTTGGTTGACGACGACGACTGTTGATGCCCTCAGGGGAATTTTTTATTTACAATAAATGGAATGTGGTACCCATATGCATAAACTTGGTATGGCATATAAATGCACATTGTATGAATAGGTGCTGGCTGGGACCTTCCCGTGTAAGAATTGCTGAAAGAGATGCTTACAGAGGCATGGGTCTTCAACAGATTTGATCAAAGTGAAATGGTTGTAAGGTACGATACCATCTTGACATGAAGGCATGTGTTTTAGTCGAATATCAGGAGGATCGATGACATCTGTGGGCAATGATGTCTCCCAAAGTTCCACCAGAGGATGCCCCTTTTATGGAGAGGGGCGATCCAAGGTACCACTTCCTTTTTGGAAAAGAGGTGTTGAAGTCAACAAAAAGGAAGCCCTGACTGAACGAGGGGGTCACTGATACGGAGGATCAAGATCTTGGATATGATGGGTTTAACATAGGCATGATGGCGAGGGGTGACTGAAAACTGATGATGGGGATTCAGTGGCCCAAAATCGAAGTATAAAAATCAGCTTAGCGGCAGTCATAACTATTTCTGGTGGGGAAATCCATGGAGTCGGTAAGACTTCCAGGGTGGGTATAAACTGGTTATGAATGTCATGATGGCTTTTGCATGAGGGCTTGATACTCCGAACAAGGGTAATGAGGGACTGCTGCCATGGGAGAAAAAATGAATGGGTGGGTTGGGGAATGTAGTGTGTCGTTTGCGATATTTGTAAACTTACCAAAAGAATAAAATAATGGTGTTTGGTTTGTACAAAACACAGAGACAGGTGCCCCAAAACATGAAAGTGTTCGCTCATTGATGATGTGAGGAATGTGCTTTTCTAAGGGTGGGGGCCCCATTGGTTGGTCTCATGTGTGAGGTTGATGAAGCAGATGAAAAAATATCGCAGATGGTTTATGTTGATGGAGGTATGGTAGGCCAAATGCGAGGCGCAGTAGTGTGATTTTGATCTTCTTGCACAACCTGGTTGTTTGGGAAAGGGGTTTTATTTAATATGGTAAAAATTGACCTGATGCATGGCAATTGAATGGGCATGAGGTGCTTCCCGGACTATAGTGGTATGGCCATGGCATCACTTTTGTTGTGATATATGGTCTACTTTGGGTGACAAGCACCATGGAGGGGAGGCTCTACCGACCAACGAGGATGCTTATCATGTGCAAGGTGAGGTGATGATAAACATGGTCAGGTGTTTGGAACCTATGGTTAATTTCTAATGGAGAAATGATGTCATGATATGCAGAATTTTTTTGTGACTATATCATGATGGGGGTAGAATGATACCTGCTCTGGAACTTTTGGTGGATGGAGCTGTGGATGGATTTCACACTACCTACAAAAACAAATACCGCGAGTGAAAGTATCTTCTTTATTAAAATATTTATTTGAAAGACATGTGCCTAAAAAAGAAGATGAAAGAGGTCATACGTGTCGACACTGAAAATGGTTTCTTTTGGGGGTGCGAATGTGTGGCACTGCCCTTGGGAATTATGGAGTGTTGATCACAGTGTCGCTTTCATTCCGTTGATTGGGCCTTCCGAGCTCTCGTTATGGTCCTCCAAAGTTTCTGAAAAAGGTGACATATAGGCAAATATGGCTCAATTCATTTCATTTGTGTCTGCTGAGTATTGAGAGTTTAGAGGCTTTTGCTAAGTAGTTATTGCTGTTGTAGTCAGCCTGAGCACCCAAGATTAGCAATTTTTTGGCTAGGTAAACTTCATGACATCCTTCATTTTAATGTTTTTAGTCTGTGAGTGCTGGGGTCCGTATAATACCGGTTTCTACGGATTTCTAGCCAGTTTTTCCCCTGACCATGGAAGCGATTAAGGTACTGGTGCATCTTTTGCATGAAAAAGGAAGTTTTTACGTGCCTTTTGCATGCTTGTCCACACTTTGGATGTGCATTTTGCGCACCTGTGAGGAGAACATGCATGCCTTCCTCGCACCTGTCTGAGGAATAGGTGTGCGAAAGGCAGAGGCAATTTGTCCCAAATGTTTTTGGAAATTTTGTCTATTTTCAATGTTTTTCATGCTACTGATGTGATCCTCTTTTACTGACGAGATGTTGTGGAGGGAGAGGGAATGGCCCAAGCTTTGTACTACCCTATGTTCTGATGGTCAGGCGTGCCAACATTTGGCGCGATGGGGTCTCCTAAAATTTCTGTAGAATGACCTTCTTTGGTCACAGGATCAACTTTTGCGCTACCTGATCCAATGTTGGAACATGCAGTGCAAGGTGATGGTGATATGTGGGTGTGACCTCACTATCCATCCTGAGATGGTTATCTACTTTGTGACCCAACTACTACCTCAGGGAAAGGTCGCAAAGGTGGTATGGAAAGAAGCAGTTTGATCAACATACCACTTAGAAGCTTCGCTTGTAAGCGTGCGTTGGAAAAATATAAGATGGATGGAATCATCAGTAATGGAATTGGATGAACATCACATGTGGAAATATCAAATATGGTTGGAGGGATCGTCTCCAGCAAGGCCTTCAAACTTGGGCTAATAGCATTCCCAACATTAGGGCCGGGGTTGCTGCTAGCGTTAGGCCTTGGACCAGACATGGTGAAGGTAACACAAGGAAAACTAGAAGTAGGGGGAGAACCCAAAGAATCAAAAGAGGAGTCGGAGTGCGGACTCGGGGGGGGACTAACTCAATGATGGCAAGAAGGAGCAAGTCGATCAACCGGAAACTGAGGGTGAAGGCCAAGAAGTCTCCGGGATATACGCCTTGGGGGCGTGATGATGAAGGCACAAAGGGAAGAAGAAGGACCAACAAGGGAAGGGAGGTGCAGAATCAAGTGATCACAATGTCCAAACAAGGGCAGAGATGCGCAGTGTCAATTGATTTTAAAGTCTTTGCCTGGCGGTGTTAACCAGGCTCTTCTTCACTTAGGGTCAATGTGGGGCGTGTGTTAATTTTAATTTTTAAACCCAGAAGTTTTGAGAGTAAAAGAAAAATTTTGCTGCATAAATGAAAATAAATCTGCAGAGAATAGTATATAATGTTGAAATAACAGAAAATTAACAGCTAACAATACATCAATCTAACCCAAGAGGGTGGGTCTCTCAAAACTAGTCTAAAAGAGGGAAAACATCTAGTCAAAACACACTAAAAGGTGGCCGATAGATCTAAGGTCAGGAGGGGCAAGGATCTAAAGGAGAAATCTACTGAAAAGAGTTGCAGAAAACAAAAAAGAGGCAAAGGCAAGGTTGCTGCAACAAAGGAGGAAATCAGCTAAAGGTAGAAGGGATCTAAAAGGGATCTGAAAGTGAGGTATCAGATCTAAAAAGAAAAAGGCTGAAACTATGAAAATTCAGACGGCTGAAACAGCTAAAACTCTTCCACAAAAAGTGGAGGGTACTAAATCCCTAAGGGGCTAGATTCCCACTTAGATGAGTAAAAAAGATCAGAAATAGGTCTAAACAGGCTGAGATAGAGGCTGGAAAACCCTGACAGAAGCTTCAGACAAACCCAGAAAAATTACTGAAAAATTGTAGAAAAAAGTGCAGGTCGCAGGTTCTAACCTGTTTTCTGTCTAGGTCGTAGATTCTGGGTTGAAAAGTGCATCCTGCAGTCCAGGTCACAGGCTCTGGGCCAAAAAGTGCGACTTGCAGCTCCTGGTGTCTCGGCGGCAGATTTTAGAAAAAATTAGCGTTTCAGTTGCGGCTGATGTATGTTACCTGCGCAATAGGGCCAGAAACACATGGAAGTTAGAAATTTTAATGTTTGAGGGTTTTATAAGTGAAAAACAACATAAAAATAGAAAAAAAAAAATCTGAAAAGAAACCCTAGGGTCTGAAGCAGCTGGATATGCAGGAAGATGAAAAATGACAGCGGTCGTAATTGAAAACCCGTGTGGAGTCGCCAGTTGTTAGTATGAATCTTTTGTTGAAGTGTACGAAAAAAGACAACTTTAGCTACGCATAACAAATAGCCCTAACATCAAACATGGCTGCCAATATCTTCAAGTCTACAGTTAGTTGATCAAGACAAAAGCTGCACAAATCCAGATCTATGCATAAAAAGACATTAAGCAGTAAAAATAAGATTTCTCTCCATGCATCCAATAGACAAGACAAGAACAATATTTTTTAAAGAATTTTTATATTAAGGGAACCTGGGAGGAAAACAAGAAAGGTGTTTGCAATTCTCCTCAATGGGATGGGTTCTTGAAAGTCCTCAGCACTTCAGATCTAGAATTTCTCTCTCTTGTTGGTGTAGAAAACCCAGACAAACATAGAACTCAAAGGGAGTTCACAAAGTGAAATAATGGAAAATGTGACAATGATAATGGCTCAAAGTCAGATCAAGAGTATAGATCCAGAGTGATCTAATAGGCAACAAAAGGTGACAAATGAATGAGAAAACCCTTCTATTTATAACAAAATATTGGGTCATTCTAGATCTTGGTGTATGATTAACATAATATTAACCAAATCTAGATCCACCTTTTATGGAATATTTTATTATATTTGTTGGAGGGAAAAGGCATTTGACTTGGGTCAAATCCCTTTATTTGTAAATAATAAATAATTAAATGATTTATTTATTATTTTAAGGAAGTGGTTGAATGATAATTAAACAAATAATGATTTATTTAATTATTTATAAATGATTTAGTCATATTTAACAAGGAATATTATTTAAATAAGATTTAAATAATTATTCCTAGAAAATAATAAGATAAGTAAGGATTTATCTAATTAATTTCCTTGTTTTGGGTTAAATATGACCAGGAATAATAATTAAATAATGGTTTAATTAATTATTCCATGAGGAAAATCAAACATATATAGATTTATTTAATATTTCCCTTTGGGGTTTCCTGTTTAGACCATAAACAACCTAATAAATGTGTTTTATTAAGTTATTTCACATAGTGAAAGCAATTTTACTTAGGTTAAAATTGGTCTTACATGGTGTACTTGGGTCCATCTAATGATAATAGGTTAGATGACCAAAAAATGGTGTAACAGATTTCCCCCCAGTGTGCGAGTGTTAGGAGCAAATCGTATGACCGAAGTACGTTGTAAGAACTCAATCACCAGACATCAAAAGGGAAGTCAGAGAGAGAAATGTAAGGTAGCCTAATGTGCTAGAGAACTAGACCCTAAGGAGATGAGACTTACAGGTGCAACAAGTCTCTTTTTATGAGAGGGTACTTGTGCTAGAGGCAGCAGGGGAGGCATACCTATGCCCGCCGAGACAAAGTACAAAAGAATAGTGCATCCAGTAAACAAGGGACCGAACCATAAAGTACATGCTAGAATAAACATGAGCCAGATAAAAGATATAATGATGAATCCCACATACATGTTGTGCCTGGGATAACAGCCAGGACTTATACAATAATATCTGAGTACATCAGATACAAATACAACCCAAATGCCCCCAATCAATGGGGAAGGGCTCACAAAATCTGACTGATACATGCAAATCAAAGAGGTGCTGCAAGTAGCTAAGGCAAACATCATCAAATTTATGGAGCTGCATCAAAGGATGCAAGGAAGAGGTCATCCGGGCATGTGGGGGGCTACCTGCAGGGCCACCCCCTCATGAGGGTTGAGAAATCTCACACATACCCGGGAATCACAGAGAACAGCTGCTGCATCACTGGAACATCAAGTATACAGATCTCGATCATGCTGAAAGGAGCTGAAGGTGAGAAAAAACCAAGTCAAAGGGAAATAAGTAGTCCCTTTGCCTGATCCAGGGCGCCGAACAAGAGTGGAAGCTGGGACCAAGGTACATCGCCTTCTAGACCTATCTTCTGGCATGAAGAAGCTGATATCAACAGAAGGAGGTCCGCTATAGGTGAGGTAATAAGGAATCTTCAACTAAGGCACGAGAGAAAATAGTAGAGCGACTGACAGACTGACAGCAATGATGATGATGAAATGGGGGGTACTGAGTAGCGAATGGATGACTTCCCTTGTTACAGCATAAAGGGCATGGATGACCTAGCAGCGACTGACACAATATCATGAGGGATAGGGGACAGTGGGACTGAAGGCCATAAAGTGTGACACGAGAGAGGGACCATGTAATGAAGGATGGATAACTATAGCAGGCTACAATGGGACTCAGGATAGACTCCATGAATGCGATGATGACTCAACTCAGATGCTCTAAACAAGGGTGACTCGATGGTGTTGCCACATGGTAAAGTTCCAATGGGGGACTATAGAAACATGAGTACAAGATGGTGAATCACGACGAACATCAACACGAGCAAGGAAAAGTATGGAGGCTAAGTGGTGTCCCTAGTATGAGTGTTGCAAGTGAAGAAATTCGATTTTGAAGAGGGGTGAAGTGACGCTTCTTGGATAAAATATGTCATGGTGAAGTATCAAGTAACTAAAAACTAATAGGTACCTAGAGCTCATGAACAGTCCAGGTCGCACTTTTTGGGGTCTGTTCTGCGACCTAGGTAGCAGGTACTGGGCAGAAAATTGCGACCTATCCCAGGAAATGACCTGAAAAAGTGCGACCACTCAGAGAAAGGGGGTTTCAGTGTTTTTTTTTGGCTGAGATTTGGGATTTTTATGGCTGAGGGGCATAGGTTCCCCCAAGCATGTTGTGGTCATGCCAAAATGTATTTAGAAAAGGGGAATCTAAACACATTTTAATTATGTGGTGTGCCATTTGTTTTCCTTATGGTTATGTAGCTTCAGAAAGGAAATGGAGGATTACCAATCTATTTTAGTACTGCATATATGAATCAAATGGAATTTAAGTTTCCGGGTTGGCATACCTGGTGTCACTATCCCAAAAAGAGGATTTGGAGATAATGAACTGATGCTCGATTAGAAAATCTATAGGTTGGTCAACAACAATGTCTAAGAGACTGGGTTACTGATGTAAGATGAAGGAACGATAAGGGGTATCATCCCTAGAGTGATTTGAAGTGATATGGGACTTTAGAGGTTCTTCTAAATGTGGAAGAATAATGGTACTAGAGTCGACACGACCAGATACATTAGGAGAGTTGTGGAGAATTGCTTCTTTTAGTCTCTCAAATATGGGTGCCCCCTTACCCAAACATTGGGTTTCGATGTAATGGCCACACGGTGTATGTGGTTCAAACGCATGGGGTCGATGTAAGGGGGAATAGATAAAGTCAGGGGAGGTGATTCCTTCCATAAGGTCGTCATCGTGATAAAATATGGGGTGACTAGTGGAAGAAAGACCATCTGACGTGGCGAAGCTACTTGACTCATCATCATGAGAAGAAAGGGTCACATGCGCATCGTCACAAGGGGTGACAGAAGAGTGAGCAGATAAAGGATCTACCGATGTTGAGCCTAGGGTGATCCCTGAAGGGGGGTCGAGCGAAACATCAGGGGAAGTCTCCAAGGGGACTTCCACCGACGGTCTCATGGATGATGATAGGTAGAGGATGGTGGCACCTGGCTCTGGAATTTTGACATCGGGAGGGGGAATGTCAATGGGAGTGGGTAAATCCTCAAGCTGACCTGAGGTGTACTGTGCAAGTATGGGATAGGCAGATTGATTTTTTTCAATCTCTTACTCTCGAACTACTTCTAAAG
Source organism: Pinus albicaulis (assembly GCA_034641835.2). Taxonomy (NCBI): domain Eukaryota; kingdom Viridiplantae; phylum Streptophyta; class Pinopsida; order Pinales; family Pinaceae; genus Pinus; species Pinus albicaulis. Next base: position 105,149 of record JAXQQM020091907.1, on the reverse strand, counting down.
AGGCATGGTAATGCGTCAGTTGAGGACAATGGTGGGAATAATGGCCATGGACACCACACAAAGCACATGGTTTGTTGGTGCGAATAGTCTTTGGGTTCTTGGCTATGGTCGAGGAAGAAACAGAGGTTTTAGGGACTGTAGACTCAGGGAACGCGACTTTAACCATGGGTTTAATACAAGGAAATTCGATACAAGTGTGGGTGGCATGACTGATGACATCACACAAGGCACAAGGCTTTGCGGGTGGAGAAGGGGTAAGGTCATTCAGGGTGGCCTTGTCGTTGGATGCCCCCTTGCGAGCTTTGCCTTTCTTTCCCGGAGCTGGTCCAACAGGAGAGGGGTCTTATTGAGGTGTTGGTGGCACTGTAACAATAGAAGAAGCTAGGGGAACCGGTTGAACCAGTGTCAAAGCAAGGTAAGGTTTGGGGTGACTAGCTGGCGTAGCGGCTTGAGGGTTAAGGTACCAGACGGTATACCCAAGTTCATATTGGGGAGGGAGAGGGTGGCCATTATGGGAACTGAATAAACTCCGAGAGGGGGAGAAAGGAAAGGTATCTGACCAGTGGGGTAATGGCCAGGAGGGACGGCTCCAAGATGGTTGAGGCCTAGTGGAACCGACCCAGGAGGATAGAGGGGTTCATGGGTACCAGTTGTAGGAGAAGGGCCAGAAGGAGGAGTTCCGGCTGGCTGAGACGAAGGGCTAGGAGCAAGTTGCGGTGGGCGAGGTTGAGGTTGAGGTTGCTGACTGCCCAAAGCGGGCCGCTTAAGTTCAGCCTGAGACGATTGCATCATTCAAACATTCGCTAAGCTAGGATCAGAGACAGGAGGAGGAGGAAGGTTAGGGAAGGTTCCAAGCAATGAGGAGTCTTTGTAGATGTCGGGAGAGACACTGGTCAAAGAATCAATGGTTTTCTTATTGGCTATAGAAGAGATGGTCGACTCAAGGGAGGTCTGAGATTTTGGCTCATGATATGTCAACTGGTCAATGGTGATTATCTTTCCATTGTGAGGGAAAAACATCTTGCGATAAACCGCGGATGGGACAGGAGACATGGAATAGGTGTAGCTATGCCCCAAAAGAATGTTATAATCAAGAGGGGCATCGATGACTTCAACGTCAACGCAAACAGTCTTGCCCGCAAGAGTGATAGGACAATTACGGAATAGGCCAATGGGCTGGGAGGCATGGCCATCCCATGCACGAAGGGTGATTGTGGAAGGGGCCAGCTCAGGAGAGCCGAGTTGTTTCGAAACCGAAGTAGACATCACACAGGTAGATACCCCCTCATCAATAATACATCGAGACACGTTAGCGTTCAAGATTTTGACTGGGATTTGGAAAGAAATGGAAGTAGGAAGGGGAGGATGGTCTAACTGACAGGCATCGAAAACAATCAATTGGTCATCAATAGGATCTACAGCGCCCATGGCGGATAGTAGAGCCTTCCTTTGAGAAGGACACTACTGGAGGAGTACTAGTGTTGAAATGGCAGTAAGAGACTGTGCCAAATCATCTACTATGCTATACGAATGAGCAGCTCGTCCAGAAGCAGCATTTCGGTGTAATGGGCCCTTAGGAACCTTGGTAGGAACCTCAACTTTGGGTTGAGGGATCTGCAAAGGACCATTGGGTGTCGAAAGATGCTCTATAGGACCTGAAGAAGGTGAGGCAGGGACAGATGGAGCGGGAGGCTTGGGGTACTGACGAGACCGAGTTTGAAGGTTAAGGTCAATAGTGAGAGGTTGGTTAGAATTTATCATGAGAATCTAGTAATCGGAGGAACTAGAAGGGGAAGGTTGAGTGGTTACCGAGGCATGAGGTGGTTGAGTAGCCACGAATCCTTACTGAGGGAAAGGATCGGTAAACACCGCTAGTTGAGAAGTAGCTGCATTGGAGGGGAACAGTACGGGAGGCATGTTGTCCTCGCAATGTGGCCTGAGACTCCCACATCTGCCGCATATGTGGTAATAGGGGAAAATCGTGAGTGTAATGACCGTAAACACTGCAACACGAACAAGCCTTATTTGTACGAAGAGGCCTGTCATGCTTGGGCTGAGTGCCCTATTGCTAGTTAACGGTGTTAGAGTCAATACCTGAAGGATTGGATCCATGATTACTAGGGGCAGATTGATTTTGATTACCTTTCCTCTTTCTTTGAGAAGAAGGAGGATCATTCGCGCCTTGCTGTGCAAATACTTGCCCCGGCTGGGGTGGTAGTTGCTGTTGCGGGGGTTCAGAAGGCAAGGGAGGTGGAGGTGCAAATGCAGAAGGAGCTGGGGCACCAGGCTATGGATAAGGATACTTGATAAGTTAGGCAACATTGAGGTAAGCAAGAGGTTGGGCAAAAGGAGGAGGCATGCCGTATCCTGGATACATGCTATCTGGAGGGGGGAAAGTGCTAGAGGTGCTGGCCCCTACTAGAGGGAAACCATAGCCCATAGGAGGTTGAGCGTACGAATGCGAAAGAGCTCCAACGATACCGTCGGCAGAGTGAGATGCCCCTGGGGCGTTAGCGCCACTAGGTCTGGGGAGGTCAGGAAGGACAGTATAAACATAACCAGACTGAGCATAGATGATGTCATATTTCAAGGCTATTTGGATGGAGGCTTCTTCGGTTTGAGGGAACTAGGATACGACATCTTTGCCAATGGCAGGTAAGAGAGATCAAAGGAACCAATCCAAGTAGACCTAATCTTCAAAGGTGGGAGCTCAACATAAGCTCCTTCTTCTCCGCCATTCTCGGACATGAGTGGAAAGGCGGGTCGAAGATGATTGACGGAAAGAAGTCAAGAGTTCGGTACCAGTGTCGTATCGGAGAGGGAGCTGGAAATAAGATAAGAAGGCTTGGGCAATGGTCGCAACGGTGGTATGGGAAGAAGCGGTTTGATCAACATACCACTTAGAAGCTTCGCCTGTAAGTGTGCATTGGAATAATCTAAGACGTATGGAATCATCAGTAATGGAATTGGATGAACACCACACGTGGAAAGATCAGATATGGTTGGAGGGATCGTCTCCAGCAAGGCCTTCGAACTTGGGAATGTCAGAGGGGAGCTTGGTTGGCATAATAGGCCAACCAACATCGTGACAGATAGGATCATTGATCAACTGATTAAAATCGAGGAGACTGAGACCTGCCATATAGGGGAGCAAAGGGACAGTCGAGGTAGGTCCCATGGTGGTTCCGCTAGTAACATTCCCAACATTAGGGCTGGGGTTGTCGCTAGCGTTAGGCCCTAGACCAGACATGGTGAAGGTAACAGGAGGAGAACCAGAAGTAGGGGGAGAACACAAAGAATCAGAAGAGGAGTTGGAGTGCGGACTCAAGGGGGGACTATCTCGATGACGGCTGGAAGGAGCAAGTCGACCAACTGGAAACTAAGGGTGGAGACCAAGAAGTCTTTGGGATATATGCCTTGTGGGCACAATGATGATGGAGCAAAGGGAAGAAGAAGGACCAACGCAGGTAGGAAGGTGTAGAATCAAGTGATCACAATGTCAAAATAAGGGCAGAGAGGTGCAGTGTCAATTGATTTTAAAGTATTTTGTCTGGCAGTGTTAACCAGGCTCTTCTTCACTTAGGGTCAATGTGTGGCATGTGTTAATTTTAATTTTTAAACCCAGACATTTTGAGAGTAAAAGAAAAAGTGTGTTGCGTAACTGAAAATAAATCTGCAGAGAACAGTATATAATGCTAAAATAATAGAAAATTAACAACTAATAATGCATCAATCTAACCCAAGAGGGTGGGTCTCTCAAAACTAGTCTAAAAGAGGGAAAAAATCTAGTCAAAACACACTAAAAGGTGGCCGATAGATCTAAGGTCAGGAGGGACAGGGATCTAAAGGAGAAATCTGCTGAAAAGAGGTGCAAAAAACAGCAAAGAGGCAGAGGCAAGGTTGCTGCAACAAAGGAGGAAATCAGCTAAAGGTAGAAGGGACAAGGAAGTGACCCTAGAGGCAAACCCAAACAAAACTATATGAGGTGATTTGAAAGGGAGAAGAGCTGATCTAAAAGGGATCTGAAAGTGAGGTATCAGATCTAAAAAGAAAAAGGCTGAAACTCTGAAAATTCAGATGGCTGAAACAGCTAAAACTCTTCCACAAAAAGTGGAGGGTACTAAAGCCCTAAGGGGATAGATTCCCACTTATTTGAGTAAAACATATTAGAAACAAGTCTAAACGGGCTGAGACAGAGGCTGGAAAACCCTGACAGAAGCTTCAGACAAACCCAGAAAAATTGCTAAAAAATTGCAGAAAAAAGTGCAAGTCGCAGGTTCTAACTTGTTTTTTGTCCAGGTCATAGATTCTGGGCTGAAAAGTGCGTCTTGTAGTCCAGGTCGCAGGTTCTGGGCCAAAAATTCCAGCAGCTCCGGGTGTCTCAGTGGCAGATTTCAGAAAAAATTGTCGTCTCAGTTGCGCCTGATGTATGTTACCTGCGCAATAGGGCCAGAAACACATGGAAGTTAGCAATTTTAATGTTTGAGGGTTTTATAGGTGAAAAAAGACATAAAAATAGAAAAAACAAAAAGCTGAAAAGAAACCCTAGGGTCTAAAGCAACTATATATGCAGGAAGATGAAAAATGACAGCGGTCGTAATTGAAAACCTGTGTGGAGTCGCCAGTTGTTAGTATGAATCTTTTGTTGAAGTGTACGAAAAAAGACAACTTTAGCTACGCATAACAAATAGCCCTAACATCAAATATGCTTGCCAATATCTTCAAGTCTGCAGTTAGTTGATCAAGACAAAAGCTGCACAAATCCAAATCTATGCATAAAAATACATTAAGCGGTAAAAATAAGATTTTCCTCCATGCATCCAATAGACAAGACAAGAAAAATATTTTTGAAAGAATTTTTATATTAAGGGCACCTGGGAGGAAAAAAAGAAAGGTGTTTCCAATTCTCATCAATGGGATGGGTTCTTGAAAGTCCTCAGCACTTCAGATCTAGAATTTCTCTCTCTTGTTGGTGTAGAAAACCCAGACAAACATAGAACTCAAAGGGAGTTCACAAAGTGAAATAATGGAAAATGTGACAATGATAATGGCTCAAAGTCAAACCAAGAGTATAGATCTAGAGTGATCTAATAGGCAACAAAAGGTGACAAATGGATGAGAAAACCCTTCTATTTATAACAAAATATTGGGTCATTCTAGATCTTGGTGTATGATTAAAATAATATTAACCAAATCTAGATCCACCTTTTATGGAATATTTTATTATATTTGTTGGAGGGAAAAAGCATTTGACTTGGGTCAAATCCCTTTATTTGTAAAGAATAAATAAATAAATGATTTATTTATTATTTTGAGGAAGTGGTTGAATGATAATTAAATAAATAATTATTTATTTAATTATTTATAAATGATTTAGTCATATTTAACAAGGAATATTATTTAAATAAGATTTAAATAATTATTCCTAGAAAATAATAAGATAAATAAGGATTTATCTAATTAATTTCCTTGTTTTGGGTTAAATATGACCAGGAGTAATAATTAAATAATTGTTTAATTAATTATTCCATGAGGAAAATCAAACAAATATAGATTTGTTTAATATTTCCCTTTGGGGTTTCCTATTTAGACCATAAACAACCTAATAAATGTGTTTTATTAAGCTATCTCACATAGTGAAAGCAATTTTACTTAGGGTAAAATTGGTTTTACATGGTGCACTTGGGTCCATCTAATGATAATAGTTTAGATGACCAAAAAATGGTGTAACACGTCCTTCCTCCAATAGATCTACAAGACTGGACTGCGCAATCCTTGAAGGGACTGCTGCTGCATGGAGGTAAAACCCAATGGCCTGAATGCCGTATATAGATCTACTACTCCTAGAAGACTATATGTGAAGAACAAAGTGGTAGGATGAATCCTCCATTGGTTTCGTAGCTAAATGCCAGAAAAAAACCTCCTGAAGATGGCACCAATGCCTGATAAGGAATGTGGTACAACCCCCTTCCTTAGAGATCACTCAAGGGAAGAGGTGGTATTCCCGCTCAGAAACACCCTAGGCTAAAAAACACTGCAAACTTAGCTAAACAACTCAAGAATGAATAGAGATGTCCTAAGACAAATGTAGATCTAAACAGATCAAGAAATTAGCAATGAAAATCATCCTTCTATTGTGCCTTCACCTTCCTTATATAGACATGGGCCTTCCATAACCTAGGCCCACTCCAAAACTACGATGTACATGTGGACATAAGTCTCCATGATTGACTGCATTGTTTCTCCATGTCCTCCATCATGTTCACATGGGATGATCACCCTCTCCATCATGTGTGCATTAAATGCATCACTTCCTCCACTAACTTATCATAAGTGCTTTATGATCTTCTTTGAATGCACTATGATCTTAGTTGACCTTATGAATGATCCTTATGATTTTGCATTTAAGATCCATGATCTTATTTGACTGTTTCATCCTCCGTAATCTATCTCATAAATGAGACATGATCTCCATTAATGGAGCTGCTCCACTACTCCATGATTTTAGATGTAGATATATAATATCCACATAAACACATTAAAAGTGGATTTTATTCATCCTTGAGTTTTGTGGGTCCCTCCACCCATTTATTTAATTAATTAATTAAGAAAATCGAGAACTCTAATATTCCAAATATCATGTGAAAATTTGGGAATATTATAGTCCTCCCCGGAAAAATTTTGCATGTCCTCAAGCAACTACAAAAGTATATGTAAATCCATCCTTTCCCCTCCAAATGGCATCCACATAAGGATGGCCTCCTTCATTTGCTGCAATGTGTCATGCATGTTTGGTTCCAAATTTGTCTCTCAAGAATGCATAGAATGATCTCCAACTGTATAGTTAGATGCCCTCCTTCCACCATGAAGTACCAAGTGAAAAACATATGATGTTCAACATCATCATCAATACATGAGATACATAGAATAAAGAGGTTCTTTCCACAAAGTAAAACCTCCATCTCACAATACATCTCTTCATCCCATGCTTTATGAAGTAGATTAAACATTGACATGCCCTCATCCTTAGCCCTGTTGGCCTTGTTGGATCCGAGCATCACTCCAACATTATGCAAAAGAAGAAATAGAGATATATGGGTAGACAAAGATGTCAAACCATATTCTCCCAATAGTAACCATTAGAGTAAGGTCCTTTTCTGCCATCCTCCATCTCCCCCATGCAATATGGATAAGCCAAACTCCCCCAAAAGCAGCTAAAGCATCAAGAGATCTTGCTGCCTTCTCTCCTCCTCATGTGCATCATGGAGTAAAAACATACTGATAGACATGTGGAATGTCACATCAGCCCAATACAAGTAAGCACCATTAATACACATCATGGGAGTACCATGCCAAGTTTTACACAATTTAAAACACATAGATATAGGGGATGTCATGTGATGGCCAAACTCTCACATGGTCAACCAAAGTGAACATTCCTTCTTTTGCTACATTCTATCATTGATACACAAGGCATGAATCAGAAAAATATGAGCTATTGGGTGGTAACCATACTCACCCAAGAGCAGCCAGCGCAGCCATGCCTCCTTCATTTCATGAGTGTTTTTCAAGGCATGGATCAAAGAAATAGGAGCCTTTGGGTAGTAACCAAACTCACCCAAGAGCAACCAACGTAACCAAGAATCTTGCTAGCTCATGTCATATATCTGCAAGTGGTCATGCAACCCCTTGCTTATCATCCTCACCAACTCATCCCCATGTGGATCATGAATGATGTTTTGCATAAGCATGGTATCATCCCTTTGTAAAATACCATACTTCCTAAACTAATGAAGAACTTTTCACTACATGAAATGTTGAAGTGCACCTCCAATGAGATCTCTTAATGAGACCTTCTTCTCATTAATGGCCCTCCAAAACCAGTGAGGTTCTGGATCTTCTGCAAGTATAATTTTCCCTTTGAGTTGTGAGATGCTCATTGAGAAAGTGTCATCTAGAAAGGAGAAAAGATTCCTCATCTCAATATGTCTACCATTAATCATTTTAACCTCCCTTGCTTCCTGAGTGAAGCTACCTTCAGAATTCTCCAAGAATAATGGGACCCCTTCATTATCACTGCTACTAAGTGACAACACTGTAGATCTGCATGGTAATATATATGTTGTCTCAAATCAAGTCATAATGTTGATCTCATAACCAGTCATTGTACATAGGATCATGTTCATCCCATTTTCTAAAACTCTACACTTCAAGTCAAAGGGTTGAAAGTAGCTCAACAATGATGAACTGGGATAGCTCTTAATCTCCTCCTTGATTAGATCAATGGTCCTCTACACTGTGATATGCTTTTGCTTCAAATCAGCATTTTTTTCTAACCCTTGGTTATGCATTGGCCCTGATGGCATGTCCCCATAAGTTCCAATAAGATCTACTGAAAAATATGTGATAAAAGTGCATGCATAACTTGGATCAACTAATGTGTGGGAACCTCTTGCAAGGACACAAGAGTTCCTTTAACTGGGACAATGGTGTCTCCAACTGCTGGTAAGAGTGATGGTTACTCTTCTCCAAGTGTACCAGCGCTACAATCTACCTCCTCTTCCTCATGCATCTCCTGAATCATGCACGAGACTTTATGTGTCAAGAGCTCAAGAATATCTTGCAAAAGTGTAAGTGTCTCTTCTTTGGATGCAATTACTTCTGCAGCTGGTGGTGAATGTAGTGACTCTTTGTCCAAAGTGACAATATTGACATCCTCCTTTGTTTCCTTAGGAAATATCTCTTTGTAACATATCTCTGGTTTTCTCACATCAAACTTCTTCCTCAAATTGTGAAAGAAATCTGAATATTTAGTCACCTTTGCATGCTCCATGTGACCAAACCACCAATCATTGCCTTCACCATAAAGATGAAGTGTTGAAATCTGGAAAACCTCTTTTTTAGCCATGAGATGTAGCATGAAAAATGTATCTAACTCTTTCCTCCAAACCTTAACAGTGCTTGAGGAAGATTCATCAAATGTAGGCAAATAAAATCTATTGTGCCTCTTTCTTCTATTGTTGCTATAGGATTTGCTTTCTTCTTTGAGTTCAAAGAATTATTGGAGAGTTAGACTCTCTTTGAATGCTCTAGATTATTCTTTTTACTCTTCAATATACAAACTGAGAGTCTCATGAGTCCTAGGTTCTCTTCTTTCTTTACTGTTATACCATTCACCTTCTTCAAAGGAAGTGGGAATAGTAGATCTATAAGGAGATCTATGATTCTCCATTTTTCTTTTTTGTTGATAGGAAGTGCTTGGACCATTCTCATCAAATATTCTTCTTGGATCCTTTTTTTGTCTTTCCCTCTTCGTTTGATTGACCTCTTTGGAGAGATCTTGCATGGATCTAAAGATAGGAGTGGCAAAACTACAATCCTCCTTCATGATAGATCTCATCTATCTACTTCTTCTTTTGATGCAAAAGATGAAGTGTCCACAAGTTGAGCCAAAGATCATGCTCTGATACCACTATAATATCCCAAAAGGGAGAATGTAGTAATACTTGAACACAGTATAAGAACTGCAGCAAAGTAAACAATAAATCTATATACACATCAAAATGCACAGAAATAGTTGAGCCATTTTATTATATGGGAGGTGAAAAAGAAAGTACAATAGTGCTCAAAATATTAGACACCCAAGCAAAGGGATGGCTTAGAATGACCCTACAATGATCCCACAAGAGGGACTACGTAACTGCTAAACAGTTGGAAGGTAAACTGCATCGTCCCTGCTGCAACTACTGGGACTGCAACTGCCAGAAAGATAGAAAGTCATATCTAGGCAATATGGGAGCTTAGATGATGCTGAAAATAGATATCTGGGCTCTATGATGGATACCCAAGATAACCCATAAGGGGTTTCTCAGATATGTCAATCTAAGAAAACCATCCTCTTAGGGCTTGCACATATAAGTTGTTGGGCTTGCAGCTCTACTGCATAATCTAATGATATGATAGATGCAATGATGCACAATTAGATCTATGCAAGAAGGGCTGATCCCTTCTCTAGATCCTTGGGCTAAAATCTCAAGATCTAGCTCCTCCAATCTCCTCCACTAAAAATAGTTGTTGGATGAACAACAACTTCAGAAAAATGCACTGTCAAAGAGGGGGGCTCAATATCCTATTGCTAGATATGTCAAATCATCTCCTGAGTGATAGAAACAGTAGATCTAATGTGAGGAGATGATCCCTCATAGGATTTCCAGCTGAAATACTGGAAACTTCCTTCCTCTAATAGATCTACAGGACTGGACTATGCAATCCTTGAAGGGATTATTGCTGCATGGAGGTAAAACCCAATCGCCTGAATGCTGGATATAGATTTTGTACTTTTGTAAGAGTGTATGTGAAGAAAAAAGTGGTAGGATGAATCCTCCACTAGTTTCCTAGCTAAATTCTAGAAACAACCTCCTAAAGATGGCACCAATGCCTGATAAGGAATGTAGTACAACCCCCTTCCTTAGAGATCACTTAAGGAAAGAGATGGGATTCCCACTCGAGAACACCCTGTGCTAAACAGCACTGCAAACTTAACTAAACAGCTCAAGAATGCATAGAGATGTCCTAAGACAAATCTAGATCTAAACAAATCAAGAAATGAAAAATTCAATTCAATCTTCTATTGTGCCTTCAGCTTCATTATATAGACATGAGCCTTCCATAGCCTAGGCCCACTCCAAAACTACATTGTACATGTGGACATAAGTCTCCATGGTTGACTATGTTGTTTCTCCATGTCCTCCATCATGTTCACATGGGGTGATCACCCTCTCCATCATGTGTGCATTAAATGCATCACTTCCTCCACTAACTTATCATAAGTGCTTTATGATCTTTTTTTAATGCACTATGATCTCAGTTGACCTTCTCAAAGATCCTCATGATTTTACATTTAAGATCCATGATCTTATTTTACTGTTTCATCCTCCATAATCTATCTCATAAATGAGGCATGATCTCCATTGATGGAGTTGCTCCACTACTACATGATTTTAGATCTACATCTAGAATATCCTCATACACACATTAAAAGTGGATTTTATTCATCGTTGAGGTTTGTGGGTCCCTCCGCCCTTTTATTTACTTAATTATTTAAGAAAATCAAGAACTCTAATATTCCAAATATCATGTGAAAATTTAGGAATATTACACATTATCTACGAGTGGGTGGTGATGTTGAGGTCTGTGGCGACGGTGCCTGCTGGGGGGCCATAGGAAACTCACATAAGGAGGTGGACTCCCGTGATGCCACGAGGAGGTGGTGGTAGGGTGGGGCGTTGTTGGAACGCCACCACTAAGGCTTGGTTTGAGGCCAACCCTCAGATTTTCCTTCCATTCCCTTATGCAAGGATGGATTTCCGGGGAGATCCAAAGATGGGTCTCCCTGCTGGATACGCTTGGAGGCTAGCATGTACGTCTTTGTGTTTTCTGCATGTATTTGAGTATTTATGTTTATATGTGTATTATGATGACACTGAAATAGTTTTGGTTACTCTTGCAGATGTTGGCAAGGTTGGTTGTCCTGTGGCTCGATTGGTTGGGCACCAGCCGATTCGAAGACCGCAAGGAGCTCTCGGAGGGAAGTGAGGAACTCCTTCCCAGTCTCTAGGTGGAGCACTAGGTGGTGAGGCTGGCCCTTCAGGGGAGGGAAGCAGCTCGGCTACCACCGAGACTACTACTGAGCAAACTCGTGCGGATGCGAAAGAGCCTCATGTTGTTGAGCTGACCGAGCGCGTGGCAGTTCTATTTGATGCTTGGGATCGAGTGGACCGCTTGACCCAGGGGATGGCTACTTGAGGCTTTTTGGATGACCTCAAGAAAGTATTTCTGGAGACCTTGATGGCCCAGGAGAGGGGATATTGGCCAGTTTTACATCAGATGGCAGTCTCGGTATTGACGGCAACTCCAGTAGTGGTACCAGGAGCGGTAGTGGGTCCAGGTGCCCCACCTGGGGGAGCACCACCCTAGAGTATTTTTTGTACATGGGGAAAGAACTCATTATGAGGATGCTTCCCCTATTTTTTCCGACTTGTATATTTGTATCTTTTGGGCTAACCGGTGCGTTAGAGACACTATTTTTGTACTTAGACACATACATTTATATATATGTGCAAGAGATATTTTTTGCGGCTCTACATGGTGTGCCCCCTATTTTTGCCTATGGATTATGTTATGTTGACGGATATCTTTATTTTTCTATGTTTCTTTTTATGTAGGATGGTTTATCCGAGATGCATTCCAATTTAGAATATTATTAGCTATGCGATCAGTTGTTTGGTTTTGACTTCTTGGTACATGTGTGAATGTAATGTAGTCAAATTGTATACTTAATATTTTTGCACGCAAGTATTTTCTAAACAGATGTTGGTCTCCTGTCTCAAATGCTTATTTTAACTACGACACTATTAACTGGGAAACAAGGTAGATATGTATATGGTGTATGCCCCGATGGAGGATGTCGCACATAATTCTAGTCACAGCGTCATATTCTGCCTGATTGTTTGTTGTTGAACTGATGCACACACCATTGGTGTAGAGTGGTGATCAGTCAGGGTGATAGATGACCCAAGCGGCTACTGCTAAGCTTTGAGACCATCTTGATGCTCCGTCAACAAATCTGAAGTAAGGGTCGGGTTGGTAATCCATTTTGACACTCGAGCGTGTTTTGTAACAAGTCTTTTGGTAAAATTTTACAGTGGTTGGGTTTGTTTACATTAACTCTAGGGTAGGGCCTTCTCGGCCCTTATGGGTAGAATTTATTGAGGTAAAGGTGGTTGATGGGGTTTCTGAGGCATGTCCCGTCTAGTTCAGTCAAGATATATGCCCCTTTGAGGAGGAAATTTTTTATGATGTAGGGTTCTTTACACAAGGTTTCAAACTTTCCTAACCCTAGGGCTTCTTTTGAGACATCGTAGTGGAGGACTAGTTCTCCCTTGGTGAATGAGCGAGGTTTGATGTGGCATTCAAACAATGCTTTTACCCATTTCTTGTGGGCCTCATTGTGTTGCGGAAATTGTCGTCGAATTTTGTTGATGAGCTATATTTGTACTATATTTTGTTCTAGAGGTATCATCAAGGATTTCTATGGCGCCATACAAATTCAGGATCTCGTGGAAATTGATGCAAAAGTGTAGGGTACCCTAGTTTTCTACGACGGGAACAAGGTCTGGAATCCAAGTCATCTGGGAGGCCCGAGTCTTGGTTATACAAGATAATATGAATCGTATATGGTGTATCTTGTTGTCGATATTTTTTGGGGGGAGAATCTCCGTGATGGGAGCTTGCGAGAGCGCAAGGTTTAGTTGCCTGTTAGGATGGTCAATTCCCTGTCAGTGGAAATTGTGTCAGGTGTAGAGGTGCCTAAATGTTTCCATTAGCGAGCATGCCTCTAGTTCATGGTTTTGACTAGTGCATATGGTGCATGGTACCACTGTGCCAACTGACTAGATTGTGTGAGAATCAACGCTACTGTTTGTCCCAGATGTGGACGCTTGGAAAGGATCTGTTGTAGAAGATGAGGTCTTTTGCTTCCTTTTCCATGTCATTGGCTTGGGTGTGTCTAGCTCTTTTGGGGAGTGTAGACATAACGCTGCTCTTGTCACTCTTAGCTTGGGGAGATTCTCATATTTAATTGTATGATGAAAGTGTGAACAAATATGGTAATAAGTATGTGTGGTCTTCTCTTGGTTAGAGAGAAGTTTCTATGAGAAAGGAGAGACTGTGCGAAAACTGTTTGCAAGGTGCTTCAGTTCTTTACATTGATTGACCCCGTGGCTAATCAAGTCACATAGTCCGCATGTTATCCTAGGTTGTACCTGGGTCATGCTTGGTTGGTGCGCCGTCCCAGTTTTCCCATCACACCGATGTGGGTGCAGGGTTGCTGGTCTGGGGGCGATATAATTTCTATACCATTTGAAGAGATCGTCTTGTTTCTTCTCTAATGTATGTTTCATATCAATTAGAGGATGAACTTGCAGGATATAGGTACAACATTGTCCACAGTGATTGCCTTGACATATTAGGCAAAATATCCTAGATATGGGGTGCCCATTGTGCTCAATTGGTGGCATGATGGGGTACTAACAGCGTAGCACTTCTAAGTCAGGGAAGGTGGCAACCACATGATTGGGCGTTTTACACAACACACATGTTGGTCTTATCTGAAGAAAGCAGTTGGGGGTAACTAAGGGTCCCATGATTGGTTTATTTTCAGCTGATAGGAAGAGGATGGATCTACTGGTTATATTGTATTGGGTTGTCATGTTGTTTTTAGATTCCAAGTTTGTGCCATCTTCTTAGGAGAGTCAAACTATGGCTGAGTGAAAACTAGCCAGTTCTAAGCAGAACCAGGGGATATAGTGGAAATTTTCTAAAATGTGGTTGTCAGCACATAAAGGGCATGTGAACTGCACTGCCCACAAACCAACATAATAAACGTGCTCTATAGGATACCACCTGTAGATGAGTTTCAGGGCTGCGCATTCAGCGTGCAGCATATGGCAGGAGGAGGGAATATGAATGGGAGTCTTTCAGGCGACTGTCGGTCCTCCTGTAGGTAAAGGATGGTGTGAGGTTCATCTCCAGATGACTGGGTGGAGGGATCCTCTAGGTAGGAATGCTCGATGGCGTGTAAGGGTAGCCAAGACCTGGTGGGATACGAAACTAGGGTAGCCAAGACCTGGTGGGATACGAAACCAGCTGGGGGGTAGAGGAAAGGGGTTTGGGAGGCTGCGTAGGCTAGAGAGGCTTTCGTGGCCGAAGACTTGGTGTCATTACTGCTTGTCTCCATGTCTTGACTAGCTTAGGTGCTTAATGTGAAAATCATGGAAACCGGGGCCTCTGTAATGCTAGATGATGGCTTTGGGATAACAAGGAGATCACCTATGAATGATCCTAGGATGGACGATGGTTTGAAATGCCTGAGGCCATATTCTTGGTTGAGTGAAAGCACATCCGCAGATGTGTCTATGTAGGGTAGAATGACATCGATATTTGTTAGGGGTCATTTTTTGCTATGTGTCAATTGGTCAATAGTAACGATGCGGTCCTCATGGGGGAACATCATAATTCGAAATATGGAGGAGGTTATGGATGACATGGCATACATATAACTCTGCCCAAGGAGTCTATTGTAGTCCAATTGGGCATCCAAGACTTCAATTTCTATAAGGACCGTATTTCTGGCTAAGCAGACTGGGACATTTTGGAAGAAACCGACGGGGACTGAAGGGTGACCATATTATGCTCTAAGTGTGATGTCTGATGGCTTTAGTTCGAGAGACCCTAGCTTTTGCCAAACGTTCTTCGACATGGTGCATGTGGATGCACCTTCGTCGATGATACACTGGTGAATGTTTATGTTTTGGACCGATACTGGTATATGAAATGGGACGATTGAAGGAAGCCTAGGGGTGGCTTTATCCAAATCAAAATCCATTAGGCGTGAATCGGCAGGGTCGATGGTGCCTAATGTAGAAATTAAGGCTTTCTGTTGCTTTGGGCACGACTATAATACCTCCAAAGATGACATAGCGGAAGGAGATTGAACTAGATCATCCACAATGCTATAGTTATGGGCTGCTTTGGCATAGTTTCATGCTCGCCTAGTTGGTCCTTTAGCCATATTTTGCAAAGGTTCAATAGGCATATTTGATATGGTCAAAGGTTTTGTTGGTGCACTGGTACTAGCCCCTCACATATTGGTGTTTGGTGGGGTGTCATAATTTCGATTTTGTGTCTAAAAAAACATTTCTTCACCATTCATGTAGAATTTGTGGCTGTTTTTTTTGGAATTTTCAGGAGTCTATTGTTGTGTGCTAACTGTCCCTTGATGGGGGAAAGGCTCCTGCATGACTGTTGTATACTGGGAGGGTCCCCCCTATCCACAGTTACTTTGTAGCTTCTTCAGCTTGGGGAGGTTGGGACAGTGGTCAGTGTAATGGCCGTACTCACCACAGATCGAACAGGAGTGGTTTGTCCAAAGAATTGGCCACTTGTTCTACCTCTAGGAGTTGCTTGGCTCCTGGTTTTGATTTCAGTTGGAGTTACCTCCAACCTGAGATCATGGAGGGCATTGTTGATTGTTGCCCCCCTATCCAGGATTTCCTTTAGGATTTTATTTTTCCTTTTTTCTTAACTGCGTTAGGAGGATAATTTGGGTTCTCCTGGTTATATCGTTGGCGAGGTTGGTTTTGGGAGGGTTGCACAAATTTTTCCCGTGAATTATTCTGGATGGGCAGTTCTTGTGCTGGGGATTGGACATATTGTGGACCCTGGTTGTAAATGGATATTGGGGGGTGTTGGTCGCTTTAATTGTTTTCACAATTCAAGCTCCACATAAATTTTCAACCCGAGGAAGTCTATTTATTCCAAAGACAATCACGCACTGGATATGCTCAATTTCAAAAGCAAAAACAATGTTGTAGTAAAAAGCCACACAATTACCAATCATACAAATCTAATTATTCACACTTTGTGTAATCAAAGTTGAAGTCACTTATGTTATAGTAGAAGTAATTCCTATATTGCAGTTTAGAATCCAAATAAAGGGAAATCAATCTGCAAGAAAGGAAACCAATCAACCATAGCAAGAACAGGACCCTATTCCTTTAAATAGGAACTTCAGCACCTGCTGCCTGACACTAATCACTCTGTAGAAAAGATAACTCAAGAGACCAAGACCCTATTCCCATGAACAGGAACCTTCAGCACTTGTCTCCTGTTTCTAATCACACTGCAGGAAAAGAAAGGCAATTAGTGGGAGCAGGACCCTATTCCTTTGTATAGGAACCTTCAGCACCTGCTTCCCAGCATTATACATTCAAACATATAACAGAAATATATTTCTCAACTCCTTAAGAATGAATGTACTGAACACTTGCAGCGTTAAGGAAACAGAATATTCAATAAACTACAGAACTGTGTAACTGGTGTCTCAACAACAGGATTAAAGTAAAGTGCAAACAGTATAAAGAAATTAAACAAACTACAGGGACAAAAGGGTGAATCTTGTGAGGAAGGTGCGCCCTTTCCCTCTCACAAGATTCCCCAGGGAAAGAATTAAATTGGAGCGCTCAAAAGGAGATTTTATTCATCTGTCAAAAGAAATGATACATTACAAATGGAGTCTAGCTCCAGTCTCTCAAATACAATGTTCTCCTGTAGCTTTCAAACTCGAACCCCCTTCTAATGATGATGTCTCCTCTTTTTAAAGAGGAGACATCTCTTATAATTACATGAGAGCAAATCTATGTTTATCCCAATTCTGTTCTTCTTTCTTAAAACAAGACTATTCTGTTCTTCCATAAAAAGATATTGTTACAACAGATACAAAAAGAATGCTGTCTTCAGAATAATCCGTGTAACCACGTCTTCATGCTGTTGCCATTGTTCCACAAAATACTCTTCCAGAATCACAAATTACGAGTGACGAAATTTGCGTGCTTGCTGGCTGTTTCAGCGACGAAGTCAACTGTTTCAGCAACGGAGTCGGCTGTTTCAGCAACGAAGTTTGACTGTTTCAGCAACGGCCGATTGCTCCAGCACAGCACATAGATTATCTGCGATCTTTTAGACTTATGTTAGCAACAATCTACTTCGATTAATGATAAAATATAAGAGTAATATGGAATTATATGTAAACAGATTAAACATATAATAAAGAAGAGGATTTTATATACCTTGGGATAAAGTAAATGAAAATGATGATGGAATCCTTTTTAAACGTGGTTATAAAAGGTAAGGTGGTGTCAAAATATATAGTAAAAATGATACATAGTGAGGTCCTAACATCCCCCCCAGCTGAAAATGTTGCATGTCCTCAGGCAACTCCTAGTCTGAGTCAGAGTCTGAGTACTGACTTTGTGCATGCAAGTTGCTCAAGCAGTAGCTGGAGAAGGTGGCATCTGTCGGAGCTCGGAATCCTCTATTATTCTGCAATTGCTGCCATGCTACAGCTTCATCTCTGCCAGCCGATTGATAGTGACACTGATATTTCTCTGAAGGCATCCATAGAATTGGAAAATGAAAATGGTAACCAATCCAATTTGCTCCACAATGTCGAATGCATCTGATGTAATTAGGTACCCTAGAAAGTGCAGCTTGGAGATTATCAGGGCTAAAAGGGTGATAGTCTTGTCTTTCTTTACATGACTGCTGCCAAAACATAGTGTTGGCCTTCAATGCAGCAGCCTCCTTTACTCTGATTTGTTGTTGACACTTCAAAAGTGTTGAAGCCTGTAGTTGTTGCATGTACCTATGCATTCCTGGCTTCTGTAAGAATTGGTGATATTGTGCTATAAACATGGCTAGACTTAAAGGTTCCGGTCTAATCCAAAGGATCCTATTCTCCTCATTATGACTACTTGCAATAAACGCAGTTTGCCAGGTGAGCTGATTGGCCAAAAATGAAACAAATGCCCTTATTTGTATATCACCTGCAATTGGAATGAGATTAACTCTTCTATTCTTGGGAATGACCTCGTTATGGAGATAAAGTTCGCACAGCAAATGCTGGTCACTTTCAGGGGCCTCAGCAAAAGTCTTAACAAATTGTTTTGCAGTAAGCAATTCATGAGGTCTGCCATCCTTTATTGCCTTCAATTGAAAATAAACTAAACGTTCAGAAAGGAAGAGAGAGTAATTTACAGAGGGTTTGCGGGTAGCCATCAACTTCTGCACTAATGAAAACATTAAAACCATCTTTTCCTTTGATTCCTTGACCTCTTTCTTGGAATCTCTGAGCTGTTGCAATGTTTGTTCCCAACTATCCCAGTTGGCATACATGTGATTCTGCCATGCTAACTTATGCTGCTGTAATATTGTATCTTGTTCTTCAGCATATTGTTTCTTCCATTTGTTCATCAGTTCTAATTGGTTCCATGGTAGGGTCTGTGTCCTGGCATTAGAAGTGCTGGGTTGGGACATTGTTTGAGTGGCTGCACTGACTAACTCAGGGCAAGATACCTGTGGTTGTGGTACTGTCTGAGTGGCTGAGCTGACTAGCTCAGGACAAGATATCTGTGGTTGTGGCACTGTCTGAGTGGCTGAGCTGACCAGCACAGGGCGAGATATCTGTGGTTTAGTTTCTTTTTCTAAATTTATTAAGAGCCCTACTGGTTCTTGTGGAGCAATAGGGCATTCTTCTTTAATTGCAGCTGATGTAGATGCCTCAGATACCTGAATTTTGACTACTTTGTAGCCTGCCTGTTGGTAAATATTACCACACTCATGGCACATGTATTCCTTGCATGGCTCCCTATTTTGTGATTATGCTGTGTGTGCTAGCATATAGAGATTCAATTCTCTATCAAAGGCTTCTCGTGCCATGATTAATTCATTCTTATAGGCTTCTAGCTCAGACTTCAAAAACTCATTTTCTTCCAATAAAGATGCCATAGTATATGAACCCTATGTGCTGGTTGATTCTACTGGAGTTGTCTGCTGATCCACAGCTGTAGCTGGTTCTTGTGGAGCAGCTACAGCTGGTTTCCCTGTATCATCATGCTTGGTGTATGATTTTTGTACCACAGTGGCTGGTTCTTGTGTTTCAGCCTCTGGGTAAGTGACTGGTTCTTGTGTGACAGTCACTGTTTGAGCCATAAACAATGTCGTATTATCCCGGGGCACTGGTTCTTGTGTGGCAGTGCCACCGGACGAGACAGGTTGAGGGGTTTGAAATGGGGATGAAGATTGGAGTTTTAACAGAATAGTGGCAGGGTCAGGGGAAATGGGAGTAACTCCTGTTTCAACAGTCATCTTCATTTTCCTTTTTGGTAGGAAAGCAGAGAAGTCACTGTCTTTCCTTTTCTTTGCAGGGGAAGGTTCTTTACTGGGGGAAGGGCTTTCGGAAGAAGTGTAAATTTGGAATTTGGCCCTTGTTCGTCGTTTTGAGACAAAGACTGTTGGGGTTCTTTTCTTCCTTTTATGAGTAGGCGGGGATGGGGGTGTTAGAGAGTCATCGCTAGGGATAGAAATAGTGGGAATGGTTGACTCTACTAAGTGGGACGAACTTGGGGTTGGGTCAACTGGCTCTGAGGATGGAATTACTGGGGAGTCTGGGATATCATCCAGTTTCCCTTCATAAGGAATCTCAGGAGTTTCTTGGGAACTTTCGGCTTGTTGGGGGATTTGGGCCTGCTGAGGAATTTCAGCCTGCTGGGGAATAAGGAGTGGATTATTCAGAGGGGGGTTTTGGTAAGGAAAACCCCTCTGAATTAACAATTGGCATAAACGATGATGGGTGAGGGATAACAATGGGAATTTAGCCCGTCTGCAATAATAGGACATGTTTTTGATACAACCAAGCAGATAATAGGGAATATTAACTAATCGACCATTCCTTAAATGATTCATCAAAACGAAGTCGTGTTGGTAGACTACCTGGTAATGCCTTTCGCATGTCAAGTAGTGCTTGATGAATTCTGCTACTGTTGGCCATGGTCGAGGAAGTGAATGCAGACTTACATCGCGGCCTTTAAGTTCAACTGGTTCATCTGGACGAAGAAAATCTTGCTGTGCATTTAAAATTACTTGCTTTCTACTGAACCAGCGAGTCCCAATAGCCGGCAAACCTGAAACTTGAACTATGTCCTCCTCTGTAACTGAAATGTGGATCCCTTGAACTACTGAATAATTCCCCTGAATAGTTTGGGCAAACTCTAAAACTTGTTCCTGATCAAATTCTCCCAACCTTTCAAAATATGTTGTCCATCCTGCTTGTTGGAAAATTTGATAGGCTTCCGGGAACATTTGAAGAAGATTTATCGAACCAGGCTCGTGTCTGATAGCCAACCCTCCCATGGCTACTAGCTTGAGTTACATGCAGAGGCATAGAAGACAGAAACACAGGCTTTGGTCAAGCTAATTGTTGCAACAGAGGATGCGGAGTCTCAATGATGGCGGAGATGGAATGAAGAGTGACGGAGGATTGGTTAATGTGAAATGATTATTCAGTTTTCGAAATCCCCCCCCCCTACGTATGGTGCAATGATGATTGGGCGTGTGGAGATTGCAACCATTATGAGCGAGATCCTCTCTTTAATATAATTTAACTGCATTACATTAAAACCACATACCTTACATTTTTACCTTTGGTTTAATAATTCGAAGTGTAGAGTGCTTCAGAATGGCTTAATATATATGGAAGAATCTGTAAATTTCTTTGAAATTTAGAACAGGAGTGTAACAGGATCTGCTCAGTACTAAATAATTTTCACCCAAAGGATCTGAAGCGTAAAAGTGGAGAACTAAAAAGCTTGTATAGTAGCGGAAAGAAATGATGTTTTAATAATGACAGGTTGCTGAAACTGGTGTTTCAGCAACGGAAAAATGAACGACATGTTGCTGAAACTGGAGTTTCAGCAACGGGAAAAATCAGGAAAATGGGATAATTGACTTGGGTTTGAAATAAGTGGGGGAAGTGTTTGATAAGGGATAACTTCAGCAGTAAGGGATAGGAAATACTAGCTGAAGGATGATATTTCAGGAATGGTAGAAGTGGGAAAAATGGAAAAAGGGCAATAATGTAGAAATGGGGATGAACGGATATTGCTAGGAAATGGGGTAAACTGAAGGGAACAAGCTTCTGTGATTGAAGCTTCAGATCTTCTTATGATGAATTTGTCCTCCTTAATGAGCTTTTCCAGGATCTACAAAATTCAATTGTAATATGTCAACCCTTGACAGGGATTATTAGTTCTAAATCTAATCTAAAAAATACAGTGCAGAAAATTAAATGCTGTGAGGAGCAGAAGACTCCCCTAGAAAAAGATAATGAATATCAGTCATGCAAGCAGTCTTGAAATCCTCTTTAGAAACAGGGCGCTGGTATAGACGGAGCCTATGACCATTGACTAGTAGAGGTGTTTTAGAATCATCAATCGTTAAAAGTCTTACCGTTCCATTAGGAAAAACAACATCTACCTCATATGGTCCAAGCCAGCGTGTACGTAGCTTACCCTGAAAATTTTCAAACCGAGAGTCATACAACAAGGCCCAATTACCTTTTTGGAACTGCTTGTGTTTGATAATTTTGTCATGCCACTTCATTCTCTGTTGTTGAATCATGGTTGTTTGGTGAATGGCATCTAATCTCTTTTCATCCAACCCAAGAAGCTGCTGCAACCTAGCTGTCTGCACATCAGTCAAATCAAGATTAACAGCTAAAGCAGTTCTTAGAGTTTTGATTTCAAATTCCACAGGAAAAACAACATTTTTACCATAAACCAATTCATAGGGAGAAAAACCTGTAGTGTTTCTCCAAGTAGTTCTGTAAGCCCATAATGCTTCAGGGAGCCTTTGAGACCAATCCTTCCGGTTGTCCTTCACTGTTTTAGTTAGAATGGCTTCTAATACTATATTTGTGCTTTCCACCTGCCCATTGGCTTGGGGGTGGTATGGTGTAGTCATTCTATGGTGAATATGATATTTCTGAAGGGTAGACTTAAAACCATGAAAATTGAATGGAGGTCCTCCATCTGTAACTAGCTCTCTAGGAATTCCAAATCTAGTGAAGATTTTTTCAAATAAGAAAGCTAGGACAGCCTCTTCATTGGCTCTAATAAGTGCTTTGGCCTCCACCCATTTAGTCATATAGTCTGTACAGACTAATATATAAGTTCTTTGATTGGATGGAGGATTAATGGGTCCTATGAAATCCAAGGCCCATCTTTCAAATGGTTCATAAACTACCTGGGGGTTTAATGGAATTTGATCTCTATGATTGGGTTGACCCATTCTCTGGCAGCTGTCACAAGCCCTTACATATTTCTTTGCATCCTTAAATAATGAGGGCCAATAGTAACCCATCCTCAAAATTTTGTGTGTTGTTCTCTTATCAGCAAAATTCCCTCCACAAGGGCCATCATGACAAGCTTTCAATATGTCATACACTTCATCTTCCCTAATGCATCTTCGGATTTCCTGATCAAGCCCTGTGTAGAAAAGACACCCACTTATCCAGCTATACCTGGCACTTTGTTGAACAATTCTTCTCTTTTCTCTGTATGACAAGTGTGATGGTAATTTTCCTGCAACCAAATAATTGGCAATATCTGCATACCACGGAGAGTGAGCAGAAA
This sequence comes from Pinus albicaulis, assembly GCA_034641835.2. Taxonomy (NCBI): domain Eukaryota; kingdom Viridiplantae; phylum Streptophyta; class Pinopsida; order Pinales; family Pinaceae; genus Pinus; species Pinus albicaulis. The sequence goes on along the minus strand of JAXQQM020091907.1, from coordinate 82,062 downwards.
CTGCAAATAAATACTCATCAGGAAAAGAATCATCTACTGGAATATTATTATCAGTTTTTAATCGTGAAAGGAAATCAGCCACCGCGTTTTCTTTACCAGGCCGATCTACAATTGTGATATCAAACTCCTGTAGTAATAATAGCCATCTGGTAACTCTAGCATTTGTGACAGATTTTTTCATTAAATACTTAATAGTCGAGTGGTCAGTGTGGACAAAAGTAGAATAACCAGTGATATAATGTCGAAATTTATTAATGGCATAAATTACTGCAAGAAAATCCTTTTCGGTAACTGTATAATTAAGCTCATCAGGGGTCATGTTCTTACTGATAAAGTAGATAGCATAAGGAAGATGATTCTCCTCTTGTCCCAAGACAGCTCCAATTGCAGTGTCTAAAGCATTAGAAGATATATGAAAAGGGAGGGCCCAATCAGGTCCCCTTAAAATAGGAGCAATAGATAACTGATGCTTGAGTTCTACAAAGGCTTTCTGACAAGGATTAGTCCACTTAAATTCAACATTTTTCATAAGCAACACAAATAATGGAGAAGCTATCTTAGAAAAATCTTTAATAAATCTTCTGTAGTATCCAGCATGTTCTAGAAAACTTCTCACATCAGTTTGTGTTTTAGGAATAGAAAGATTCTGAATGACCAATATTTTAGATGGATCTACTTGAATACCTTGAGATGAAATAAAATGTCCAAGCACCACTCCTTCACTCATCATCATATGACATTTTTCAGTACTTAGGGAGAGGTGAGCTTGTATACATCATTTAAGTACCTTCTCAAGATTTTGCAATGCATCTTCAAAAGACACACCATAAGGAGTAAAATCATCCATAAATATTTCCATAGAGTCATTCAGCATATCAGAAAAAATTCCTATAACAGCCCTCTGAAAAGTTGCTGGTGCATTACATAGCCCAAATGGAAGAACTTTATAAGCAAAAGTTCCCCAAGGGCTAGTGAAAGTGGTCTTGTCTTGGTCTTGGGGTGCAATTCTTATCTGATTATACCCACTGAATCCATCTAGAAAAGAAAAGAATTTCTTCCCTGCCAGACTATCCAACACCTGATCAATGAAGGGTAAAGGAAAGTGATCCTTTTGAGTAGCTTTGTTTAAGGCTCGGTAGTCGACACATACTCTCCATTTTCCGTTTTTCTTAGGGACAATAACCAATGGGGAAACCCATTCACTGTCAGATATAGGGTATATAAATCCTGCATTAAGCAATTTTTGAAGTTCTTCCTTAACAATTTCTCGTAAATTAGGATTCATTCGTCTTTGGGGTTGACAAACAGGTTGGCATCCCTCTTTAATGTAAATTCGATGAGTACATAATTCAGAAGAAATACCTTTCATATCCGTGTAATCCCATGCAAATGCTTCCTTATATTCATGCAATAACTTCATTAACTGCTGTGTTTCATCAACTGTTAGATCAGGATTTATGTTTAATGTCTTGCCAGGTTCAATTTCAACTGTTATGCTTTTAGATGAGATGGTGGTTAATGTCCGAGATAAGTCTTCAGATTCAATCTTTTCTTGGGTATTTGTTTCAAAAATTGCAGTCAATTGATTGTGTGTTTCAGCAATTACAGAAGAAGGTTCACAAATAAAATTATTAATTACCTCATCCTCCGTATTGTCTTTAAGAGTTAAAGCTTGTCCAATGGTTAAAATAGGCTGAACAGCATTATCATCATAATCCATCCACATAGAATCTTCATTATTAATTATTGGTGTAGCATGAGGATAAAGAGTAAGTTGTTTTGTTTCATAACCATTAGAAATTTTCATTGAACCAGATCTGCAACTGATAAAAGCATCAGCTGTGGCCAGCCATGGCCTTCCTAGAATTAAGGGATGTCCCCCTAGCTTTATTTTAGTCTGCAATACAACAAAATCAGCTGGGTATTTCCAGGATTCAACTGAGATAAGTAGATCCTCAACAACTCCTTCAAGTTTAATTGTAGAACGATCAGCCAACTCTAGAATGGTGGGTGTATCTCTGATTGTGTTATTCAGCTGTAACAATTGTGAAGTTTCAAGAGTCATTATGTTAATTGCAGCACCTAAATCTACCAGAACTTGGGGAATCATTGTTTTACCAATCCGAACTGTCACCGTAGGATGGCCGGGATCACCATATTTCACAGGAGGGGCTTTTCCGGACATTAATGCAGACAAGTCACCCATCACATGTACTGTAAGGGGGTCTTTAGTTTTCCTACTAGGTTTCTTAACACAAATATCCCTTATTGTTCTGGCATAAATTGGTACATCTCTTAATGCTTGTAAAAGTGGAATTTTAACATACAAATTTTGCAATTCCCCTAAAAGATTAAAAGCAGGTGTTTCAGGTGTTCTAGTTAAAACCAAACGCTCAAGGAATGGTGGTTTTGTTATTTCAATACTCTTGTTAGAAGGTGGTTGTGCTTTCTTATGTTTCTCAGTTTCATATTTATCAGAATCAGAAGAAGTTATGTCATCAATAATAGGCTCTACTATTTTCCCCGATCTTAAATGAATATCATTACATTGCATAGTAGGAAATATAGACTGATTTTGAATATCAATGACTTGCACAACTTTATTATTGGGGTTAGGATTTGGTTGCACAGGTAGCTGGGGTCTCATTTGGTTATTTGGCGGAGCATTCGATGGCAGAGGAAGTGGTTGTTGGAATTGAGGCAATTGATTTGGATATGGGAGTTGTTGGCTTCTCCAATTTGAATTCCAAGGGTTGAAAGAAGATGGCTACTGTGGGGGCCAAGGAGTCCACATTGAAGGATCAACAAAGGGAGGGTTTGATTGTTGCATGGGTGGGAAATTCATTTGATTGAAGGGTGGGTATTTCATTTGATTAAAGGGGGGGTAATTTGTTTGACCGAAAGCAGAATAATTGTTCCAACGATTAAATGGCATACTAGAATTCATACCTTGTCCTTTTGGTTGCCATTGTCTTCTTTTCAGCTTCTTCTTCCGTTGGCTGTAATGTTGCCTTTATTCCTGGTAGAGATGGACATTATTTTGTTTCATGATCTTTCTCACAAAGGGTACAGATTGGTATTTTGTCCATTGGGCATTCCCTTAGTGGATGTTTGTCTCTGCACTTCGGGCAAAAGACAGCCAAAGTTGCTTCTGCTTCAGCCTGCTACTTCTTAACCTGCAAAGTGTCAATTTGTGAAGCAAAAGAACTTAACATCTCAGTTTTAAATTCTTCAAGTAAATTACCTATTTCAGCTCTTGTTGCTCCTCCACTGGCTGATTTCTGCACTCTTGAATAGGTGGGATCTCTATTACTTACTCTGTTCCTTGCAGCTCCCCTTGAACACCTCTTAGAAAGTTCAACAATTTCATCATATGATTCTTTAGATATATCTCCCTTGCCAAGCATGTTTAACATATCTAAACAATCATCCCTTAACCCTCTAAGTAATATTGTTTTGCGAATTTCCTTACTTATATTCGGATGATCAGATCTTTGTATATTGTACTGCAGCCTTTCTACATAGTCCTCCAGATTCTCTTTCGGCTTTTGTGCCATATTGAATAGTTCATCCTTCTTTTCTCTCGTCCAGAAATAGTCTTGATATTTAAGCAGAAATTTCTGTTTCATCTGCTCCCAAGTTGTGATTACCTGACTCCCAAGGCTCATGAACCATCTTAAAGCATTTCCTTTTAAGGTTGCTGGAAACAGTTTCAACTTTTGAGCATTAGTAACATAATCATAACTTCTGCATAATATATCAAATTCAAAAAGAAATTCATCCGGATCTTCAGAGGATAAACCTTGAAAGTTAGGTAAAGCAGACAATGGAATGTTTTTCATAGGAGTTGTTCCTGCAGGGAGATCACTGATAGGAAATCCCAAGGTAGAGAGAGAATTTTCATCCTTTCCTTCTCCTTCAGGATCTACACGTCCTCCACCAAAGAAATCTTCATTTTTTCCTTCCATTTTCTGTTCTCCTACTGCACTTGCTCGATCGTCAAGATCTTCTACTGGCTCTTCAATGTTCTCTACTGGTCGTCCAACACTTTCTATTATTTCCTCAATGTACTCTGCTGATTTACTAACACTTCCTTCTGATTCTCCAGCACTGATTGCTGGTTCTTTAATCACTGGCTCCTCTATATTTTCAGGACCCACAACTTCCTCTGTTTTGTAATCTGATTGAGGGGAGTGCTGAAATTTTGGTCTTCGAGAACTTAATCTCTGTGATGATTCAGCCTTTGACACAATCTCGTCAATAAAAGTCTTTCTTCCTCCCCTTCCTTTGCCTTTGCCACCTGTGGGGTTATTTTTCTTCTGGTTTCCGCGTCCTCTCATACAATCTGCACATTTAAAAAGAAAAGATTAATGCTTTTGAAATCTATAATTGCCTTCCCCGGCAACGGCGCCAAAATGTTGGTCGCTTTAATTGTTTTCATAATTCAAGCTCCACATAAATTGTCAACCCGAGGAAGTCTGTTTATTCCAAAGACAATCACGCACTAGATATGCTCAATTTCAAAAGCAAAAACAATGTTGTAGTAAAAAGCCACACAACTATCAATCATACAAATCTAATTATTCACACTCTGTTTAATCAAAGCTGAAGTCACTTAAGTTATAGCAGAAGTAATTCCTATATTGCAGTTTAGAATCCAAATAAAGGGAAATCAATCTGCAGGAAAGGAAACCAATCAACCATAACAGGAACAAGACCCTATTCCTTTAAATAGGAACTTCAGCACCTGCTGCCTGACACTAATCACTCTGTAGAAAAGATAACTCAAGAGACCAAGACCCTATTCCCATGAACAGGAACCTTCAGCACTTGTCTCCTGTTTCTAATCACACTGCAAGAAAAGAAAGGCAATTAGTGGGAGCAGGACCCTATTCCTTTGTACAGGAACCTTCAGCACCTGCTTCCCAGCATCATACATTCAAACATATAACAGAAATAGATTTCTCAACTTCTTAAGAATGAATGTACTGAACACATGCAGCGTTAAGGAAACAGAATATTCAATAACTACAGAACTGTGTAACTGGTGTCTCAGCAACAGAATTAAAGTAAAGTGCAAACAGCATAAAGAAATTAAACAAACTATAGGGACAGAAGGGTGAATCTTGTGAGGAAGGCGGGCCCTTTCCCTCTCACAATATTCCCCAGGGAAAGAATTAAATTGGAGCGCTCAAAAGAAGATTTTATTCATCTGTCAAAAGAAATGATACATTACAGATGGAGCCTAGCTCCAGTTCTCAAATACAATGTTCTCCTGTGGCTTTCAAACTCGAACTCCTCTCTAATGATGATGTCTCCTCTTTTTAAAGAGGAGACATCTCTTACAATTACATGAGAGCGAATCTGTGTTTATCCCAATTCTGTTCTTCTTTCTTAAAACAGGACTATTCTGTTCTTCCATAAAAAGATATTGTTACAACAGATACAACAAGAATGCTATCTTTAGAATAATCTGTGTAACCACGTCTTCATGCTGTTGCCATTGTTCCACAAAATACTCTTCCAGAATCGCAAATTACGAGTGACGGAATTTGCGTGCTTGCTCACTGTTTCAGCAACGAAGTCAACTGTTTCAGCAACGGAGTCGGCTGTTTCAGCAATGAAGTTTGACTGTTTCAGCAACGGCCGATTGTTCCAGCACAACATATAACTTATCTGCGATCTTTTAGACTTATGTTAGCAACAATCCACTTCGATTAATGATAAAATGTAAGAGTATTATGGAATTATATGTAAACAGATTAAACATATAATAAAGAAGAGGATTTTATATACCTTGGGATAAAGTAAATGAAAATGATGATGGAATCATTTTTAAACATGGTTATAAAGGTAAGGTGGTGTCAAAGTATATAGTAAAAATGATACATAGTGGAGTCCTAACACCCAGGTGTCCATACAAATATTAACATTAGCCAGAAGCCCTTTTTCAAGGTCTACCTCCACGCAAATCCTTGCACAAGAGAATATACCATCCTTTGGCTAAACACAATCAATATGTTTTCCCAAAGAGTTCCCTATTACACGGAAAGTTGCATCGTTCCAACAATGGAGCAGGAGATATGGGAGCCTTACCTATACTGGTACCAAGGAGGGAACATTGTAGTCTGGATCGAAGCTAGGACTCCACCTATCTAAATATAACCCCTGTGCGCCCATGAAGTATGGGCCACTCTTGAAAACCAAATCTCTATCCAACCTATTTTTGAAAAAGAAGGTGAAGAATCCATTCCCATATTATGTCGACATAACCTCTCCTTGAATGAGCGGTTTCCAATTTTTTTCTATTTAGGCACGAACCGAGCGAGGTGAAGGCTAAAGGCCCATGAACTGGCCAATAAGGCCCCAATTTGCGAGTTGCAAATCCCTAGAGCGATCTTGCAGGGTGTTGATGGTGATCTTGGGGATTTCATCTGCTTTTTTAATAAAGTGCGAAGGACTCTTCTTCTGAAACTTAGGTGCAACAACAACCAGAGAGTTGAAGGCTACAATATCTGCATCCAAAAAACCAACCAGGGTCAGCGCAACCATAAGGTTGTCCGACCAATTAGTGCGAGGAGGCAAGCTAGAGAGTAGGAGCAAAGGGGACACGAGGGAGAAAGAAAAGAGGAGGGGGGAAGGGGCCCTTAGTAGGAGGCCACCATCGCGAATCTGCAGGCAACGCAACTCCATGCAACCATGAGCACATGAAGGTATTATTTTGACATGTATAAGTGATCCAAGTTCAACTACTGAAGTTTCTTTACAAAATGTTTAGGATGGATCTCAACTATCCATAGATCTTTATATTAAATAAACTAATATATACATTTTCATTTACTTAAATGGCATCAAATTAAAATAATTAGATAAAACAATTTAAACCAATATTATATTTTTCCTTACAAATTTTAAAATATTTTCACAAAAAAAAAAAATTCAACTTTACATTTATTTTTCAATGGGTAAAAGTTGTTTCAAAATTTTGTCATAATCTAAACTATGATTTCATTTAAAATTAATAAATCTGGTAAAAAACCCCCGGATGCGGGTGCCCGCCAGTGAATTAGTGCGCCACCGGGCAACCATGTGGAGAGACACTTGGCTGCTCCACATGACCGCTTATGGAAAGAAGGACCGCAATAAATGCTGGCGTGAGGGAGCCATTAACTCGACCTCTGCCACCTTCTCCTCGACGTACCAGCTCTGCAAATCATTAATGCCGCTTGACATGGCCATTAAGCCCGTCACCTCGGCCCTTTCGTCCTCACTTCGGCCCTCCCACCTGCTCTCGGTGCATTTTTCTGTCAATTTCCCTCCGCCTCTGGTGCAAGGTCCTCATTCGACCAGCCTCAGCCTTCCCTTTTTGTTTTCTATGGCCTCCTCCTACTCTGGCGACTCAGCTCCTTGGACAATTATGCCTCGGCACCATAGAATGAGGTGCAGAAGATCTGGGGGGCGTGGCCAGCCTTCCCGTCCTTCGCTTTCGCTCTCCCAAGGTCGTGACCTGAACCTTTCTATTGGTTGGACTGAGCATGATAGGAACCCCCCTGTCAAGTTGAACACCCAGCTCTCTCTGCAGCTCCCTGCCCCTGCTTCGACTCCCTCCATCTCTCGCAGCAAGAAGAGGCCGTGTAAATCTACCATTCCTCCTAAGCTTGCTTTCATCCCCCGTAAGATGAAGGCCCTCCTAGTGCAAAGTGCCTCCAGCGGTAGCAAAGAATCCAGTAACAACTCTGGAAACAGTGAAGGTAGCAGCTCAGACCAAGAGGCCGAAAACAAGATAGAACAGTCTGGACTGCATGCTACCTCCTCGGCTAAACTCGACACCCCAACGTCGCCACGTCCTCAACCTTCTAGCCACGCGCTGAGCAAGGAGACGGATGATGGGTGCTATGTGTGCAGAATTGAGGAAGAAGTTCCCACCTCCAGCAACAAGAATGCAAGTTCACCTTAGGTTCAATTTTTAAAATCTTGTTAGCATGCTCATGTTTTGGAATTGTCAACTATGTGACTCATGTTCTATTTTGGTAACTAAATCTACTGGTTTCCCGCTTCGAGCAGTAGTTACTCTTTGGTTTTTAAGGATTGGTTTCCCCGACTGGGGCAGTCCAACTTCTGGTGGAAAACTGTTGAAACTTCCCTTTGGATTGGACTCGTCAAATCCACAGGAAGAGACCAGTAATTTTCTGTTCCATATGATATAATAGAAGTAGTTTGACTTAGAAAAAATAAAAAAAATGTGAGTTTAATCTTGGTTTGATGAATTAATATAAGTTTGGTTTGATCATTAATAATTAATATAACCTTGATTTGGTTATTGATATGTAATTAATATTACATTGATTTGGTCATAGATGTGTTTACCATTGATGATTTAAGAATTACATGTGCATAGTATTGGGTAACCCATGGTAAATACCAACGGTATTTGATGTGATAAAGTTAAAGTGTCATAATAATGCCTCCAACTTAATGTAAGAATATTAAATTGCATTATTTAAAGTTATTTAAAGGGAGAGACTAACTATTTGATGGTTAATGATGAATCGCGCTCTATATAAACCAACCTAGATTCATCTTAACTCTAGATCTATCAAGCATGAAGAAATTTGATCCCTCTCGAGTGAAGATGGATCTAGGTTGGTTTATTATTAATTATAATTATAATTATTAATTTTATGTTTTTTTTTTTAATTTTATTTTTACCGTCAAACTAAGATGTATCTAGGCTAGTTTAATTTCATTTTCTACAACTAATTATGTATCTAAATATAACATCAAACTAAGATGTAAGAAGGCTAGTTTAATTGCCACCTAAAATATGTTATATTCCACATGAATATCATGAGTCATTTTTTTATTATTATTATTTTGGATTTGTTATTTTTATTTTATTTTCACCGAGTTAAATGTTTACATTACGTTAATGTACTGGGTTGTAGAGTACCTCAAAGCCAGACTTTAAGGTTTGGTGAATCCTTTATATGTTTTGGAGGTTTTATCGACATATTTTTTGGTCTAATTCGACTTGAATTGGGTAAGGATTTTATTGGAAAGTTAATGAACTAGGTTGTAGGGTGTCTCTCGGCCGAGACTTTAAGGTCCAGTGAATCCCTTATATGTTTTGGAGGTTTTCTAGGCATATTTTTTAGTCTAAAATGGCTTGAATTGGGTGAGGATTTTGTTGGAAAGTTTGAGTTATGAAATCTCCACGATCTAGATGTCCAAAAAGTTTTTCACTTAGTCAAAAACCTAATTTAAATAACAAAAGTGTGATTTTTTAGACATTTTGGTGCCACAATTCGATGGAAAATTTTGAGTTGAAATCTTGATTTGTGTTATTTAAACTAGTTTTCTGATTGTATATATGGATTCAACACCTTAGGTCACTTCGATTGTTGAGGGGTTACCCATAATTTTTGTGATTTCAATTAATTCATGCACTTTCGAAAAATTAGACCAGAAAAAAATCTCACTTTTAAACAATTTAAAAAAAAAATATTTAATAAAATTATTTTGAATACTTTAAAAAATAATATTTATTAAAATTATCAATTTAAAATAAAATAATATTTATTAAAATTATTTTGAATAATATTTATTAAAATTATTTTGAATAATTTTTAAAAATAATATATATTAAAATTATTAATTCACAATTAAGATAAAAATGAAAGAGCTATATATATAAATTGTCCAAATGAGATTCAAACATCACACAATTATTAGGTTTCACTTTGTGTTCAATAATAGATAGTAGAGATGGAATCATAGCAGTCTTTGGTGTGTCCTGAGTTGGCAGACCATATAGTAGAGGAAATATTGACATGGCTGCCGGTGGAAAGGCTGTGTCGATTTCGTAGTGTCTCCCAGCAATGGAATGCCTTGATTTCATCTGCCAAGTTTATCACAACTCAATGGGTTGAGGCCCCTCCCAACCGGATGCCATGGCTGCTTGTGCATGTTGGGGAAAACAAGAAATGAGAAAAGATAATAAGAGAAACTGAATTGGAAACTGAAAGAACTGAAGGATAAAAAACACTTGAAACTTTATTGATAAATTCTCCATGTCATTACAAGCCTCTCGGGCCATCTTATTAAACCTAGATACATTTCGTTACTCTAACTACATCTCGTTATTTCGTTATTTCAACTACCTAGGTAATTAGTAAATTTACAATATTTGTTGTCACATTTAACAAACTCCACCTTGACAACAAATTCTCCTAATGTCCATTCATCATCTTTTCTGCAAGCCGAGAGAAGCAAGACACCATCTCATCTTCTCTACTGTAACTGGCTTCGTGAATAAATCTGCATGATTCTCCTGTGTGCGGACCTTCTTGAGGACTACTTTGCCACCTTCGATTATATGTCTCACAAAGTGATACCTTACATAGATGTGCTTGGTCTTACTATGATAAGCTGGATTTGTGGCCAAATGAATATCGCTCTGACTGTCACAAAACACATTCACTTTCTCCTGCGTCCTTCCAATCTCATCAAGCAGACCTTTTAACCAGATTGCCTCTTTACAGGAATCTGAAGCAGCTATATACTCTGCTTCAGTAGTGGACAAAGCAATTGTCTCTTGAAGCTTTGACATCCAACTGATTACTCCACCCGCAAGAGTAAAAACATAACCTGTAGTAGACCTCATTTTGTCCAAATCACCTGCATAATCAGCATCCACATATCCGCAGACTGTACCTTCACGACCATCAAAGCTGATGCAATGGTCACTTGTGCCTCTCAAATACCGAAGCACCCATTTCACTGCTCGCCAATGTTCTTCCCCTGGATTTGCCATGAACCTGCTGAAAACTCCAACTGCATGTGAAATGTCAGGTCTTATAGATACCATCACATACATTAAGTTGCCTACCGCATTTGCATATGGTACACGAGACATATACTGCTTTTCTTCATTAGTTCTAGGACTCAAATCCGAAGAAAGCTTAAAATGGGAAGCTAATGGAACATTAACAGGGTTCACATTGTTCATACCGAACCTTTCAAGTATTTTCTCCACATACTTCTGTTGTGATAACCAAAGCTTACCATTCTTCCTGTCTCTGTGTATCTCCATGCCCAAGATATGTTTTGCCGCTCCAAGATCCTTCATTTCAAACGTCCTAGAGAGTTGAGCCTTTAACCTGCTGATTTCTTCCATGCTTTTTCTTGCAATAAGCATATCATCAACATACAACACCAAGATAATGAACATGCCATTGAAACTTTTGAAGTATACACAATGATCATACTCACTTCTGATAAAATTCTGGCTCATCATGAAGGCATCAAACTTCTTGTACCATTGCCTGGGCGACTGTCTCAGGCCATACAATGATTTCCTGAGCTTGCAAACTAATCTTCTGCTGCGACCTTGTACAAAACCTTCTGGCTGATCCATATAAATCTCTTCATCCAAATCACCATGAAGAAAGGTTTTTTTAACATCTAACTGTTCTAACTCAAGGTCCAGTAAAGCAGTTAGTGCTAACACAGTACGAATAGAAACAAGTTTAACTACTGGTAAAAAAATCTCATGAAAGCCAATACCTTCAACCTGAGAATACCCTTTTGCAACCAGTCTCACATTATACCTTTCGATACTTCCATCAACTTTTCTCCTCAACTTGAAGACCCATTTGCACCCAACAACGCTTCTCCCTTCAGGAAGTTCTACAAGATACCAGGTATTGTTCTTGGCTAAGGAGTCCATTTCTTCTTCCATAGCCTTTTTCCATATCTTGCTATCTGCATCATCAACTGCTTCCTGATAACAAGATGGTTCCCCATCTTCAGTAATCAATGCAAATGATGAAGCAGAGTCTTCATACCTTTTTGGTGTTCTTCTTTCCCTCGTAGACCTTCTTAGGGTGACTGGTTGCTGACTAGATTCTGGAATTTCTCCAGTTTCCTCTGCTTCTCCACCTTTTTCAGAAGTCTCTCCTTCCTTTCGACTTTCTGGAAAAGGTATAGTCTCCAATTGAATCTGTTGACCTGGCGATACCTGCTTCTGTCCAACTTTTTCAACATCTGATTTTAAAAGAGATGATTCATCCAATGTTACATCTCTACTAATGACTATCTTCCGTGAAGTAGGATCCCACAACCTATATCCCTTCACTGAATAATCATATCCAACAAAGACACAACATTTTTATTTTGGATCTAATTTTGAACACTGATTTCTAGGAATAAGAACATAGGCATCACAACCAAAAATCTTCAAATGCGAATAATCACAAGACTGACCCGACCAAACTTCTTCAGGAATTTGACAGTTTACTGCAACCGAAGGTGATCTGTTAACTAAATAGCAAGCAATAGATACTGCTTCTGCCCACAACTCCTTTTGCAGATTAGCATTACTAATCATGCTTCTGGCTCTTTCCATAAGAGTCTGATTCATCCGTTCAGCAACACCATTCTGCTGAGGAGTATAAACAGCAGTTTTATGTCTAACTATCCCTTCATCCTTACAAAATTGTTCAAATTTTAAAGAGGTAAATTCACCGCCATTGTCAGTTCTTAAACATTTGATTGATTTGCCTGTTTTATTTTCCACCATTGTTTTAAATTGTTTAAACACATTAAACACATCAGCTTTCTTTTTCAACATATAGACCCAAACTTTTCTGGAGAAATCATCAATAAAAGTTAAAAAAATACAAGGCACCTCCATAGGACACAATAGGAGATGGTCCCCATAGATCAGAATGAATATAGTCCAAAATCTGCTTGCTATTATGATTGCCAGACTTGAATCTTTGTTTACATTGTTTGCCAAACACACAATATTTACAAAAATCCAACTTCAAAGATTTCAAATCAGGAAGTAGCTTGCGATTCATCAGTACCTAAAGACCTTTCTCGCTCATGTGACCCAACCATTGATGCCATAGATGAGAACCTTCTTCTGCTTTAACTGACACGATCGCTGCTTCACTAACTTGAGTACTTCCCTTGAGTCTGTACAGGTTTCCAACCTTTTCAGCCTTCATAACAACCAAGGCTCCTTTCGAGACTTTCAGCACTCCATTCTGACCCGTAAACTTATAACCATTCGAATCCAAAACTCCCAAGGAAATCAAGTTTTTCTTTAGATCAGGTACATGCCTAACATCAGATAAGGTTTTAATTGTACCATCATACATTTTAATTCGCACATTTCCAATCCCAACAGTCTGACAAGATGCATTATTTCCCATGAAAACACAATTAACATCTACGGTCTCATATGATGAAAACCAATTCCGGTGCGGACTCATATGATGAGAAGCACCAGAGTCTAATAGCCAATAGTCAGCATCTTGTGAGATATTACATACAGGGAGTGCTTCAGCAATTAAAACCTCATCATCCATACTTGAATCGACCTGATTTGCTTCCTTGTTGTTTTCCGCCTCCTTCCGTTTCCAACAATCCTTTTTGAGATGTCCTGGTTTGTTGCAGTACCAGCATTTTGCTTTACTCTTCTTGCCGCCCTTTGACTTCGATCTGGAAGAACCTCTTGTCGTCTCCCCCCGTTCCTTTGAGCGACCTCTAGCTACCATGGCTTCAGGTGCAGAAGTCTCAATGCTAGATTGTCTTCGTACCTTTTCAGATAAGAGAGCACCCACGACAGATTCAAAATTTAATGAATCGGCAGTGCTCAAACTGACTGAGGTCACGAAGTGATCCCATGACTTAGGCAGGGAACACAACAAGGTTATTGCCTTCTCTTCTTCCTCCATCTTTACTTCCATATCGGACAACTGACAAATAAGCATATTAAAAACATTCAAGTGATTTGCAATTTTCGTACCCTCCTTCATCCGAAGGCTGTACAATTGTCTCTTTAAATAGATTCTGTTAGTCAAAGATTTTGTCATATAGAGAGTTTCCAATTTCTTCCACAACCCTGCGGTTGTACTCTCTCTGAAACAATATTGAAGAGTACTTTGTCTACCAAACACAACCGAACGACACTGAGAGCTCGGGCATCCAAGTCCTCCCAGTCCGAGTTTGACATGCTTGCTGGTTTTCTAGTTACCCCGTTAAGTGCCCTGTGCAACCCTTGTTGCACCAGCAAATCCCTAACCTTCAGTTTCCACAGAGCAAAATTGTTTTTCCCGGTGAATTTCTCCACCTCAAATCTTGTGTTTGTCATTTTCGCCATTTCTCCCTCCTAGGGTTTCTGTTTTCCCTCCTTCTACAAAAAAAAAATTCCCCTCTTTTCCTAGGGTTTCAAGGGTTTCAAATATTTTCTTCTTCTACTAATTTGTCAGAGAAATAAAAATCTCTATCTGTTGAGAATGCAGCAAGATGATGGAGCTTAGTGAAATGAAGTCGCCTTCACTAAGTGGGCCCGCAGGCAAATTCTGGCGCAAAGTCTATTTTTAGACTATGTCTATTTTTAGACATGTGGAGCATGGTCCAGGGGTTGCAGTATGTTATTCTTGGAGTATTGGTCATGTTGGTAAAAATAGATGGACCTCTATTTTTTTGACCTATAGGTCGAAGTCTATATTTAGACTGCCTATCCTAAAAATAGGGAAGTCAAATATTATTTACCCTTAATAATATTTGGACTATAAACTTCAGTTTACTCTCTTGGAGCACTTCATTTCGAGCCTTGGAAGTGGCTCATGCATCTGACAGAGGAATTACGCTATTCCCAAGGGTTTGATGGCATCATGCATGGTTGACTTCAGTTAGGACTTCAGTGGCAGAAGTTTGGTGGAGTTAATGAGATAGCTAGTGGAGTTGTGTTTTGTTTATTTTAGTTGAACTAGTTGAGATTAGTTTAACTAGCTAATCAATTAGTTATGAGTGGAGTGAATTAAATATTATTTAATTCATTAATTAGTAACTCATTATTCAACCCAAGAACACATCAGTTCACTACAGTGCATGATCAGTTCAGTGGAGACCAGTGAAAGAGGTAGATGAAAGGGTGGAGTTAGCTATCAGTGGCGACATCAGTTGTGCATGAGATTTGCACCACACTTGGAGGAATTGCCCATGATGATTGCTCTGTCAAGCCAAGGAGATTCGAACCTTGGATCTCTATATAGACAGGCCATGATTGCGCAATAGAGGCAAGGCAATTAGTGGTGAGTTTTGAACCAGTAACCTGTTCAAAACCAAGCTAGTTTGTGTGTAACTTTATGAGGAAGTACTGAGTACTTGTGAGGATTATTGTATTGATTTTGTTACATGATTTCTCCATTATAATATACACAATAGCTACGGGTTTTTCAGCTATAAGCTTTCCCCATACATACCGTGTTAATGTGTATGATGAATTGATGTGCTATCGCTTGTTTTATTTCCGCATGTGTGATGATCTGAGTGGAAGAGATTATGTGTTGCATATGAATTCGAATTGATATGTGATCAGGATAGTCTCGGTGGATAATTAATCATTATTCAAAAAATTTCTACATGGTATCGGAGCTATTGAAGCAAAGATTGATCATCACAGTGATTACAAACTTATTTCGGTAGACAGAGTCTGCATGCGGGCCAGGTAGCCTCTGGATCCATCCTTTCTTTGAAAGGTGATATATCCAGTAATTGCCCCTGCAGTCGATCTCTGTGCTAGAAATAATTTGTTCTCACAGATCAAGGGCGGTTGAGCTTTGAGGTGGAATTCAAATTTTGCAGCAGTTTTGTTTTCTTGGTGCCGCAGTTGAAAATGTCTTTCAACGGTTTGCGACTCGACTATGCTCTTGAAGGCAGTTCGAATTATGTTGCATGGAAGGATCGCAAGGAGGCAGTATTAGAAGATAATGGACTGAAGGAGTTCATGGATACAGATGTCCAAAAGCCCACTGATCCTGCTGAAGTCGAAGCATGGCAAAAGAAGATGGCGAAATGTCGAAGGATCCTGTTGGAGGGCGTCAAGGATCATATTGTATCCAACCTGCATGGAAAGGCTTCTCCATATTTAATGTGGAAAGCTTTGATGGATCTATTCCGGAGTAAGAGCGACCAAAGGAAGCTGGCGCTCAAAGATAAGCTCAGGAACATCAAGATGGAGAAGGGCGACAGTATCGCCAAATACCTCACGAAGTTCACTCAGTGCAGAGATGAGTTGGGAAGTGTGGGGGTGACTGTCGAAGACGAGGACATGGTCGACCTGGCTCTCCTTGGTCTTCCAAAGGCTTGGCACTCATATCAAGATAGTGTCAATGGTCGGGAGAAGCTGCCAGGATGGGAGCGCCTTTGGGCGGATCTCATGCAGGAGGAGATAAGGAGGACTACTCGAGATGGATCTTCATCAAAGGGAGTTGATGAAGAAAATTGCGCTTTGGTGGCCAAAGCAAAGAAAGGGAAGGGTAAGAAAACCTCTCATTCTGGTGCAAAGGGCAAGAAGCAGGATATGGCGAAAGTGAAGTGTTTTCACTGCCATGATCACGGACATTATGCTACCAATTGTCCAAAGAAGAAGAAAAACAAGCAAGCGGGAAGATCTGCAGATGGAGAGGCTTTGGCTTCACAATTCGAGCTTGACTTTTCACTGATCGCATGCTTGGTTTCAAGTGTGATGGGATCGGTGTGGTTCTTGGACAGCGGTGCGTCATTTCATATGACGGGAGATCGAGAGTTGTTCTCAGATCTGGAGGACAAAGATCTGGGTGTGCACATCGAGATGGGCGATGATGGTAGATACAGTGCGACTGGTATCGGTACCATATCCTTTCAGAGGGAGTTTGGTAAACCCTTTGTATTGAAGGATGTCATGCATGTACCTAGATTGAAGAAGAACTTTATCTTTGTGGCGATGTTGGAGGATAAGGGGTATGATGTGGTCTTCAGCGAAGGAAAATCCTTCCTGCGCAGTAAGACTACTGGAGAGACCCGGAAGATAGGGGTTCGAACCAAGAACCTTTATTAGTTGCAGGTAGATGGCTGCGCAGCTATGGCATGCAAGGCGGGAGAAGTGGTGAGCCGGGATGATGAGGGCGAACTGTGGCACAGGAGATTGGGCCACCTTTACCATGGAGCTTTGAAGATTCTGCAGCAGATTTCTACTGGGCTTCCTAAGGGCACCCTTGCGCAGTCAGATCAGTGCAAGGGGTGTACTTTAGGGAAGTATGTGAAAGCCACCTTTCACGAGAAGGATAGTCGCGCCACGACGATCCTTGAGAGATTTCACACAGATGTGTGTGGTCCTTTCTCAGTTGCTTCGACAGCAAAGCACAAGTATTATGTGATCTTTGTTGATGATTTCTCTCGAAAGTGCTGGATCTTCTTCATGCAGAAGAAGAGCGATACATTCGCGAAGTTCTGTGAGTTTAAAGCACTGGTCGAGAAGGAGTCGGGGAAGAAGGTGATCGCTCTAAGGAGTGATAACGGTGGTGAATTCATCTCGGCTGAATTCAAGGAGTTCTGCAGCGCAGAAGGGATTCGGAGAGAGCTCATCGCACCCCATAACCCACAGCAGAACGGGGTGGCTGAGCGGAAGAACAGAACTATTGTGGGTGCTGCACGGGCGATGTTGCATGATCAGGGCCTACCCCTTCACTTGTGGGCTGAGGCATGCAATACAGCAGTGTATGTGCAGAACCGTTGTCCTCACAAGGTTCTTGGCATGAGTACACCGGAGGAGGCTTATTCTGGCAAGAGGCCCGATATTTCCCATTTGTGGATCTTTGGTTCTCCTGTCTACATGCATGTGACGAAGGATGCGAGAAGGAAGCTGGATCCAACCGCTGAGGTTGGAATATTTGTGGGGTACACTGATACACCTCACAACTATCGGGTGTATTTTTCAGACAGTCGTAAGACTGTTGTGCGACGGGATATAAAATTTCAGGAGGAGAAAGCCATGCAGTGTTCGCTTGAGAGGGAGCTACACTTGCATGCAGATGAGGAGCCGTTAGTTCCTAAGGAGGAGCTTCCGGATGTGGATCAGCCACAAGAGGAAGTTCAGGAGGTGGAAGAAACCACCCATGCAGCGCCAACCATCAGAGGGCGCAAGCGCACTACAGAAGCTGAGCGACTGGCTCGAGATGCAGAGCAGGTTGTAGGACCACCTACAGCACAGCGCAGACAGAGGCAGTCACCGGATCGGTACACTGGATACATGGCTCTTGTGAGTCAATGTGTCGTGACGGAGCCATCCTCTTTTGAGGAAGCCGTGGAGGAACCCGCATGGGTAGATGCCATGATCGAAGAATATGATTCGATCGTCAGGAACAGTGCATGGGAGATTGTCCCAAGACCGGAGGGGAAATCAGTGGTGGGTTCGTGATGGATCTACAAAGTGAAGCAGGCGGCTGACGTGAGTGTTGAGAAGTACAAGGCGAGATTTGTCGCCCGTGGCTTTTCACAGATCGAGGGGATCAATTATGAGGAGACTTTTGCACCTGTCGCAAGGTACTCTTCCATACGGACGATCCTTGCTCTCTCAGCGCAGATGGGGTGGCACATTCATCAGATGGATGTGAAGACTGCGTTCCTCAATGGAGTTATTGAGGAAGAAGTGTACATAGAGCAGCCTGAAGGTTTTGAGATCTTCAGCAGCGAGTCGCATGTGTGCCGACTCAAGAGAGCACTGTACGGGCTGAAGCAAGCACCTCGTGCTTGGTACACTCGGATAGACAGCTACTTCACCGGGCTTGGATTCTCCAAGAGTGAGACGGATCCAAACCTGTACCAGATTGTGGTGGAGGGGAAGCTGTTGATCATCGTACTGTATGTAGATGATCTGATTTTGACTGGCGATGAGCAGTTGATACTTTCATGCAAGGAGGATCTTGCACGAGAGTTTGAGATGAAGGACTTGGGCATCCTTCATTATTTCCTGGGATTGGAGATTTGGTAGCGTAGCGGAGGACTGTTTGTTTCTCAGGGCAAGTATGCCCGGGAGATTCTGGAGAGGTTCAACATGCAAGGCTGCAAGCCTGTTGACACTCCTCTTCCTGGTGGTTGGAGGAAGGAGGATGTTATTTCAGCGGAGGTAGTGGATGCCACTGTCTATCGACAGTTGGTGGGGTCGCTTATGTATCTGGTCAATACATGACCCGATATATGCTATGCAGTTAACCAGCTTTCGCAAGCTATGGTTAAGCCTACCAAGCTCTTTTGGAAGGCGTGCAAGCATGTATTGCGCTATATCAGAGGCACATCGGGATATGGTCTATGGTACAGACAGGAGGATGGAGCGAAGCTTTCTGGCTTCACTGATGCAGATTGGGCAGGGAGCCCAACGGATCGGAAGAGCACTTCTGGAGGAGTTTTCAACATTGGGTTGACAGCAGTTTCCTGGTACAGCAGGAAGCAGAGATCCGTGGCACTCAGTTTAGTAGAGGCCGAGTACATGGCAGCTAGCTTGGCTGCATGCGAGGCTATTTGGATGAGGAAGATCCTCATTGGATTGTTCGGGTTGCATTTGGAGCCTACAGTGATCTACTGTGATAACCAGAGTTGCATTAAACTCTCGGCTAATCCAGTATTTCATGATAGGTCCAAACACATCGACATCAGGTACCATCATATCAGAGATTGTGTTCAGCGGAGAATCATGATGTTTTCATATGTTCCCACGGAGGATCAGGATGCCGACATCCTGACGAAGGCGCTCACCAGGAGCAAGTTCGAATTCCACAGAGGCAGGATAGGGGTTGCAGATAATCCATATCTTGCCGAGAGGGAGTGTTGAGAATGCAGCAAGATGATGGAGCTTAGTGAAATGAAGTCGCCTTCACTAAGTGGGCCCGCAGGCAAATTCTGGCGCAAAGTCTATTTTTAGACTATGTCTATTTTTAGACATATGGAGCATGGTCCGAGGGTTGCAGTATATTATTCTTGGAGTATTGGTCATGTTGGTAAAAATAGATGGACCTCTATTTTTTGACCTATAGGTCGAAGTCTGTATTTAGACTGCCTATCCTAAAAATAGGGAAGTCAAATATTATTTACCCTTAATAATATTTGGACTATAAACTTCAGTTTACTCTCTTGGAGCACTTCAGTTCGAGCCTTGGAAGTGGCTCATGCATCTGACAAAGGAATTACGCTATTCCTAGGGGTTTGGTGAGCTCATGCATGGTTGACTTCAGTTAGGACTTCAGTGGCAGAAGTTTGGTGGAGTTGATGAGACAGATGGTGGAGTTGTGTTCGGTTTAACTTAGTTGAGATTAGTTTAACTAGCTAATCAACTAGTAATGAGTGGAGTGAATTAAATATTATTTAATTCATTAATTAGTAACTCATTATTCAACTCAAGAACACATCAGCTCACTACAGTGCATGGACAGTTCAGTGGAGACCAGTGAAAGAGGTAGATGAAAGGGTGGAGTTAGCTATCAGTGGCGACATCAGTTGTGCATGAGATTTGCACCACACTTGGAGGAATTGCCCATGATGATTGCGTTGTCAAGCCAAGGAGATTCAAACCTTGGATCTCTATTTAGACAGGCCATGATTGCGCAATAGAGGCAAGGCAATTAGTGGTGAGTTTTGAACCAGTAACCTGTTCAAAACCAAGCTAGTTTGTGTGTAACTTTATGAGAAAGTATTGAGTACTTGTGAGGAGTATTGTACTGATTTTGTTACATGATTTCTCCATTATAATATACACAATAGCTGCGGGGATTTTCAGCTATAAGCTTTCCCCATACATACTGTGTTAATATGTATGATGATTTGATGTGTTATCGCTTGTTTTATTTCCGCATGTGTGATGATCTGAGTGGAAGAGATTATGTGTTGCATATAAATTCGAATTGTATGTGATCATGATAGTCTCGGTGGATAATTAATCATTATTCAGCAAATTTCTACACTATCAAATCTTGAAAACTGGGTTTCAAATATTTTCTTCTTCTACTAATTTTTCAGAGAAATAAAAATCTCTATCAATTCTTGAAAACTGGGTTTCAAATATTTTCTTCTTCTACTAATTTTTCAGAGAAATAAAAAATCTCTATCAATTCTTGAAAACTGAACCCCCTTCTTTTTCAATTTCTAAAAAAAAAAGACAAACCCCAACTATTACTTCTCACAATAAAAAACCTTCAAAAAACTATTCTCCCTTTCTTCTTAAATTTCTGTTCAAAAACCCTTCAACCAATTTTTGTTCAAAAAACAACCCTTTTCAACAAACGCTGATTGCTTGACTTAAATTTTTTTCTTTAAAAAAACAAAGAATAGCTCTGTTTAAAATTACCCTTTCACTCCAGACGTTCACTCCAGATTCTCAGTGCTTTGGCTGGAAATTGTTTCTGGGCTTCTCTCCTTGTCAATGTCTGGCAGATTCTCCTTTTTTCAAGGAAACGGTTTCTCCAGCACCGACCCACAACAGGCTTCTTCACCAGCACTTCAACCTCAGGCTCTCCAGCGCGCAGACAAACTCGAGCAAATCTCTGGAACTTCTTTTGAGCATTCTTTTTCCAGACACGTCTCGTGGCTTCCTCTTTGCGGCGGACGGTCAACCCAGCACAAGGGTCTGCCGATTCACTCAGCCGTATATGTCTCGTGGCTTCCTCTTTGCGGCGGACAACTCCTCTTCTCCAACAGCGTTTTGTTTGCACGGCTTGCTTCGTACAGTCGACAGTGGACTCAATCTTCAGACAACCTCTCTCGATTAGCTCTGATATCACTTGTTGGGGAAAACAAGAAATGAGAAAAGATAATAAGAGAAATTGAATTGGAAACTGAAAGAACTGAAGGATAAAAAACACTTGAAACTTTATTGATAAATTCTCCGTGTCATTACAAACCTCTCGGGCCATCTTATTAAACCTAGATACATTTCGTTACTCTAACTACATCTCATTATTTCGTTATTTCAACTACCTAAATAATTAGTAAATTTACAATATTTGTTGTCACATTTAACAAATGCACAATGATAAATTGGTCGTTGCTTACTGCTTCTACACAGGAGCTTGGAAGAAAACCTCTGCCATCTCCCTTTCCTTCCTCAAAGAAAATGTATACCGTGATGATAGTCCAGTTGTTAATTTCTGTGTCTCGGGGATAGGCTTGGTCTTAGTGACAACCGTAGTGACAATTGATCGAACACTTTATTAACAATCAATTGTTTCTACTGTCTGCAATCCTCTGACAAGAACTTTCATAGAACTCCCTCCCATGACATCCATAAGATCAATCAGAGCGAGAGGCATCGTGGCAGGGGAGGGTGACCATCCAGAGACATACAAAGTGTTCGCTATGGGCTTGGACAGTGATTACGAGGGGGTAGTCGAAATTTTTGATTCTACTAAGCAGTCGTAGGAGATTGCACCACATAGGCCGTTGAATTTGCGTATTTTCTTAACTTCTCGCTGTGAATTTCTTTTCTGCAGCGGTTTCTTCTACTGTTTGGCGTGTTATCGTGGGATTTGGGAAATTATGGGTTTCGGCATGACAGATGGGATCTCCGTTTCTAAATAGTTGCCAAGGATCGTTGAAGGCTTTAAGAGTCGCCCCTACTTGGTTGTCTGTGGGTCGCAGCTCCTAGTTGTGGGTGCCATAGTCCAAGAGGGAAAGCTGCAGAAGGTCATCATTTGGGAGTTTGAGAAGGTGAACGTGAACTCTTCCTCCTCATCCTCATCCTCGCAGTGGGAGTTGAAGTTGAAGGAGAGTGTTACAATGCCTTCATCCTTGTGTGAGGGTGTAAACAGATTTCCTATGAAGCAACCCTACCCAACTATGACGTGCAAAGGAGTTAAGGATTGTGCCTGCCTTATATTCAATCGCAATCGGGATGAGAGAGAGCTGGAGATGGTTACTTACAATATAAGAGAAAAGACCTGGACTAAACTTCCCAGCTGTCCTTTAGATTTCGAAAGTGGATACTGTATCGATGTCTTTGAACCAAGGCCTGACATGAAGGCTCAGTAAAACCGTGGTACGCATTCTTTTGCCTTTCACATAAACGTTGAATATTTTTAATAGATACAGCTGCATCCCTTGAAAGTTTACTGTGTGATTTTCTATATGTATACAAAGGGTTGGGTGTAGATAGGAATTTAACAATTCAGTAATTTAGTAATATTATGTTGACAGACTCTTGAAAATGATTAAAATCCATGACATTTTGGTGCTTCAAATCAGGATAGGAATTTTGATAAACATTCATACAATGGTTATGAACACAACTTTATAACTTTATTAGTTTCAATCAAAATATTTATTTCTATATTTGAAAATGGTTAAAATCCATAACATTTTGGTGCTTCAAATCAGCATAGGAATTTTGATAACATTTTGGTGCTTCAAATCAGGATAGGAATTTTGATAAACATTCATACAATGGTTATGAAGACAAAAACTTTATAACGTTATTAGTTTCAATCAAAATATTTATTTCCATATTTTGTAATTTGTGAGTAGCTTGTTATTGTTATTTTTTAATAACTTGAATTTTAAGCTTTGAATGGTATTGAGTAATAACATATAACATACTGCAATGATTTCTTTCAGAGCATTTATATGTATACAGCTTTCACATCACT
The DNA here is from genome assembly GCA_034641835.2 of Pinus albicaulis. NCBI lineage: Eukaryota > Viridiplantae > Streptophyta > Pinopsida > Pinales > Pinaceae > Pinus > Pinus albicaulis. The sequence goes on along the minus strand of JAXQQM020091907.1, from coordinate 58,597 downwards.
GATTTTAGGAAATTTTAGGGCATTAATATGCATACAGCATGCTCACATCACAGATTTTAGGACATTTAAGGGCATTTTTATGCATACAACTTACTCACATCAAAAGTAATACCAACATTTTGATTTTGATATTCAAAAAATATCTATTTCTGATTAAAAATTTATATTATAAAAATGGGGTGGCAGTAGCCCACTTATCCCCTTTTTTTTTCCATTGTGATTTAGGAATGAACTTCACATTTTTTATATATGATATATTGATCATCTTTATAACAGCAGAATTATATACAGTATTTCTTTCAGAACATTTATATGTATACAGCTTTCACATCACTGATTTTAGGAAATTTTAGGGCATTTATATGCCTACAACGTACTCACATCACATATTTTAGGAGATTTAAGGACACTTTTATGCCTACAACTTCACATCAAAAGTGATACCAACATTTTGATTTTGATATTAAAAAAAGGTATTTATTTCTGATTAAAAATTTATGTTACAAAAATTCAAATTCAAATTCTCTTCTTGATAATTACTTGTGAGGTTACTTGAGTTATTTATGTCTTTCCTTTGTTAGCTTATTTAATCTTTCATCAAATCAATTATCAGAATACACAAGACATAAGAATTAGGCTCCTAGAGCTAGGGCAAAACCTCTCTCTCTTGGAGAGGAAAACCAATGAGAAATTCTTCTTATAGATTTTCAGATGACAAGTACCATGACCAAGAATTAGACCCTTGACCTATATATGCTTCAAGACCTTGACTTTTCTTCTTTGATGTCCTTCAATGCTGATCTTTCTTCTTTTCACCAAGTTGCACTGTTCTGCACCAACACTTCCTTCTTCAGATACTTGAGATATATATCAGCTGCAGTTAGGAAAGTAAATCACTGTAAATTTTTGTAGATGTTCTATGCTTGATGCAACTTTACTTTTCTTACAACAATCACACAAATAGTTAAGTAAAATGCTGATAGAACATATCAGTGGATCTTATAGAAGACAAACCAGAAACAGAAAAATGTGATGGTGCGTTATGGCGGTCAACAGGATGCTTCAACCAGCAAAGTCTCCTTGGTCAGCCAACCCAGAATGTGTCACAACAATCCTCAAATCAGCTACCGAGTCAACACAAGTCAACTCCAGAAAAGTCAACGCTGTCCAGAAAAGTCAACGCAGGGCAGCAACATAAAAGTCAACGCAGCAACAAGTTCGGTCAACCTTTTGACATCGGTTTCTATGCCAATGTGTACGGCCTCCCAAAATCGAAGTCTCCAACAATTTTCAGCCTTTTTGGACCATGCGTTGACCAAAGTCAACACTGGTCAAACTTCCTTGAAAACCCTAGCTGCAGAAATTCCGTCCTTCCTCTTGGCCGTACAGATTAGTCCTTCTTCTTCCCACGTGTGAGCTGAAATTGTCCTCCAAGGAGCTCGTACTAAATCAGATGAGAAAAGAAGATGTGTGTTGAGTTGCTGTGAAATGCTCTCCAACTTTGGCTGTATTTATATCCATCATTGAGGTGTGTGACACATCTGCTGGGGGTGTAAAACCTTAAGGCCGACCTGCACATATAATTTATTATAAATAATAAATTCAAAATAAATGTTCTGCTCATCGGATTAAAATATATTTTATATGGATTTTACACCTCTCCGAAAGAGGAATCCAACAAAATATTAGCCACTTAATCTGAGCATCACAACATGGAGTTTGGACCTAGTTGTCCAAATTTAACACTCCCTCTCAACTAGGGAGAACTCCATCCATCAGTGCAATCAAACATTGTGCGTCATCCCGCCGTAACTTGCTTTGCTGGCCTCTTTATTTCAGAACAGAAGTGGGTCAGTCACAAAGACATCATCCCCCAGCTGACATATTCAGGTTGAGGTCCGAAACCTCTATCAGACTCACAAAGAGTCTCCAACCAACCTGAAGTTGGTTCATCTGACCCGAAGTCAGGAAGAGGTCCCAGACCTCACTAAACTTGATCCCAGATCAAGTGGTTGGACCGTGCCATCCTAGATAGAGAGTACGGCAATCTCTGATGCGTCCATCAGTATTTGCTACTAGTCTCTAGCCTTTCCCACCTCATTGGCCAAATGAGAGGTACTTCCCATGAGCCCTGAACTCAATGGGTAGGATGCATACGGGGCACAGATAAATGAGAGGTGAATCAACTCAATAATCACAACGGTGGGGCAGAAGCACCACAAGGTTCGGCAAGCCTAGCCCTGTGAGTGCTTATAGCTCCGAGAAGCTATCCCAAAGCCCCCCAGAGCTCCTAGAGCTCATCGTCCAATGGGACCCACATCATAGGGTCGTTCCACGATACCAAGACTCTCACGGAAGGTTAGGAACTTGACCTTCCCCAGGGGCTTAGTGAGAATATTCGCGACCTGCTCATCAGTTCCTATATGATCGAGCCTTACGGCGCCTCGCTGTACCATATCCCGGATAAAGTGGTACCTGATATCAATATGCTTGGATCAGTCGTGGAACACAGGATTCTCAGTCATACGAATCCCACTCTGATTATCACAGAGTATCACAGTGGTATCTAGCACATGTCCAAACAGCTCACTAAAGAGCTTTCGCAACCAAATTGCTTCACAACAGGCCATACTAGCAGCAATGTATTCGGCCTCCGCGGTGCTCAAAGCCACCGACTTCTGCTTCCTTCTCATCCATGAGATCGAAGCAGAACCAAGATTGAAGCAACGTCCCGATGTGCTCTTACGATCCACCACACTGCCAGCCCAATCGACATCAGTATATCCACGGAGTATCACACTCCCGGCAGTGTATCTCAGCCCATGGTTTATCGTGCCCCGAAGATATCTCAGAAGATTCTTGGCACCAACCTAGTGAAAGTGATGAGGCTCAACCATCTGTTGACTCAAAGTGTTCACTGCAAAACATATATCTGGTCGGGTGTTCACTAAGAACATCAAAGCTCCTATGAGTTGACGGTACTCAGTAGGATTGGCCAAGATAGGCCCAGCAGTGCTGCCACTCAACTTCTTGAAGTTGAGTTCCATTGGTGTTGACACGGACTTGCAGTCCACCATACCAAATCTCTCTAGAAGTTTCACAATGTATTTTCCTTGAGAAAGGAAAATCTCTCCAGGTCTTTGCCAGACCTCCAGGCCTAGGAAGTAGTGCATCAGTCCTAGGTCCTTCATCTCGAACTCAGCAGCGAGCTCCCTCTTGCATTGATGAATGAGAGGGTCAGCACCTGTCAGGAAGAGGTCGTCCACATACAGCACCAGAGTGAGAGGCTTCCCCTGGACAACCTTGAAGTAAAGGTTCGGATCAGCATTACTTCGAGTGAAGCCCAGCTTCATCAAGTAGCTATCCATCCTCTCGTACCAAGCTCTAGGTGCTTGCTTCAACCCATAGAGGGCTTTCTTCAACCTGCAGACATGAGTGTCCCTATCCTGAACTTCAAACCCCAGAGGTTGTTCTACATACACCTCTTCTTTTATTGCACCATGCAGAAAAGCGGTCTTGACATCCATCTGATGAAGACTCCATCCTTGCGTAGCAGCAAGGGCTGTGATTGATCGAATGGTGGTATATCGTGCCACAGGTGCAAATATTTCATCATAATCTATACCTTCTTTTTGAGAGAAGCCACGGACAACAAATCTTGCCTTGAACTTTTCAGCACTCCCGTCAGATCCATGTTTGATCTTGTAGAGCCATTTCGCGGTGACAACTGATTTGTCCTTCGGCCTCGGAACCACATCCCAGACATCATTCTTCATTATGGATTCATATTCTTCGTGCATAGCATCCTTCTAGACTTGATGCTTTACGGCTTCCTCAAAAGATCCAGGTTCAGATTGTACAATAGTACTCATGGCAGCTAGATACCCTTGGTATCTACACGGCTTCTTGCTTTCTCGGAATGTCCCCCTTGGGGCAGCATGACCCTCAGCATCTTCGAGGGTGTCCCCGAGCCATGATGGTCTCTTTCCCAGTGAAGGAGATGGATCGATAGGGTCCATTGGTCCTTCAATATCAGGCATTGTCTCATCCTGCGGTTCTTCTTGATTTCCAAGCCTTTCTTCATGATTTTCTTCAGATCTTGGAAGATCTACTACTTTCTTCAGGGAAGCATCTTCGTCAAAAGTGACATCATGGCTTATCTCTACTTCCCTTTGACCAGGTACATAGACTTTATAGGCCTTAGAAGTCTCACTGTAGCCCACAAACATTCCTTTCTTCCCAGAAGCATCTAGCTTACTTCTCTTTTCTTTCGGCACATGAAAATAGACAGGACATCCAAAAATTCTAAAATGTGAGACATTAGGTTTCTTACCAGAGAAAACCTCTTCGGGAGTTTTGGAGTCCAAAGCGGAATGAGGGCATCGGTTTTGAATGTACACAGCAGTATTTGCAGCTTCTCCCCACAGAAACTTTGGTAGACCCTCGTCACATAGCATGGCACGGGCAGCTTCCACAATAGTCCTATTCTTGCGTTCAGCAACACCATTCTGCTCAGGAGTATATGCAGTGGTAGTCTCCCTCTTAATGCCAGCTTCTCTGCAAAAGTCTTTGAACTCATTTGACTCATATTCGGTGCCATTGTCAGTCCTCAAAATCTTGATCTTCTTTCCGGTCATATTTTCCACCAAGGCTTTGAAGGTACGGAACCACATGAAAGCCTCATCCTTCTTCTTCAAGAAGTATATCCAGGTTTTGCGAGAGAAGTCATCAGTAAATGTCATGTAGTAAGAACATCCTCCCAGGGATGTCACGGGCAATATACCAGATAGATCAGAATGGACCAGTTGCAATATATCAGATGTCTTTGTGACACTAGAGGGGAAAGGTCCCCTTGTATGTTTTCCTTCAGCACAGCCCTTACATACACCTTCATGATTATTTCCAAAGTCAGGCATCCCTGTCACCACCTTCCTTGCTTCGGGAAGGGCCTTGTAATGAAGGTGTCCAACCCTTCGGTGCCATAGTTCGGTTTGTCGGATAGTATCACATGTCATTGCTCCCAGCGGACTTCCTCCAACCTGGTAGAGTGTGCCAACTCTAAACCCAATCGAGATAGCTTCCTTGAAGCTCTTCTTCCACATGAGCACCTTTCCATCAGTGAATGTTACATTGAACCCTTTATCTTCCATGGCTGATATAGACACAAGGTTCTTCTTCAATTTTGGTACATAGAGTACATCTTGCAAATGTAGGACTTGTCCTTGAGACAAGTGGAGGGTCACAGTCCCTGTCCCTTTCACGGGATATGTGGCATTATTTCCAAGGATAATTTCTAGATTAGTATCCCTCTTAATCATGTCAGAGAGTGCTTCCTTGAATCCAGTGATGTGTCTTGAGGCACCATTATCTATCAGCCAGACATCCATAGTGTCGGGCGGAGATGCAGCAGAGAGAGCAGATACAAGAATATATTCATTTCTTTTATCAGTTCAGCATTAGACTCCTCATACCTGGAGTTTCTAGACCTTTTAGAAGGTTGATTGTTTCCACCAGAGGGAGCCTTCCTCTTTCCTTTGGATCTGTCGTTTCTTCGATTCCCATTCCTCCGGTTGTTGTTGTTATCATCACTATCGGGAGAATCCTTCTTGAAGGGACATTCTCTAGCATAGTGACCAGGCCTATGACAAGTGAAACACTTACCCTTCTTTTCTTGGGCCCTTGTTCTTCCTTTTTCCTTAGGACCACCAAAGTTCTTCTTTCGAGAATGAGCACCATAGGCAGCATTTCTGTCATTTTCGAATTCCTTCATTCTTGTTTCTTCTTGCATACATCTAGACAGAAGCTCGTCAAAGTTAGGAATGGTATTATTATTGAGAATGGTAGTAGTGAATACTTGCCATTCATATGGGAGTCCTCCAAGTGCTATGAGAACCATCTCACGATCGGCTATTGTCTCCCCAATAGCTAGCAGATTGTTCCTTGTTTCGGTCAATTTCAGAAAGTATGCTTGAACAGACTCATCCCGACCCTTCTTCAGATTCTTCAATTTATTCTTGAGGAATAGCACTTGGTTTACATTGTTTACTTTGAACATAAGGATCAATTTATCATACATCTCCTTGGATGTGCCTAGCTCAGATATATAGGCAACCATACTTCTATGTATGGATTCCCTGATCATCAGCTTTGCTTTGATCTCCCCCTTCTTATACTTGTTTTTAGCAGCAACAGTAGCATTGGATGGAGGTTCTTGTATCTTACCTAGTACATGGTCCATGAGATCATGGTCTTCCAATTTGAGATCTAATATCATCTTCCAGGCATGGAAGTCATCCCTTCCAGTCAGCTTGTCATTCTCCTTGAATTCATAACTTGTGGAACCCATTTTCTCCGATGGTGATTGCTAAAGATAGGGCTTGTCTTCACCTCAGCCTCTGATACCATGTAAATTTTTTTAGATGCTCTATGCTTGATGCAACTTTACTTTTCTTACAGCAATCACACAAATAGTTAAGTAAAATGCTGATAGAACATATCAGTGGATCTTATAGAAGACAAACCAGAAACAGAAAAATGTGATGGTGCGTTACGGCGATCAACAGGATGCTTCAACCAGCAAAGTCTCCTTGATCAGCCAACCCAGAATGTGTCACAACAATCCTCCAATCAGCTACCGAGTCAACCCAAGTCAACTCCAGAAAAGTCAACGTTGTCCAGAAAAGTCAACGCAGGGCAGCAAGCTAAAAGTCAACGCAGCAACAAGTTCGATCAACCTTTTGACCTCGGTTTCTGTGCCAATGTGTACGGCCTCCCAAAATCAAAGTCTCCAACAATTTTCAGCCCTTTTGGACCATGCGTTGACCAAAGTCAACGCTGGTCAAACTTCCTTGAAAACCCTAGCTGCAGAAATTTCGTCCTTCCTCTTGGCCGTACAGATTCGTCCTTCTTCCCACGTGTGAGCTGAAATTGTCCTCCAAGGAGCTCGTACTAAATCAGATGAGAGAAGAAGATGTGTGTTGAGTTGTTGTGAAATGCTCTCCAACTTTGGCTGTATTTATATCCATCATTGAGGTGTGTGTGACACATCTGCTGGGGGTGCAAAACCTTAAGGCCGACCTGCACATATAATTTATTATAAATAATAAATTCAAAATAAATGTTCTGCTCATCGGATTAAGATATATTTGATATGGATTTTACACCTCTCCGAAAGAGGAATCCAACAAAAATATTAGCATCTTAATCTGAGCATCACAACATGGAGTTTGGACCTAGTTTTCCAATTTTAACAATCACAGATTTACTTTCCTACTTTCTGTCACTTTCTCACTGCTCCTTTTGCCCAGACCACTGTTCCAACATTTCATGAAACGGGGATGAATACAAATGTCACCTTTTATCTGCAGACATATCCGCACTAAAACATATAAATAGATCCGCACTTCAACATATAAATACTGTCTTTAAACTGACCTTTTCTCGCTATAAATACTTCAGGATAGTTTGCACTTCTTCTGGTGAATAGTCCGCACTCTTGTTTCAGCAAACCGCAACTCCTATTACACTAAGATACCACAGGGATGTAGGTATCTTAAACAGTCCTAAAACTCGTCAAGAATCTGTTGGCAATATGATGCAATGTGTTGTCCTTGATGGCAACCTACTTGATGAAGTTATTCCTGACACTTGGTAATAATGTAAATCTGATGTGATATGATGTGTCTGCAGAGCAACTCAGATGTAATGATGAAGGGATTTCAATATGTGCTAGAACAATGATGAAAAGTGTATGTCACAAGGCATACGCGGGTTTTCTTAAGGGAAGTCGCGTATGTACGCTAAAAAGGACGTGCCAAGTCGCGTATGGTCAATTGCGCTCTAAATGTATAAAACCAAGGGTTACTACCATGGTATTGACCCATTGTATTGAGCGCTGGGTTGTCTATTTGATCCCGCCCAGGAATACCATCGGAGGTGATGTGGTTTTGGCTCATGGTATTGAAAAAGGGTAAACCTATATAAGGAGAAGGAAATCATTGTGCAAAGAGTGTGCAAGTGTCTGGGCTTTAATGAATACTTCACTCTGAAGTATATCTGCATGGTTGAACTCTGCTCGTAATTGATAGATCTGAATCTATGATGCATCTATGAACATAATGAAGGTTCAAGATCTCTAGATCTTGAAATGGTGAATCTCTTGGATGATCTGAAAAGAAGTAATGAAGACCTGGCGCAAATCTGTTGAAGAAGTTGATGAAATCTGGTAAGTTCATAGATCTGGTCTGATCTGCAAAATTTATCTTTTATAGATCTATACGTAGGTTCGTTTCGTGAAAAGCGCGTGTATACGCGAATCTATTCAGACAAAAGCGCGTATGGGCTGTTAGAGTTTTTCTAATAAGTTGCACAAATGTATATGCGGGTTAGCTTCAGTAAAGGCGCGTGTATACGCGGGTCTGTTTAAAGAAAAGCGCGTATGATACTTGAGTTGATGGTTGCTCAAAAGATAATTGAGGTTCTGCATATCTGTTCTGAAGTCTGGGCTATCTCTGATATTCTGATTACAGTGGTTTCACTGTTCTGACTGATAAAATGAAAAGGGATGTTTGTTGATAAGTGAAGAATTGTGTTGAAGCTGTTTGATCCATTTTGAAAATTGATGAAACGTGGTCTGCGGTGGTGCTGAGGGTTGAAGCCTTCAGTCTGATAGTAGAAGCTTTCTGTCAGGAGAGGGTGGTGCTAATCTCAGGGGGTAGTAGCTCCTTTCCAGGTGAGGCTGGTAAACGTGAGCAGGGGGTTGTAGCTCCCTTCCAGGTGAGGCTGGTAAACGAGAGAAGGTTGTAGCCTTCTGTAGGTGGGTGCCTGCGTGCTAGTATAAGTCTGCACCAGTACATGATTGTAAGAAGTTTTTCTTTATAATAAATATTGAAGACTGAGACGACGGCAGCGGTGGTTTTCTCCCAAATTGGGTTTCCACCTAAAAATCCTGGTGTTCATGTGTGTTGCCTATGTGTGATGTTTATTCTGTTCTTTCTGCACCTGTTTAATGTTTCCTGAAATATCTGATGAATGATTAAATGCAATGATCTGAGTTAAGAATTGAATGCATAATTAGATCTTTGATCATACGCGAGTTCTGCAAAGGATATCCGCGTATATACGCTAGTTGGCTTCAGCGAAGTAGCGTATGGGTTTTTAGAAAGGAAAAATAAAAGTTTTATTGTCTGCATTAAAATATTGATTCACCCCCCCTCTCAGTATTTTTCCCAACAGAATCTGCACTGAACCTTGTCCAAAATCCGCACTTCTGTTTCAGAGACGACCGAAAAAGTTGTTGCTAGTGAGCCGCAGAACAGGGGTATTTATAGAGACGGTTTCATTGTCTTTAGGCCTGACCATCACTTTAGCTTGTAGGCCGACTTATCTAGCTGTTTGAGGGCCGAATTTAACAAATCATTTTATCTTCTCTTTCAGCGTTGTTGGAGGGCTGATTAAGCCATTCATTCACATTTCTTTGTCAAGGTCTTGGACCATTTCTTTAGACTAGATCCTTCATATATATGACACCTAATTATATTTATTCCTAGAAGACAAAACCCTAATAGACATCAAGAAGAAGTCTATTTAATCTATAATAAAATCTTGCTCATGAAACCCATGAAGCAAGTACAACAAATATACATTTTATTATCTCTGTCTTCTTCTTTACATAAATACATAATTACATAGTCAATATGAAGACCGATCCTAGTTACACTTTTCAACACTCCCTCTTAACTAGGGAGGTATTCATACAAGTACATGGTCACTTTCAAACTAAAGAATCTCATAAGAAGAATCAGATTGGTAATCACATCTATATAGCATCATATCAACCAACATTGTCCTAGTGCAAGGCCTTGACTAACAACCCCATCTCTCAACGAGACAATGGGCTACAATGCTGGCGAGACACATGACTTATAGACACCATAGTCATTGTCTCTCCAAGGTACATACTCCACTCAAGTGTTCCCAGAGTATGACCTTCTTGGACTATTTTTCTCTTGGGTAGCCAACCCTCAAAGAATATCGATCCTCGACTACTCTTATCTTGAATGCCCTATCTCATTCTCAAAGACTATTGAATGGCAGATGATTACCCAATCCTCCATCCTATCTTCCAGGTAAAGACCAAAATGATGTGTCTATCCATTCTCTCCACATGGCCTCCACTAAGACTTACGACTGTTAGTCCTGGTCTAGTGCATGACACATGCATTAGAAAATCACATACGTCACTCCCTCTTAACTCAGGAAGGACATACTTCAAGTTTCTTCCAAGTAAGAAACTTACCACCAGCCTCCCTCTCAACCAGGGTCCTACAGCAGCAATGGTGAGACACCCGTGACCCAGATACTCATGAAGTATTCCTCCCCTCGATGTCATGGATTTCGATATTGAGGAATCTTCAACCGTTGGCTTCTTAGGGCACATATCATCCATCACTTTCAGTCACAAGTCATGTTAATCATCAGAAAGTGATTTATCAATCTTTCTCATCTGGTCCACCTTTATGCCATTCGAATCATCTCCAAGGATCATACATCCTTTCTCATGATTAGCAACCTTGCACAAATTCATCCAGATAAACATATACATATGAACTTTTAAAACAAAAGTTACCTCAGTGATGATCCTTCACCATGACATCTTCCTGTAGGCATCGACATCCTTTATTCAAATTGACACATCTCCTAATGATAGGTTTTGTCAAGGGTCTTCTTCTTTACCAGACTTCTGTCAGAGTCTACATATCTTCCCAGGAGATCTCTTAGTCACATCTTCCTGGCTTCCAGATGATAATTGCCTCCTGACATGATTGCATTTCATGATCTCTTCCTTTCTGCACATTCTTCATTCCCAGGAACTTACAAATTTTCCAGTTCCTCGTTCATATACAACCACCCCATATTCCATGAGGATATATTATGTTGATTTCATCTGTCAGTGCACCAAGAGCTCCTCTTTGATAAATCATACTTCTAAATATAGAATTCTATTGCCTGCAACCATATGAAAATACTTCACAGCATCTAGTGTCAGCATATAAATATTTACATACCTCATGCCTTTTTCATTTAAGTCATCCTGTAGAAGTTTTACTATAATGAAGAGCTTCATTCCCTTGGCCTGCTCCATCAATATGTCATCACATACCATAATTCTGTAACATGGAATTCTTGATGAGACCATTCTGCTTTCTTTCTAATTAGTGAATTCATAGAGAGGTCCATTAGAAAATGTCAGCACTAGTTTTCATGATGACCCTTGATCTTGATAATTGCCTTCCATCAATATGATATCAGTGAGGTTTTCCAGGAGCTGTTCCATCAAGAGCTCCTGCCATGCTTCAATCATGATGCTATAATATACACTGCTTCCTATCATACTATTTTACAACCAACAGAAGTCACTTAAAGGAGAAGATGATCTCAATCATAGTGGAGATCCCTCGCTTCTTCTTTATTAGATTTCTTTGCATTAGGTTCTTCTCTTATATCTGAGTTATGCGCTTCTTCCTTTTTCCTCTTGTCCTTTATAAATTTAGGACAATCTCGTTGATAATGCCTAAGATCATTACATCCAAAGCATCGCGCTTTGTCCATATTTCTTCTCTTATTCTGAGGACCAAATATACTAAATATTCATTTCTTCTTGGACATGGCAGCAAAGGCTTGATTCCCTGCACTTGATCCTGCTTTCAATCTTGATTCTTCTATCTTACCTAGACTTTGGAATGGCATGGCTTCTTATCTCCCATCTATGCTGGAAGTGGAACCTCTCCATTCTTTCGGTAAAGCATTTTGTACCATAGTGAGTATTTCTCTATCAGACATTACTTCTCCCAACTTCAGTAGTTGATCTTGTGTTGCGAAAATCTCCATCAGATATGGAATTATTCCTTCCTTTGACATTCTCAATTTCTATAGTTTTTGTCTCAGGGATATTATTTCCTTTGTAGAACCTTTCGATAATAGTTCCACCAATTTATCATATATTTCTTTTTAGGATTCTAGCTTTGATACATAGGGAATGAGAGAGTCTTTTATGGATTCTATAAGAATCCTTCGGGCTCTTATGTCTCCCTTCATGTATTTGATATATATGCTAGACTATCTTCTTTTGGAGGTTGAATTGTGGTTCCTTCTATGAAGCCCATAACTTCGTTTTCAATTAGGTTCAGATCTATCCTTTTCTTCGATGCATTAAAGTTTGATAACCCAACCAATTTGTTGTTCTTTATACAATGAGTCATTTTGACAAATTTAGATTAAGTCATAGATACTTACTTGAGTAAGTAACTTTCTCCTTCAGCAAATTCCTTGATGATGACGAAGAAGTTAGGAGTTACTTCTATGGTAGAAATCTTCAATCTAGGTGATCTTGGATCCTTGATGGTAAAGGATGTCTTCAAAAGATGATGTCCTCTTCTATCAATGTCTTGAATGTAAATCTTTGATGGAAAAGATTATTTTCTTGAAAAGTTGACCCTTTGAATGAGATGAAGATCTTTCTTTAAAATAGCTTGAGAGTCTTCCTTGCAAACTTGATTTGACTTTTCACTCAAACTTTTATTTTTGCTTCCTGGACTGTCTCTTTGTCAAGTAGCCCTTGAGTTTCACACCTTAGCTTTGATTCCATGTTGAGAATTTGGAGGGCTAGTGATTAATTCAAATTCTCTTCTTGATAATTACTTGTGAGGTTACTTGAGTTACTTATGTGTTTCCTTTGTTAGCTTATTTAATCTTTCATCAAGTCAATTATTAGAATACACAGACACAAGAATTAGGCTCCTAGAGCTAGGGCAAAAACTCTCCCTCTTGGAGAGGAAAACCCACGAGAAATTCTTCTTATAGATTTTTAGATGACAAGTACCATGACCAAGAATTAGACCCTTGACCTATATATGCTTCCAAGACCTTGACTTTTCTTCTTTGATGTCCTTCAATGCTGATCTTTCTTCTTTTCACTAAGTTGCACTGTTCTGCACCAACACTTCCTTCTTTAGATACTTGAGATATATATCAGCTGCAGTTACGAAAGTAAATCACAGATTTACTTTCCTACTTTCTGTCACTTTCTCACTGCTCCTTTTCCCAGACCATTGTTCCAACTTTTCATGAAACGGGGATGAATACCAATGTCGCCTTTTATCTGCAGGCATATCCGCACTTAAACATATAAATAGATCTGCACTTCAACATATAAATACTGCCTTTAAATTGACCCTTTCTCGCTGTAAATACTTCAGGATAGTCCGCACATCTTCTGGTGAATAGTCCGCACTCTTGTCTCAGCAAACCACAACTCCTATTACACTAAGATACCATAGGGATATAGGTATCTTAAACAGTCCTAAAACTCGTCAAGAATCTGCACTGAACCTCGTTCAATTTCCGCACTTCTGTTTCAGAGATGACTGAAAAACTTGTTGCTAGTGAACTGCAGAACAGGGGTATTTATAGAGACATTTTCATTGTCTTTAGGTTGGCCATCACTTTAGCTTGTAGGCTGACTTATCCAGTTGTTTGAGGGCCAAATTTAACACATCATTTTATCTTCTCTTTCAACGTTGTTGGAGGGTTGAATTAAGCCATTCATTCACGTTTCTTTGGCAAGGTTTTGGTGCATTTCTTTAGACTAGATCCTTCATATATATGACACCTAATTATATTTATTCCTAGAAGACAAAACCTTAATAGACATCAAGAAGAAGTCTATTTAACCTATAATAAAATCTTGCTCATGAAACCCATGAAGCAAGTACAACAAATATACATTTTATTATCTTTGTCTTCTTCTTTACATAAATACAAAATTACATAGTCAATATGAAGACCGATCCGAGTTACACTTTTCAACACTCCCTCTTAACTAGGGAGGTATTCATACAGGTACATGGTCACTTTCAAACTGAAGAATCTCATAAGAAGAATCGGATTGGTAATCGCATCTGTATAGCATCATATCAACCAACATTGTCCTAGTGCAAGGCCTTGATTAACAACCCCATATTTCAACGAGACAATGGGCTACAATGTTGGCAAGACACATGACTTATAGACACCATAGTCATTGTCTCTCCAAGGTACATACTCCACCCAGGTGTTCCCAGAGTATGACCTTCTTGGACTATTCTTCTCTTGGGTAGCCATCCCTCTGTTGAGAATTTGTTGGGCTGTAGGTTAATACAAATTCTCTTCTTGATAATTACTAGTGAACTTACTTGAGGTATTTATATCTTCTCTTCTTTTAGTTAAGTTAATCTTTCATCAAGTCAATTATCAAAAACACAAGACACAAAGGTTAGGCTCCTAGAGCCAGGGCAAAACCTCTCCCTCTTGGAGAGGAAAACCCGCAAAGAATTCTTCTTATATATCTTCAAAGGACAAGTACCATGACCTAGACTTAGATCCTTGACCTATGAATGCCTCCAAGACCTTGTCGGTACTTCTTTGACTACCTCCAACACTTATCCTTCTCTTTTGCTCCAATCTACACTGACCTGTACTAGTACTAGAGAACTCGGTCTCTAATTTTCACTTCTTTTTACTTAGTCAACTATTGGAGACTGAATCTTCTTCACCTTGCATACACTTATAACCTTATTCCTTTAAGACTGCTTTCTTCTTTAGCTCACTGCCTTCAGGTATTATAGGTGCATCCATAGTCTAACCTTAGGACAATTAGTAAGTCCTTCTTCAAATAGATCTGAGCCTTGAATTTTATGAGTCAGGTTCTTTGCTCTTCTTGGTGTCACAAAGGAGTATGTAATACTTCTGTGATATCCACAGATTCTTCCTTGAAACAAACTCCGTGATATCCGCACTGTAACCCTTTACTAGATCTCAGTGATTTGCACTTATATACTTCTTTATTTCTGCACCCTGTTAGCCTTCTGAAATCCACAAATTTTATCCTTTGAAATCTGCACTTTCACCTCTTAACAGTCCGCAATTTTTCCTGTGGAAATCACAGAGAAAATTCACAATTTTTCTTGTGGAAATGAGCCGCAGTGACTGGGGTATATATAGTGCATAGTCTTGGCTTTTAGGCCGACCTTACAACAAACTTTTAGGCCGACTAGTAGGCAGACTTTATTACTAATTATCAACCAACTTTATTACATCATTTCCAACGTTGAATGAGAGTTGACTTGGGGGCTGTTATGAGCCTTTCTTCCACAAGGTTTTGGAGGCATTCTTCAAACTAGATACTTCATAATCATGACTCTTAATTATACTAGAAGACAAAACCCTATAGACATAAAGAAGAAGTCTATCTACATAATAATAAAAGCTTGCTCATGAAGCCCATGAAGCAAGTACACCAAGAATGCATTTCATTATCTTTGACATCTTCTTTACATATATACATAATTACATAGTCAACATGAAGACCGACCTA
Organism: Pinus albicaulis; assembly: GCA_034641835.2. Lineage (NCBI taxonomy): Eukaryota > Viridiplantae > Streptophyta > Pinopsida > Pinales > Pinaceae > Pinus > Pinus albicaulis. Next base: position 43,185 of record JAXQQM020091907.1, on the reverse strand, counting down.
GTTACATTTTTCAACACCCTCAAAGAATATCGGTCCTCGACTACTCTAATCTTGAATACCCTATCTCATTTTCAAAGGCTATCGAATGCCAGATGATTACCCAATCCTCCATTCTGTCTTCTAGGTAAAGACTAGAATGATGTGTCTATCCATTCTCTCCACATGGCCTTCACTAAGACTTATGGTTGTTAGTTCTGGTCTAGTGCACGACACATGCATTAGAAAATCACATACGTCACTCCTTCTTAACTCAGGAAGGACATACTTCAAGTTTCTTCCAAGTAAGAAACTTACCACCAAGCTCCCTCTCAACCAGGGAACCGCAACAGCAATGGTAAGACACCCAACTACTCATGAAGAATTCCTCCCCTCGATGTCATGGATTTCGATATCGAGGAATCTACAACCTTTGGCTTCATACAGCACAGATCATCCATCACTTTCAGTCACAAGTCATGTCAATCATCAGAAAGTGATTCATCAGTCTTTCTCATCTGGTCCACCTTTATGCCATGCTGCTTTCCTTCGAATCATCTCCAAGGATCATACATCCTTTCTCATGATTAGCAGCCCTGCACAAATTCATCCAGATAAACATATACATATGAACTTTTAAAACAAAAGTTACCTTAGTGATGATCTTTCACTATGACATCTTCCTATAGGCATCGACATCCTTTGTTCAAATTGACACATCTCCTAACGATATGTTTTGTCAAGGGTCTTCTTCTTTACCAAAATTCTGTCAGAGTCTATGTATCTTCCCAGGAGATCTCCTAGTCACATCTTCTTGGCTTCCAGATGATAACTGCCTCTTGACATGGTTGCATTTCATGATCTTTTCCTTTCTGCACATTCTTCATTCCTAGGAACTTACAAATTTTCCAGTTCCTCGTTCATATGCAACCACCCCATATTCCATGAGGATATATTATGTTGATTTCATTTGTTAGTGAACCAAGAGATCCTCCTTCATAGATCATACTTCTAAATATAAAAGTCTATTACCTGCAACCATATGACATGACTTCACAACATCCAGTGTCAGCATATAAATATATACATACCTCATACCTTTCTCATTTAAGTCATCGTGTAGCAGTTTTACTAGAATGAAGAGCTTCATTCCCTTGGCCTGCTCCATCAATATGTCATCACATCCTAGAATTCTGTTTCATGGAATTCTTGATGAAACCATTCTTCTTTCTTTCTAATTAGTGAATTCATAGAGAGCTCCATTAGAAAATGTCAGCACCAGTTTTCATGATGACCCTTGATCTTGATAACTGCCTTCCATCAATATGATATCAACAGTGTTATCGGAACCAAACCAGTTCCGAAAAACTGGCCGGTCTGACTGGTTTGGAGGCAAAACCGGTCTGAACCGGCCCTCCGAACCGGAAATGACCAATTTCAGCACCGAATCGGTCGGTTCTGTACCGGTCCGATTCAGACCGGTTCCACTGGTTCACAAGCCTCAACATTATATATATATATATATATATATATATATATATATATATATATATATATATATATATATTAAATTAAATTATTATTTTTACTAGTTACTAAAGCTACCCTAGGCCCCCCTTAAAGCTACTTAAACACCCCTAGCCCCTCTATTTTACTCACACTATTCATTCAAGTCTCTTGCAATTCTTGAGCTGAGTTCGGTGAGGAGAATTCAAAGATTTTTTTGTAGGGTTGTTCTAAGGGAGATTTTTGCAGATTTGAGGAGCTGTTTGGAGTCTTGGAGAGTTTTTGGGTTGGTAGTTTTTCAAGTTGCTTCAAAGATTATTTTTTTTTCCCAAAGATCTTTGGGTTTTCTTCAGTGGTTTTTGCAACTGGTGGAAGATTTTTTTTTTTATTTTTATTTTGTTGGGGCTGCTACATGGTTGATTTCAAAGGATTTTGGAGCTGATTTTCTCCAAAATTTTAGAGGGTAAATCAAGGGCCATGGGAATCAAACCATAATCCCATTACAGACTTGGATGCTACTCATTCTTCAGATGAAGATAAGGTGGATGATCAGGATGATGATTCTATTGTTGATTGATGATTTGATCATTGATTTGTTGTCGCTGTAGCTTGTAGTATAATACTATGATCAATGATGTTATTTTGGAATATAAAGGCCTTCGAGAGCCTGCTTTTTGATGATTGCAACATTTTTGTTTCAACGATGTTTTGCACTAAGTGCTATTTTGGTTGTATGCACTATTACTTGCTATATAAATGAGAACTTTTGCATATTTGTGTATAAATCGTTTGGATTTATATGAATGCACATGAATATATCTATTTTTTCTTTAAAATATGAATATATTATGTGCTTTTGAAAAACCATTTTTTTTTCCGGTTCCAGTCTGGTTTCGACTGGTACCCGGTCCACAAGGTTTTTCAGTTAGATGACCAGTTCGGTTCTGATAACATTGGATATCAGTGAGGTTTTCTAGGCGCTGTTCCATCAAGAGCTCCTGCCATGCTTTGATCATGATGCTATAATATTCACTGCTTCCTATCCTACTATTTTACAACCAAAAGAAATCACTTAAAGGAGAAAATGATCTCAATCATAGTGGAGATCCCTCGCTTCTTCTTTCTTAGATTTCTTTGCATTAGGTTCTTCTCTTATATCTGAGATATGGGCTTCTTCTTTTTTCCTCTTGTCCTTTCTAAATTTAGGACAATCTCGTTGATAATGCCCAAGATCATTACATCCAAAGAATCGTGCTTTGTCCACATTTCTTTTCTTATTCTGAGGACCAAATTTATCGAATCTTCCTTTCTTCCTAAACATGGCAGCAAAGGCTTGATTCCCTGCACTTGATCTTGCTTTCAATCTTGATTCTTCTATCTTACCTAGACTTTGGAATGGCATGGCTTCTTCTTTCCCATCTATGTTGGAAGTGGAACCTCTCCATTCTTTCGGTAAAGCATCTTGTACCATAGTGAATATTTATCTATCAGACATTACTTCTCCCAACTTCAGTAGTTGATCTTGTATTGCGAAAATCTCCATCAAATATGGAATTATTCCTTCCTTTGACATTCTCAATTTGTATAGTTTTTGTCTCAAGGATATTATTTTCTTTGTAGAACCTTTCGATAATAGTTCCACCAATTTACCATATATTTCTTTTGAGGATTCTAGCTTTGATACATAGGGAATGAGAGAGTCTTTTATGGATTCTATAAGAATCCTTCAGGCTCTTATGTCTCCCTTCATGTATTTGATATATATGCTAGACTATCTTCTTTTGGAGGTTGAATTGTAGTTCCTTCTATGAAGCCCATAACTTCATTTTCAATTAGGTTCAGATTTGTACATTTCTTCCATGCATTAAAGTTTGATAACCCAACCAATTTGTTGCTCTTTGTACAATGAGTCATTTTGACAGATTTAGATAAAGTCATAGATATTTACTTGAGTAAGTAACTTTCTCCTTCAGCAGCTTCCTTGATGATGACGAAGAAGTTAGGAGTTTCTTCTAAGGTAGAAATCTTTAATCTAGGTGATCTTGGATCCTTGATGGTAAAGGATGTCTTCAAAAGATGATGTCCTCTTCTACCAATGTCTTGAATGTAAATCTTTGATGGCAAAGATTATTTTCTTGAAAAGTTGACCCTTTGAATGAGATGAAGATCTTTCTTTAAAATAGCTTGAGAGTCTTCCTTGCAAACTTGATTTGACTTTTCACCCAAACTTTTATTTTTGCTTCCTGGAGTGTCTCTTTGTCAAGTAGCCCTTGAGTTCAATACCTTAGCTCTGATTCCATGTTGAGAATTTGGAGGGCTAGTGATTAATTCAAATTCTCTTCTTGATAATTAATTGTGAGGTTACTTGAGTTACTTATGTCTTTCCTTCGTTAGCTTATTTAATATTTCATCAAGTCAATTATCAGAATACACGAGACACAAGAATTAGGCTCCTAGAGCTAGGGAAAAACCTCTCCCTCTTGGAGAGGAAAACCCAAGAGAAATTCTTCTTATAGATTTTCAGATGACAAGTACCATGACCAATAATTAGACCCTTGACCTATTATGCTTCCAAGACCTTGACTTTTCTTCTTTGATGTCCTTCAATGCCGATCTTTCTTCTTTTCACCAAGTTGCACTGTTTTGCACCAACACTTCCTTCTTCAGATACTTGAGATATATATCAACTACAATTAGGAAAGTAAATCACTGATTTACTTTCCAACTTTCTGTCACTTTCTCACTGCTCCTTTTTCCCAGACCACTGTTCCAACTTTTCATGAAACAGGGATGAATACCAATGTCACCTTTTATCTGCAGACATATCCACACTTCAACATATAAATAGATCCGCACTTCAACAGATAAATACTGTCTTTAAACTGACCCTTTCTCGCTGTAAATACTTCAGGATAGTCCGCACTCTTGTTTCAGCAAACTGCACCTCCTATTACACTGAGACACCACATTGATATAGGTATCTTAAACAGTCCTAAAACTCATCAAGAATCTGCACTGAACCTCGTCCAAAATCCACACTTCTGTTACAGAGATGACCGAAAAACTTGTTGCTAGTAAATCGCAGAACAGGGGTATTTATAGTGACAGTTTCATTGTCTTTAGGCCGACCATCACTTTAGCTTGTGCCGACTTATCCAACTGTTTGAGGGCCAAATTTAACACATCATTTTATCTTCTCTTTCAGCGTTGTTGGAGGGTTGAATTAAGCCATTCATTCACATTTCTTTGGTAAGGTCTTGGAGCATTTCTTTAGACTAGATCCTTCATATATATGACACCTAATTATATTTATTCCTAGAAGACAAAACCCTAATAGACATCAAGAAGAAGTCTATTTAACCTATAATAAAATCTTGCTCGTGAAACCCATGAAGCAAGTACAACAAATATACATTTTATTATCTTTGTCTTCTTCTTTACATAAATACATAATTACATAGTCAATATGAAGACCGATCCTAGTTACACTTTTCAACACTCCCTCTTAACTAGGGAGGTATTCATACAGGTACATTGTCACTTTCAAACTAAAGAATCTCATAATAAGAATCGGATTGGTAATCGCATCTGTATAGCATCATATCAACCAACATTGTCCTAGTGCAAGGCCTTGACGAATAGCCCAATCTCTCAATGAGACAATGGACTACAATGCTGGCGAGACACATGACTTATAGACACCATAGTCATTGTCTCTCCAAGGTACATACTCCACGCAGGTGTTCCCAGAGTATGACCTTCTTGGACTATTCTTCTCTTGGGTAGCTAGCCCTCAAAGAATATTGGTCCTCGACTACTCTTATCTTGAATGCCCTATCTCATTCTCAAAGACTATCGAATGGCAGATGATTACCCAATCCTCCATCCTGTCTTCTAGGTAAAGACCAAAATGATGTGTCTATCCGTTCTCTCCACATGGCCTTCACTAAGAATTATGACTATTAGTCCTGGTCTAGTGCATGACACATGCATTAGAAAATCACATGCCTCACTCCCTCTTAGCTCAGGAAGGACATACTTCAAGTTTCATCCAATTAAGAAACTTATCACCAGGCTCCCTCTCAACCAGGGTCCTGCAGCGGCAATGGTGAGACACCCAGCTGCTCATGAAGAATTCCTCCCCTCGAGGTCATGGATTTCGATATTGAGGAATCTTCAACCTTTGGCTTCATAGGGCACATATTCATGTCAACCTTTCAGTCACAATTCATGTCAACCATCAGAAAGTGATTCATTAGTCTTTCTCATCTGGTCCACCTTTATGCCATGCTACTTTCCTTCGAATCATCTCAAAGGATCATACATCCTTTCTCATGATTAGCAGCCTTGCACAAATTCATCCAGATAAACATATACATATGAACTTTTAAAACAAAAGTTACCTTAGTGATGATCTTTCACCATGTCATCTTCCTGTATGCATCGACATCCTTTATTCAAATTGACACATCTCCTAATGATATGTTTTGTCAAGGGTCTTCTTCTTTACCAGACTTCTGTCAAAGTCTACATATCTTCCCAGGAGATCTCCTAGTCACATCTTCTTGGCTTCCAGATGATAACTGCCTCTTGACATGGTTGCATTTCATGATCTCTTCCTTTATGCACATTCTTCATTCCCAGGAACTTAAAAATTTTCCAGTTCCTCGTTCATATACAACCACCCCATATTCCATGAGGATATATTATGTTGATTTCATCTGTTAGTGCACCAAGAGATCCTCCTTCATAGATCATACTTCTAAATATAGAAGTCTATTACCTGCAACCATATGACATGACTTCATAGCATCCAGTGTCAGCATATAAATATATACATACCTCATACCTTTTTCATTTAAGTCATCTTGTAGCAGTTTTACTAGAATGAAGAACTTCATTCCCTTGGCCTGCTCCATCAATATGTCATCACATCCCATAATTCTGTAGCATGGAATTCTTGATGAAAGCATTCTGCTTTCTTTCTAATCAGTGAATTCATAGAGAGCTCCATTAGAAAATGTCAGCACCAGTTTTCATGATGACCCTTGATCTTGATAATTGCCTTTCATCAGTATGATATCAGTAGTGTTATCGGAATCGAACCAGTTTCGAAAAACCGGCCGGTCCAACCGGTTTGGAGGCAAAACCGGTCTAAACCGGCCCTCCAAACCGGAAATGACTGGTTCGGTACCGAACCGGCCGATTCCGTACCGGTCCGGTTCAGAAACCGGTTCCATTGGTGCACAAGTCTAGGCATTATATATATATATATATATATATATATATATATATATTTTGAAATTAAATTATTATTTTTACTAGTTACTAACGCTACCCTAGGCCCCCCTAAAGCTACTTAAACACCTCTACTCCCTCTGTTTCACTCACACTATTCATTCGAGTCTCTTGCAATTCTTGAGCTGAGTTCGTTGAGGAGAATTCACAGAGTTTTTTGCAGGGTTGTTCTAAGGGATATTTTTTGCAGATTTGAGGCTCTAATTGGAGTCTTGGAGAGTTGTTGGGTTGGTAGATTTTTGAGCTACTTCAAAGATTATTTTTTTTTCCAAAGATATTTGGGTTTTCTTTAGTGGTTTTTGCTATAGGTGGAAGTTTTTTTTATTTTGTTGAGGATGCTACATAGTTGATTTCAAAGGATTTTGGAGCTGATTTTCTCCAAAATTTTAGAGGGTAAATCAAGGGCCATGGGAATCAAACCATAATCCCATTGTAGACTTGGATGCTACTCATTCTTCAGATGAGGATAAGGTGGATGATCAGGATGATGATTTTGTTGCTGTTTGATGATTTGATCATTGATTTGTTGTAGCTGTAGCTTGTAGTATTGTAGGTTGTAGCATAATACTATGATCAATGATGTTATTTTGGACTATAAAGGCCTTTTAGAGCCTGCTTCTTGATGATTGTAACATTTTTGTTTCAACAATGTTTTGCACCAAGTGCTATTTTGGTTGTATGCACTATTACTTGCTATATAAATGAGAACTTTTGCATATTTGTGTATAAATTGTTTGGATTCATATGGATGCACATGAATATATCTGTTTTTTCTTTAAAATATGAATATTTTATGTGTTTTTGGTAAACAATTTTTTTTTCTTTCGGTTTTTTCCGGTTCCGATCGATTCTCAGTCCACAAGATTTTCCGGTTCAATGACTAGTTCGGTTTCGATAACATTGGATATCAGTGAGGTTTTCCAGGAGCTGTTCCATCAAGAGTTCCTGCCATGCTTCGATCATGATGCTATAATATACACTGCTTCCTATCATACTATTTTACAACCAACAGAAATCACTTAAAGGAGAATATGATCTCAATCATAGTGGAGATCCCTCGCTTCTTCTTTCTTAGATTTATTTGCATTAGGTTCTTCTCTTATATCCGAGATATGAGCTTCTTTCTTTTTCCTCTTGTCCTTTCTAAATTTAGGACAATCTTGTTGATAATGCCCAACACCATTACATCCAAAGCATCGTGCTTTGTCCACATTTCTTTTCTTTTCTTCCTGGACATGGCAGCAAAGGCTTGATTCCCTGCACTTGATCCTGCTTTCAATCTTGATTCTTCTATTGTTAAAATTGGACAACTAAGTCCAAACGTGATGCTCAGATGAAGATACCAATATTTTTATTGGGTTCCTCTTTCGGAGAGGTGTAAGATCAATCTAAAATTGATCTTAATCCGATGAGCAGAACATTTATTTTGAATTTATTTTTAATAATTTCAAATATGTGCAGGTCGGCCTTAAGGTTTTACACCCCCAGCAGATGTGTCACACACCTCAGTGATTGATATAAATAGAGTCAACGTTGGAGGACTTTTTCACTCATCCTCACACATCATCACCTCCTCTGATTTAGTACGAGCTCCTTGGAAGCAGTTTCAGTTCACACGTGGAAAGAAGGACGAATTTACTATAGCTAGGGTTTGGATGAATTTACTGCAGCTAGGTTTTCCACGTAAGTTTGACCAGCATTGACTTTGGTCAACGCATGGTCCAAATAGGTTGAAAATTGGTGGAGACTTCGATTTTGGAAGGCTGTACATATTGGCACAAGAACTGAGGTCAAAAGGTTGACTGAAGACTGAGCTGCGTTGACTTTCTTGCTGCCGTCCTACTTTGACTTTTCTGGACAACGTTGACTTTTCTGGGGTTGACTTTGACTTGACTGTGTCGCTGTTTTGAGGGCTGTTGTGACACATGTTGGGTTGGCTGAGCAAGGAGACTTTGCTGGTTGAAGCATCCTGTTGACCGCCGTAACGCACCACCACATTTTTCTGTTTCTGGTTTGTCTTCTGTAGATCCACTGGTATGTTCTATCGGCATTTTACTTGATTGTTTATGTGATTGCTGTAGTGAAAAGTAAAGTTGCATCAAGCATAGAACATCTACATAAATTTACATGGTTTCAGAGCCGAGGTGAAGACAAGCCCTATTTGTAGCAATCGTTGAAGAAGGAAATGGGTTCCACAAACTATGGCTTCAAGGAGGATGACAAATTGACTGGGAAGGATGACTTCCATGTTTGGAAGATGATATTGGATCTCAAATTGGAAGACCAAGATGTCATGGACTATGTGCAGGGTAAAATCCAAGAACCTCAATCCACTGCTACTGCTGCTGCCAAAACAAAATACAAGAAGTGGGAGATCAAAGCAAAGCTGATGATCAGGGAATCCATTTATAAGAGTCTGGTGGCCTACATCTCTGAGCTAGGCATATCCAAAGAGATGTATGATAAATTGATCCTCATGTTCAAGGCCAACAATGAAAATCAAGTGCTATTCTTCAAGAATCAATTGAAGAATCTAAAGAAAGGCAGGGATGAGTCTGTCCAATCATACTTTCTGAAGTTGATCGATATCAGGAACAATCTGCTGGCTATTGGGGAGACAATAGTGTAGAAATTTCTTATTTCCCACCCCGGTTTTCAGTTTCACCTTATTTCTCCAAAATAGTTAAATGCCCTTTCCCATATCCATACATTCAACAACTGGAAAATAAATTTTGCTGAAAACACAAATTCTGGAAATATAACAGAATGCTGGAAAATGCAGAAATAAATATCAACACATACAAACAGCCATTCAACACATTTAAACACAGTGATTTTTGGTCAAGGTGACCCTGGAAAAACCCCCTACAACTCTTGGGGAAAACCAGTCTGGAAGCTTCTCTTTTATTTCTGAAAAATGCTTTTACAGTGAGCAGTAATACACAGAAAATTATAGTAAACACAAAAATCACTTATCTCGACTTTCGTGCCACCCACCACCTTGAAAACCGTGCCAAACAGCCAGCAGAAATTTTTCAGAGAAATTACAGCATTAAATGCTGCCTTTACTGCCTCGAAAAACATGCTAGGAATGACTGTACAGACTGTACGGATTCCGTACAGTCACGACAACAGCCTCTTTTCTCGATTTTCGTGCCCAGAAAATCTGTCTAGAAAACCGTGCTCCTTGCTGCTGCTCCAGCTCCTTGAAAACAGTGTTGCCCCTCTCTCGAAAACCGTGCAAACTGCTGTACGGACTTTTTGCCTTGGTTAATGTGCCAATGAAACTCTGCTGTACGGATTTTCAGCCTTGGGAAGTGTGCCCTCTTGCTGTACGGACTTGCTGTGCTGCCTTTGCTGCTCTCCCTCTGCTCAGAAATTACTCTTCAGCTCCCTCTCCTCCTCTCTCAATCTGCTCATGAAAGAATGAATGATCTTTTCCTCCTTTTTCTCCTTTAACCTAACCCTAAGTGACTTTTGGGGAATCCCTAAATCCAATGGCTGAAATAGATTGAGATCTAGGGCTGAGATTAAATGCTCATTTAAATCTCACTTTCTATATTTTAATTCACCCCACTTTAATAAAGACCCACTTAGTCATTTATTTCCAAAGTCACTTTTCCTTTCTAATTTTACATTGACTTTATTAAAGTCACTTTAAAATTAGACTTTAGTAACTTTATCACATAAAGTCACTTTTAAATTAGATTTGACTTTATAAAATTATAGTCACTTTAGGAGAAAAATTAAATTCTTTTGGACACTTTTCCCTAGGCCAAAGATCAAAGCCTTAGGGAACCACCTGTCCTCCGGTAACCAAATTTCAACACTCCCTCTTACCGAGGAAGGTGTTCCTCACCACACCAATCTTGTCTCTGAAGTAGACATGCTTGCCCCGTGGTAAGGCTTTGGTAAGAATATCTGCAACCTGCTCATCAGTGGGAATATACTCAAGCTTCACAGCTCCTTTCTGAACATAGTCTCTGATGAAATGATATTTGATCTCGATATGCTTTGACCTGTCATGAAATACTGGATTCTCTGTGAGTTTAATGCAACTCTGATTATCACAGTAAATCACTGAAGGTCTCAACGGCTGACCAAATAAGCCAAACAACATCTTGCGAAGCCGGATGGCCTCACAACTAGCTAGACTGGCTGCCATATACTCTGCTTCCGCTGAACTCAATGCTACTGACTGCTGCTTCCGGCTGAACCATGACACCACTGCTGAACCCAACCCAAAACAGCACCCTGAAGTGCTCTTCCTATCAGAAGCACAACCTGCCCAATCAGAATCAGTGTAACCTGCCAATCTCACTCCATCCCCCTGCCTGTAGTCCAGACCATAATCCACTGTCCCCTGCAAGTCCCGCAAAATGTGTTTTGCAGCCACCCAGTGAACCTTTCTAGGCTCACACATAAACTGACTCATCGTGTTGACTGCAAAACAAATATCTGGTCTAGTGTTGACCAAATACATCAAGGAACCAATCAGCTGTCTGTACAATGTGGGATCCACCAACTCGGAATCCGAAGCATGAAGCTTCTTCCGGTTGGTGATCATCGGTGTCGACATGGGTCTACAATCCTCCATGTGGAATCTGCCAAGGATGTCCACAATATACTTCCCCTGTCCCAGGAAGAAATGCCCCTCCTCTTGCCACACCTCCAAACCCAAAAAGTAATGCATCAAGCCGATGTCATTCATCTCAAACTCCGCCGCAAGATCTCTCTTGCAGTGCTCTATGAGTCTCTCTGCACCTGTAATGACTAAGTCATCCACATACAGCACCAGAATGAGAGGCTCCTCACCTATCACAATATAGTAAGGTTCGGATCTGCCTCACTCTTTGTGAAACCCATCTTCTGCAAGTAAGTATCTATCCTGGAGTACCAAGCTCTGGGAGCTTGCTTCAGGCCATAAAGGGCCTTCTTCAGTCTGCACACATGGGACTCCTTCCCATGCACCTCAAAGCCCTGTGGCTGCTCAATGTACACCTCCACCTGTATGAAGCCATTGAGAAATGCGGTCTTCACATCCATCTGGTGGATCTTCCAACCCATCTCTGCTGCTATCGATATAATGGAGTGGATCGAAGTATATCGAGCCACGGGAGCGAAGGTCTCCTCATAATCAACTCCCTTTACCTGGGAGAACCCTCTAGCCACAAACCTCGCTTTGAATTTCTCAATGCTGCCATCTGCAGCATGCTTTACCTTGTAAAGCCATCTGGAAGTAACCACGGATTTGCCCTCGGGCCTCGGCACCACCTCCCAAACATCATTCTTCATGATAGAAGAATACTCCTCCTGCATGGCCTCTCTCCAGACCTGCTGGCTAGCTGCCTCCTCATAGCTAGAAGGCTCAGAGTCAAGGATGTTGGTAGCCATTGCCATGTAGCTACAAAACCTCTCAGGTGGTCTGCTCTCTCTGACCGGCCTCTTAGGCTCAGCAACAGATGTGGCATCTCTCAAGGTGTCCTGAAGCCACTTGGGCTTCCTCTTCCCTGAGCACACTTCTCCCACTGGAGAATGAAACTCCTCCTCATCATCATCGGGAACACGAACTCCTTTATTTGTCTGTCCTCTCATCCTCTTTGCCCTTTGAACCTGTAGATCTTTGAAGTACGTGTGGGCTTGTCCATCGGTGGACTCCCGATCGAGGCACTGCATCTTTGCCGTAGCACCACCCTCGACTCTGTGACACCTTGCCCACTGACGGACCTGACATCGTCATAGATGTACCTCCGGATCCTCCTAATCCCTGCCCACTGGATCCCTGTGACTGACTCAACTGCTGCTGAGGGTCTGGCTGATCCAGATACTCTAACTCCCGTGACCTCCTGAAGGCCCTTTCCTCCTCGAACTTTACATCCGAATGGCATGTGTTCAACACTACCATGCTCAATAATAATGTGATACCTGACTTTGACGAGGTACTGTCGAGATGCGTTCAAGAAGAGACAAGAATGAAGGAGTATGAAAATGAAGGGAATGCTGCTTACGCTGCTCATTCTTGAAAGAAGAACTTAGTGGTCCAAAGAACAAAGGAAGAGTAGGGGCACAAGGTAAGAAGGGCAAGTGTTGCACTTGTCATAGGCTAGGTCACTATGCTAGAGAATGCCCATTCAAGAAGGATTCTCTTGATGATGATGACAACAACAACAACCGGAGGGATGGAAATCAAAGGAACAACATGTTCTAGGGAAAGAGGGAGGCTCCCTCCGGCGGAAATGATCAACCTCTCAAAAGGTCAAGAGATTCCAGGTACGAGGAATCAAATGTTGTTGATAAAAGAAATGAATTCATTCTTGTATCTGCCCTCTCTGTTGCATCTCCACTCGACACTATGGACGTTTTGTTGATAGATAGTGGTGCCTCAAGGCACATCACTGGGTTCAAGGAAGCACTCTTTGATGTGGTTGAGAAGGATACTAATCTGGAAATTATCCTTGGAGATAATGCCACATATCCTGTGAAAGGGACAGGGACTGTTACCCTCCACTTGTCTCAAGGTCAAGTCCTCCGCTTGTAGGGTGTACTCTATGTACCTAATTTGAAGAAGAACCTTGTGTCTATATCGGCCATGGAAGACAAAGGTTTCAATGTGGCATTCACTGATGGAAAGGTGCGCATGTGGAAGAAGAGCTTCAAGAAAGCTATCACGTTTGGGTCTAGAATTGATACACTCTACCAGGTTGGAGGAAGTCCACTGGGAGCAATGACATGAGATGCTCTCCGACAGACTGATAATGGCACTGAATATGAGTCGAACGAGTTCAAGAACTTTTGCATAGGAGCGAGCATCAAGAGGGAGACCACAATGTTTGTGGGCTACAGCGAAACTTTGAAGGCCTATAGATTCTATGTGCCTGGTCGAAGGGAAGTGGAGACATGCCACGATGTCACCTTTGATGAAGATGCTTCCCTGGGGAAAGTAGTCAATCTTTTGAGATCTGAGGAAGATCATGAAGCAAGGCCTAGAAATCAAGAGGAACCGAAGGATGAGACGATGCATGATGTTGAAGGACCGATGGACCCGATTGATCCACCTCCTTCACTGGGAAAGAGACCATCATGGCTTAGGGACACTCTCGAGTATGCTGAGGGACATATGGCCCCAAGGGGGACATTCCGTGAAAGCAAGAAGCCGAGTAGATACCAAGGGTATCTAGCAGCCATGAGTACTATTGAACAATCCAAGCCTGGATCTTTTGAGGAAGTCGTAAAGCATCAAGACTGGAAGGATGCTATGCACAAAGAGTATGAGTCCATAATGAAGAATGATGTGTGGGATGTGGTTCCAAGACCGGAGGACAAAGCAGTTGTCACCTCAAAATGGCTCTACAAGATCAAATATGGATCTGATGAAAGTGCTGAAAAGTTCAAGGCAAGATTCGTTGCTCGTGGCTTCTCTAAAAAAGAAGGCATAGACTATGATGACATATTTACACCTGTGACCACCATTCGATCTATCATAGCTCTTGTTGCTACGCAAGGATGGAGTCTTCATCAGATGGATGTAAAGACCGTATTTCTGCATGGTGCGATAAAGGAAGAGGTGTATGTAGAGCAACCTTTGGGGTTCGAAGTCCAGGATCGGGACACCCATGTCTGCAGGTTGAAGAAAGCCCTTTATGGGTTGAAGCAAGCACCCAAAGCTTGGTACGAGAGGATAGATAGCTACTTGATGAAGCTGGGCTTCACTCGTAGTAATGTTGATCCAAACCTTTACTTCAAGGTTGATAGAGAGAAGCCTCTCATTCTAGTGCTGTATGTGGATGACCTCTTCCTGATAGGTGCTGACCCTCTCATTCATTAGTGCAAGAGGGAGCTCGTTGCTGAGTTCGAGATGAAGGACCTAGGATTGATGCACTATTTCCTAGGCCTGGAGGTCTGGCAGAGACCTGGCGAGATTTTCCTTTCTCAAGAAAAATGCATTGTGAAGCTTCTAGAAAGATTTGGTATGGTGGACTGCAAGTCTGTGTCAACACCAATGGAGCTCAACTTTAAGAAGTTGAGTGGTAGCGCTGCTAGGCTCGTGTCCTACTGAGTATTGTCAACTCGTAGGGGCCTTGATGTTCTTAGTGAACACCCGTCTGGACCTAGGTTGTGCAGTGAGCATTTTGAGTCAACACATGGTTGATCATAACATTCACTGGGTTGGTTCCAAGAAACTCTTGAGATATCTCTGTGGCACGTTAGACCATGGGCTGAGATACACTGCTGGGAGTATGACACTCCATGTATATCCTGATGTCGATTGGGCTGGTAGTGTGGTGGATCGCAAGAGCACATTTGGATGCTGCTTCATACGTAGATCTGCTTCGGGCAGGAAACTGAAGTCGGTAGCCTTGAGCACCGCCGAGGCCGAATACATTATAACATGTATGGCCTGTTGTGAAGTCACTTGGTTGCGAAAGCTCTTCAGTGAGCTGTTCGAGCATGTGCTAGATGCCACCGTTATCCTTTGTGATAACTTGAGGAGGATTCGTTTGTCACTAATCCCATGTTCCACAAACGATCCAAGCATGTTGATGGCTGGTACCACTTTAATCGGGATATGGTACAACGAGGTGCCATAAGGCTCGATCATATAGGAACTGATGAGCAGGTCGCGGATATTCTCACAATGCCCTTGGGGAAGGTCATGTTCCTAACCTTCCGTGAGAATCTTGGAATCGTGGAACGACCCTATTCTGAGGGTCCTGTTGGACGATGAGCTCTGGGAGCTCTGAGGGGGCCTTGGGGATAGTTCCTCGGAGCTATAAGCACACACGGGGCTAGGCTTGCCAAATCTTGTGGTGCTTCTACCCCACCGTTATGATGATTGAGTTGGTTCGCCTCTCATGATTTGTGCCCTGTATGCATCCTACCCATTTGAGTTCTGGACTCATGGGAAGTACCTCTCATTTGACCAATGAGGTGGGAAAATCTAGAGACTAGTAGTAAAGATTGATGGACGCATCAAGATTGCCGTACTCTCTATCTAGGATGGCACGGTCCAACCACTTGATCCAGGATCAAGTCTAGAGAGGTTTTGGACCTCCAACTGACTTTAGGTCAGTGAAACTAACTTCGGGTTAGTATATGACTCTCTTGAGTCCTAGTGAGGTTTCGGACCTCCAACTGACTTCAGTTCAATGAAACTAACTTTGGGTTAGTATATGACTCTCTTGAGTCCTAGTGAGGTTTCGCACCTCCTACTGACTTCGGGTCAGATAAACCAACTTTGGGTTGGTATGAGACTCTTTGTGAGTCCTATAGAGGTTTCAGACCTCTGGGCTGAATCTGTTAGCCGGGAATGATGTCTTTGTGACTGACCCACTTCTGTTCTGAAATAAAGAGGCCAGCAAAGCAAGTTACGGCAGGATGATGCACGATGTTTGATTGCACAGGTGGATGGAGTTCTCCCTAGTTGAGAGGAAGTGTTAAAATTGGACAACTAAGTCCAAACTCCATGTTGTGATGCTCAGATGAAGATACCAATATTTTTATTGGGTTCCTCTTTTGGAGAGGTGTAAGATCGATCTAAAATTGATCTTAATCCGATGAGCAGAACATTTATTTTGAATTTATTTTTAATAATTTCAAATATGTGCAGGTCGGCCTTAAGGTTTTACACCCCCAACAGATGTGTCACACACCTCAGTGATTGATATAAATAGAGTCAACGTTGGAGGACTTTTTCACTCATCTCATCCTCACACATCATCTCCTCCTCTGATTTAGTATGAGCTCCTTGGAAGCAGTTTGTAATATTCCGAATAGAAATAAACAGTAATATAAAGCACATAAACAAGAAACTACAACAACTAGAGAGGCATCACATGAACCAGACACAATATGGAGAACACTGAGCCATTTTATTAAGTACTGAAAGATAAAATGAATACAAAGGTGATCAAAATGATGGCACCTTGGCTTGCAGTAGGCAAGCGTAGAAATACTCTCAGAATATATTGTGAAATGGCTGCTCCCTCAATGACTGCGTAATCTCCAAGCTGCTGGTCTGTTGCCATGCTGCTGCTACTGCTGCGACTGCTGGAATGGACTGAATCTTTGGGGCTGCTCCCCACCTCAGAAAATTCTGAAAATTTGGGAATGGCCTCTACTCCCAGAACCCAAAAAAACCTAGAAAGCTTTTCAAAAATGGCCGACCCCTGAAAATAGCTCCCTTGAGGCTCTGCGCTGCTCCTCAAGGAGGGACGCTAGCTCTGAATGAACGGCTCCAAAAGCTGGTCCGTAACTCCACCAAGACACTGGAATAGGAAAGGGCTAGCCCCTTATCCACTATCTCGGGCTGAATCCACCTCAAACTCCCAATCCGAAACAACCTCTCCACAAGACTGCGTCGTCCCTCTCACTAACTGCGCTGTCTCTCTGCATGGGTGCTCCTCCCGTGATAGCAGCAACTCCCACTAACAAAATAAGGATGGAACTCCTCATTCGAGCATGCACTCGAAGTCCCCCGGGGCTTAGGTTGGGATCTCTGAACGGAGACACCCGGTGTACTGAACAGTACGTGCAGACTTTGCTAAACAGCAAGCGTGCTCAATGTCAAGAAGACAATTCTCAAAATGCATAATCAGAATGAATGAGAATGAGGAGACCCTTCCTCCTTTTATGCTTGGTGAGCCTCTCCCTCACATAGGCCCCACCAATCCCTGCGCTGCCACTTGGCCACTAGGCCCCACCTTGCTAATTCGATATGTCTCCTTAGTGACTTTAGGGAATGCTTTTATCCTAAGTGTGAGCTAAGTGCTTCTTCACCCACTTTATTTATATTTTAACTTTATAAAGGCAAAATTAGTCAAAATTAATATTTCCAATTAGCTGCTGCTAATTGGGAATATTACAGTCCTCCCCGCCAAAAATTGCTTGTCCTCAAGCAATGCCTGAATAAGCCCCCTCTCTAGCTGATGCTCCCCACCATCACTGTAAAATGTGCCTGGGTCCCAGATGCGCCACTGAATTTTCCCTGTCCTCTGTATCACCCTGATATGAAGGGATCTCTCAATGCCGGGATCCCACGCCATCCTGTCCAACATGAAGTTCCACCTGCTCCACTCACCATCCTGCCATGCTAATGAAGTTCACCACTTCATCAATGACTCACTAAAGCCCGATGGAAGATATACATGATCTCCCCATGTAGTATACAGCTCACCTCGAGAGTTTATTGAGTTGTGTAGAGCTGTAATGCTCAAGTATCCTGCTAATCTCTTAGAGGTACCACCATGCTGATGTTGTGCTACTCTGATCATGATATACTCCCTGTCATGCACAGACTGTATCCTCCTCTCCTGAGACCTAGTGGCAGGAGATCTTTGAGAGAGAAGCTCATCCAGACCAGGAATCGCCATGATGCCAATACCTACCCCTCCGAATGTAGCTCTGAATCTATGGAGCAACAGAGAAAGTCTGCCTTGCCATCCGATGAAGGCCTCTGTGTACCCCCATGTGCCAACCCAACAGTGAACTAGATCACTCTCTGTCTTGACTCCGACCATCATGAGACAGAATGGGCTATCAATCAACTGAATCTCTGCATCCCATAGTCGGACCTACTGCACCATAGCTCTGACAACAGCGGGAATCCCTCCGTGCCTCATCTCTAGTCCCTACTCGTGACCAATATAGAAGGTCCATATATCATGGGAAAATATGATGCATGCTAACTTGCCCTGTGTCAACCATTGTGTAGTACCGATAACCGCTGGAAGCCATATGTGACAAATAGCCACCCCCTGAATGCAATCAATAGATAGATATCTGATACTCGCAATTGACTAAAGGTATGTGGATCCCTCCTGTCCCTGCCAACCATCTCCACTGGATTTGCCATCCACCCTCTCGATAATGTGTCGATATGTTGTTTGGAGCCCAGACACATACTGGGATGCTACCTCTGCTATACCCAGTATCCTCTACTCATGCATGGTCTCGACATGTCCTGAGAAAAGAGTGACGCATGTCTCCCTCATGACCTGCTCCCCAAGCGTAGGCTCAGCGATGACTGATGTGCCACCCCTGCAGAGGATCATCTCATCCCCTAACCTGTGGCTGTCAACTAGCGCACCGACCCAGTGCCACTGTTGAGAAGTCTCTCCCCTAGTGTGCTGAGTGTCATCCAAATATCTTGGGTGAGCCTCGCATACCCCGCTGCTCATGCCCAAAGTGCCAAAGGACAACAACAAAATCGACTGTGCCCGTGAGTGATGTCGAAGAGGGTCAGGTGCGTGAGTCACCACAGATACCGTCAAGTATCGCTCATCTGTCTCCCCATCGATCCTGGGTGAACTACCGTCAAGTATCGCTCATCTGTCTCCCTCAAGAAGCGAACTTCTTGGCAGGAACTCTTGTAAGAAATGAAAGAATTGGAGTCGCCACTTGAACATGAAACTAATTCTAAAACAGAAGAAACAATCGAGAGCTAGCAGATAGATATCACGGGGGGATTCTTGTCTGGGAGTAAATAGATGAATAAGTGGAGTCGTCACCCAAACAAGAAGCCAACTGAAATGTCCGAGTGCTAAAGATGAAATGATTAGAGATATGACGAAAGATAAGACGATGAAAATATGAAGAGATGAAAGACGCCAGAAAATGTGATCCCTTGCGACAGGCTAATGAATGGCGAAAGAAGATTTGAAGATTATAAAATGTCGCTAAGACCAAGGACAGAAAAACTCTATCCCCGGAAAAACTCTATCCCGAGCAACGGCGCCAAAAAATGTTGTCGCACGGATTGTTCGAGGGGCACGCGGCGACGGTTCGGACGGTACATCCACCTTTATCCCCAATCTCTCTCTTTAATTTGTCACCTTGCGAGGCTAAGGAGGAGGTAGACCCTATTTGAAATGAAGGATAAATCCGAGGCATTAAAACATCAAGTAACGATGAAAAAAAACGAGATTCCACAGATTTAAAATAGATTTCACGTTTAAGACCAGTGCCTTATGGAGTCAAACAAGATCCCGTTATGCGATTAAAGACAAGTAAACGACGATTAACTGCTGCTTATTAAAAACACGATCGATGATATTCAATGAAAGACACTTCAATCATGAAACAATACGATGAAAATGCCAGGATTTAAAATGCTTCAATTAATTTCGATCCAGACAAATATTTCGATTTTATACAGTCACTCTTAAGATAAAATTTCAAAAAAGCTCATTTGACCATAACAGATATTTTGAGAATTTTTTATTATTTTTTGGATTTTGAAATTTTATTATTTTTTTATTATTTTTGAATCTAAAATTAAAAAATCTAAATCTATTAGTTAAAATCTAAATTCTAAAGTTAAAACTAAAAAAAATAAAAATAAAACTAAAACAAACTAAAGTTAAACTAAATTAAAACTAAATTTAATCTAAACTAAGACTAAACTGAAACTAGAACTATATCAAATTAAAATCTAACAAATTTAAAACTAAAAAATCGAATTACCACTAAATGCTAACCCAAACTAAAAAAAAAAAGAAACCGCACTAAATTTTGTTTTACGCATATACATATGAATTTAACAAACGCTAAAGTCTAACCTACTCAAAAAATATGAAACCTAAATCTTAAACGCTAAACTATATACACCAAAAAAAAAAAAACGTTGAAACAAAGATCTGAAACTATACACCAATTGAAACACGGGTTTTGTGATTTGATACTTATGTGTTTGTATTACTGTTTGTTTTGCAGGTGCAGGTCAGTCATAAGGGCTTGGGTAGGGCACGAAATGACAGCGGGCAGAGATGAGCTTGGACGCGAGCGGAAGAAGAGGCTTCGACAGACACAGGCTCGGGTAAAAAAAAAAATCGAGTGCCGGCAAGACAAATGAGCTGACAAAGCACGTGCTCTGGCTAGTTGGACAAGAACGAGGGACTAAGAGGAAAACTTTGAAATGCGTAGATAGCTCGGGCTGTTTGAGGACGCGATTTTTGTGTTTTTATTGCGTATCGCAGCTTGGGTCGATGATTCATGGAAGTCGAAGGCAAAGAGATCGGGGAACTCAATGGATGGTGGCGTGAGGAAATGCGAAAGGAGGCAACAGAATGAAGCGTGGTAGTGGAGGCAAAGCAGCAGAAAAAAACCCGCACGTCCAAAGAATTCGATTGTTCCAAACTCTAGAAACTCTTATTTTAAAGCTTCTTGAAACCAATAATGCCCAGATTTGCCCATAGTGGCAGCTTTGAAAACGTATCCACTCTAGATCTTAAAAATTTCCATTTAATTTCGAACCCGCAAGAAATAACCGTATCCGAAGATATACGATCTATGAAACAATTAAAACCCTCACAGTCCTAAAAAAATTACAAATTTACAACTAATTTACAATTTAAAACCCTCATGGTCAGATCTGAATCTATTTAGCACAATTTTCAGAAGTTTAAAAATTTTAGTGAGAGGCACAAGCCTTCGAAACCCTGCAAAATCACAAATATCGTAAGATAGACCCGGAATTTAACAAATAAAGAGCTTATCAGATTTATGTTTATTGGGAGTCGGCTGGTCCAACCGAAGACTTCCCCAGACGCCCAATCTTTAAAAAACATTCCCTGCACACTTAGATCCAGATCTTAGATCGATAGAGATTTAAGAAAACAACATGAGACCTTTAGAAAAATCAGAATGTTATTTTATAAACCCAGAAAACTGCATAAGATACCTATATGCAGATTAATCCACGAAGGCCATCAACCATAAAATGCAAGAAACCAAGTGGTAGAGTTTAGAGACAATTCACCACATAGATCTGAGAAGGAACATCCAAATTTGTAACCCCAAAGTCTTTAGCTTTATTCCTCAAAAAGTTTACAAGAGCTTCTAAGAGCAAGTGCACGATTCTGAGATCGGATCACTCAATAATGACAAAGACCTCTAAATTTATAGGATAAGATCTCTAACGGCTAGTTTGGATGATCCTCGTCAAAATAATCTTAACCGTCCAAAAGATTTAATTATCTTTTAATCCGGAACGTTGAAATTAAAATTTTTGGGGAAAAAACGAATTTATCATTTAATTCAATCTTAATTAACTCAAAAATATTGTTTTTGAGTTAATTGCCCCACAATTTTGACCTTGACTTAACCACCAAGGCCCAAGGGTCCAATATTTCTTAAAATTCTCAATATTCCCTTGGCCTGGGGCTGTCAAAATCATTTTCTAAGGACCAACAAATTTTGCCTTTAAAGATTTAATCCTAATTTAGGACCCTAGATTAATTAAATTTCTGGTTTAAGATTTGATTAATTAATTGACCAGAAAATTTAATTAATTGACTAAGAGGGGATTATAATTGTTTTTCCAACCCTCTTTTACATGAGATAAAACATTTACATACATGAAGGGGGAAAACCCACTTGCATAGACCCTCAAATAAATACCCAATTCTGCGACTCAAAATATGATCTAGTAGACCAAGTAGCTCAAACTACTTTTACAAGGACTCGATAGAAACACTAGGACTCACTTAGCATGCTGATGATAAAATCCACCCTAGCTTTGGGGTGAGGCTGGAGGGAAAAACTCTGCCGATCACTTACGTGAATCAGTGAGACAAAAAACCTCCTAGGATGGAAATCATCAACAACATACTAGGCTTACCTAGGGTGTTACATACATTGACGGTCTTACTTAGATCATTTATATCATAACATGCAGAATGGGTTTACATCATTTATAACAATGTTGACTGTCGATGAAATCTGGATGACACGAGCCTCGAACATGATTAGTCCCATTGAAAAAATGGAGGTGCACTGCTATGGGGTCGTTGACAAAGTGTGGTCAACATCCGGCTCTACTTAGGGATACGTTGCTTCATTGAAGGAATGTGAGAATCCAGAATCTGCATCCAAGCAACACACAAGATTACATAAGTAGCGTCCATTCAAATATCATCATATAACATTAAGCTCATGAAAAATAGAAGCTCTTCTTTTATTTATTATTCTACTTAACATGAAAAGTAAATCTACTCTAACTGCAAAATGAAATGCTGAAATAACAAGGTGTAAGGTTAGAGATACAATACAAAGGATGCCCTGTGGCATCAGATGTGCTCAATATAGTGTATGCCGAGCATTTGCCTGCTTTCAGGCAAGTCTGTAGGCTGCTTTTCAGATGTGCCATGTCCAATCTTGCTAATTGTAGGACTCTGTCTTATCTGAATATCAAGCTGCTCTCGACCATCAGACGAATCAAACCACTTACTTCTTCTTTTTTGCTTCTTTCTCTTCTTCTGAGTGGGTTGTGATGTCAGCAATGAGACCACTGTAAACTCCTTGTCCTCATCTTGAAGATGTTTGTACAAAATATCTGAAGAACCTAGAGCGTGACCAATATTTTTCTGGATATACTCTGTCAATGGTGACACAAAAGCTTGGTCTTTCTCAACATCCTTTGAAACCATAGTTAAATCCTCCGTGTGATGAGATGGGAATGGCTTTAGCAGACAAGAAGTCTTATGATCTGTTGATGAATCTTCATAATCAAATTTCGGCTGAAAATGTAATTTTTCCATTTTTTCCAACTTCTTCTGTATGGAACTCATTTCCCTGGCATGCCTTACTATTAATTTCGTCTGATTTGCCTCCATATTTTTTATTTCCAACAAGTGATTTTCCTTCATGGCAGTCATTTCCTGGGTGTGTCTTGCTTCCATGATGGACATCTGATTAGAGTGATTAACTTCCATTATCTTTAACCTGTTTTCCATGACATTTATTTCCTTAACATGTTTTTCTTCCATGGCAATTATTTGATTGGAGTGATTAAATTCCATGATCTTTAATCTGTTTTCCATGCTTTGAATTATTTGCATATGATTGGGTTGCACATCCTTAATCATCTGAGCTGGTTCCTTAACCTGACTTTCATGATCTTCTATATGCACGTGATAGTTATTACCAACAACATTAATTTGATGACTTGACCTTGCCATTCTACTAGCTATGATCCTTTTGACAATGGGACAAGTAGCCTCTTCATGAAGAGCATCACAAAATCTACAATAAGGCGGAGCTTCTTCCACAAGATTTGCAAAATCAAATTGATTTGTCGGTCTCTGCTCATAAGATAGGTCTCTTTTCTGCAAAGAATTATTATTTCTAGGTTGGGAATTATGTGTTCAAGCTCTTTCCATTTGGACCAACCTAGCCTGTAAGACACTTATTTCTTTAGCATGATTAAGCTCCATGATTTCAAGTTTCTTAGCATGATTAAGCTCCATGCTTTCAAGTTTTTGCATTAACCTTTTCATAGGGTCATCATCATCTTCTAGAGTATCTGTCAAAGACCTATCAAAATCTGGAGTTTTGGACATTCCAGATGCTTTCTTATCCTTTTCAATCTCCTCAGCTAAAGATTGACAAGCCTTATAATTTGCAGTTTTAGCCCGCCTTAACTCATATGAAGTATCAAAATCAAAAGCATCAATGTAAAAATTCAGAAGAGATCCATCAGGAGGTTTATGAGTTTGAGATATTTCTCTAAGAATACCATTAAATCTCCTGTTAAATTCTTCAGTCGTTTCATTTTCTTTCTTTTTTATGGTACTGATCTCTATTACCAGATGCCTATCTTCCCTTTTATCACCATATTTTTCCTTAAAAGCAGTTACAATGGATTCAAAAGTATTGAATGAATTATCAGGTTTTTCCATGAACCAGTCAGCAACATCCTCACCAAAAGTAAGAACAAAAGTTTTCATCTTTACATCATCAAAATTATTTTTTGTCACTGCAAATCTATTCCACCAGTTAGTGAAAGCAAACAAATGAGATTTAACACTAACTGCATCATTTCCTTGAAAGATAGGTAATTTATCCATTTCAGGGAGATCATGAGGACAACCCTGAATATTAGCAAAATTACACGGGGCAAAAACATCCATGATATCGTTTTTAAGATTTTAGAAATAGATCTGTGTTCAAGAATAATCAAAAGGTCCTCAAGAAGCGAACTTCTTGGCAGGAACTCTTGTAAGAAATGAAAGAGTTGGAGTCGCCACTTGAACATGAAACTAATTCTAAAACAGGGGAAATAATCGAGAGATAGCAGATGGATATCAGGGGGGGATTCTTGTCTGGGAATAAAAGATGAATAAGTGGAGTCGCCACCCAAACAAGAAGCCAACCAAAATGTCCAGGTGCTAAAGATGAAATGATTAGAGATATGATGAAAGATAAGACGATGAAAATATGAAGAGATGAAAGACGCCAGAAAAAGTGATCCCTTGCGACAGGCTAATGAATGGTGAAAGAAGATTTGAAGATTATAAAATGTCGTTAAGACCAAGGACAGAAAAACTCTATCCCCGGCAACGGCGCCAAAAAATGTTGTCGCATCGAATTGTTCAGTGTGGCACCCAAGGACAACTGCTCGCACCGGGGGCCGCTACCTTTATCCCCAATCTCTCTCTTTAAGCTGTCTCCTTGCAGGCTAAGGGAGGTAGACCCTATTAGAAAATGAAGGATAAATCCAGGAGACAGCTAAAACATCAAATACTTGATAAAATTAACAGGATTTTACAGATCTAGATTAGATTTCACGTTTGATCAGTGCCTTATGGAGTCATACAAAATCTCATTATGCAATATTAAACCAGTAAATGATGACTAACTGCTGCTTATTAAAAACACAATCGATGATATTCAATGAAGGACACTTCAATCATGAAACAATACGATGAAAATGCTAGGACTTAAAATGCTTCAATTAATTTCGATCCAGACAAATATTTTGATTTTATACAGTCACTCTTAAGATAAAATTTCAAAAACGCTCAGTTGACCATAAGACTCAGAAATATTTTATTTTTTTTTTATTTTTAAATTTTGAAAATTTTTATTATTTTATTATTTTATTATTTTTTATTTTTTTTAAACAAAATTCTAAATCTAAGTTAAAAATCTAAATTTAAAGTTAAAACTAAAAATAAAAATAAAACTAAAACAAATCAGTTAAACTAAATTAAAACTAAATTTAATCTAAACTAAGACTAAACTGAAACTAGAACTATATCAAATTAAAATCTAACAAATTTAAAACTAAAAAATTGAATTACCACTAAATGCTGACCCAAACTAAAAAAAAAAAGAAACCGCACTAAATTTTGTTTTACGCATATACATATGAATTTAACAAACGCTAACGTCTAACCTACTCAAAAAATATGAAACCTAAATCTTAAACGCTAAACTATATACACCAAAAAAAAAAAAACGTTGAAACAAAGATCTGAAACTATACACCAATTGAAACACGGGTTTTGTGATTTGATACGTATGCGTTTGTATTACTGTTTGTTTTGCAGGTGCAGGTCAGTCGTAAGGGCTTGGGTAGGGCACGAAATGACAGCGGGCAGAGATGAGCTTGGACGCGAGCGGAAGAAGAGGCTTCGACAGACACAGGCTCGGGTAAAAAAAAAAATCGAGTGCCGGCAAGACAAATGAGTTTGACGTTTAATGCAGGTCGCTGGCTTGACAAAGAATGAGGGGACGCGTAACCCAAAACTTTGAAATGCGTAGATAGCTCGATCAGTTTGAGGACGCGATTTTTTTGTGCTTTTTTATCGCAGCCGAGCTTGGCCGATGATTCATGGAAGTCGACGGCGGCAGATCGAACTCAATGGATGGTGCAGGTGGAGGAAAAGGTGCTGAGGCAACAAATGAAGCGTGTGGAGGAGGCAAAGTTATGCGAGAAAAACCCAAAGACGTCCAAAAGAATTCGATTGTTCCAAACTTCGCATTTTTCAAAGCTTCTGAAAACCAATAATGCCCAGATTTGCCCACAAGTATGTAGCCTTGGAAAACAGACCGCTCTAGATCTATAAAAAAATTCGATTTTAATCCCTGAACCTGCAAGAAATAACTAGATCTGAAGATATACGCACCATGAAACAAATAAACCCTCACAATCCTAAAAAAAAAATTTTACAAATTTAAAACCCTCATGGTCAGATCTGAATCTGTTTAGCACAATTTTCAGAAGTTTAAAATTTTTAGTGAGAGGCACAAGCCTTCGAAACCCTGCAAAATCACAAATATCGTAAGATAGACCCAGAATTTAACAAATAAAGAGCTTATCAGATTTATGCTTATTGAGAGTCGGCTGGTCCAACCGAAGACTTCCCCAGACGCCCAATCTTAAAAAAAATTTCCCTGCACACTTAGATCTGAATCTTAGATCGATAGAGATTTAAGAAAACAACATGAGACCTTTGCAGAAAAATCAGAATGTTATTTTATAAACCCAGAAAACTGCATAAGATACCTATATGCAGATTAATCCATGAAGGCCATCAACCATAAAATGCGAGAAACCAAGTAGCAGAGTTTAGAGACAATTCACCACATAGATCTGAAAAGGAACATCCAGATTTGTAACCCCAAAGTCTTTATGCTTTATTCCTCAAAAAGTTTACAAGAGCTTCTAAGAGCAAGTGCACGATCCTGAGATCGGATGACCCAATACTGACAAAGACCTCTAAATTTATAGGATAAGATCTCTAACGGCTAGTTTGGATGATCCTCGTCAAAATAATCTCAACCGTCCAAAAGATTTAATTATCTTTTAATCCGGAACGTTGAAATTAAAATTTTTGGGGAAAAAACGAATTTATCATTTAATTCAATTTTAATTAACTCAAAAATATTATTTTTGAGTTAATTACCCCAAAATTTTGACCTTGACTTAACCACCAAGGCCCAAGGGTCCAATATTTCTTAAAATTCTCAATATTCCCTTGGCCTGGAGCTTTCAAAATCATTTTCCAAGGACCCACAAATTTTGCCTTTAAAGATTTAATCCTAATTTAGGACCCTAAATTAATTAAATTTCTGGTTTAGGATTTTATTAATTAATTGACCAGAAAATTTAATTAATTGACTAAGAGGGGATTATAATTATTTTTCCAACCCTCTTTTACATGAGATAATACATTTACATACATGAAGGGGAAAACCCATTCGTATAGACCCTCAAATAAATACCCAATTCTGCGACTCAAAATATGATCTAGTAGACCAAGTAGCTCAAACTACTTTTACAAGGACTCGATAGAAACAGTAGGACTCACTTAGTATGCTGATGACAAAATCCACCCTAGCTTTGGGGTGAGGCTGGAGGGAAAAACTCTGCCGATCACTTTCGTGAATCAGTAAGACAAAAAACCTCCTAGGATAGAGATCATCAACAACATAGTAGGCTTACCTAGGTTGTTACATACATGGACGGTCTTACTTAGATCATTTACATCATAAAATGCAGAATGGGTTTACATCATTATAGAAACTGTCGATCGGCGATGACATCTGGATAACGAAATCTGAATGGTGCAACCACGTAGAACATGACGAATCCCATTTGAAAAAATGGGGGTGTACTGCTATGGGGTAGTTGACAAAGTGTGGTCAACATCTGGCTCTACTTGGGGACACGTTGCTTCATTGAAGGAATGTGAGAATCCAGAATCTGCATCCAAGCAACACACAAGATTACATAAGTAGCGTCCATCCGAATATCATCATATAACATTAAGTTCATGAAAAATAGAAGCTCTTCTTTTATTTATTATTCTACTTAACATGAAAAGTAAATCTACTCTAACTGCAAAATGAAATGCTGAAATAACAAGGTGTAAGGTTAGAGATACAATACAAAGGATGCCCTGTGGCATCAAATGTGCTCAATATAGTGTATGCTGAGCATTTGCCTGCTTTCAGGCAAGTCTGTAGGCTGCTTCTCAGATGTGCCATGGCCGATCTTGCATAATGTAGGACTCTGTCTTATCCAAATGTCAAGTTGCTCTCGATCATCAGACGAATCAGACCATTTACTTCTTCTTTTCTGCTTCTTTCTTTTCTTTTGAGTGGGTTGTGATGTCAGCAATGAGATCACTGTATATTTCATGTCTTCATCTTGAAGATGCTTGTACAAAATATCTGAAGAACCTGGAGCATGACCAATGTTATTTTGGATATACTCTGTCAATGGTGATACATAAGCTTGGCCTTTCTCAACATCCTTTGAAACCATAGTTAAATACTCCGTGTGATGAGATGGGAATGGCTTTAGCAGACAAGAAGTTTTATGATCTGTTGATGAATCTTCATAATCAAATTTCGGCTGAAACTTTTGTAATTCTTCCATTTTTTCCAATTTCTATTGTATGGAACTCATCTCCCTGGCATGCCTTACTATTAATTTCGTCTGATTTGCCTCCATATTTTTTATTTCCAACAAGTGATTTTCCTTCATAGCAGTTATTTCCTGGGTGTGTCTTGCTTCCATGATGGACATCTGATTAGAATGATTAACTTCCATTATCTTTAACCTGTTTTCCATGACATTTATTTCCTGTGCATGTTTTTCTTCCATGGCAATTATTTGATTGGAGTGATTAAATTCCATGATCTTTAATCTGTTTTCCATGCTTTGAATTATTTGCATATGATGGGGTTGCACATCCTTAATCATCTGAGCTGGTTCCTTAACCTGACTTTCATGATCTTCTATATGCATGTGATAGTCCTTACCAACAACATTAATTTGATATCTTGACCTTGCCATTCTACTAGCTATGATCCTTTTGATAACGGGACAAGTAGCCTCTTCATGAAGATCATTACAGGCTCTATAATAAGGCGGAGCTTCATCCACAAGATTTGCAAACTCAAGTTGATTTGTCGGTCTCTGCTCATAAGATAGGTCTCTTTCCTGCAAAGCATCATTATTTCTAAGTTGGGAATTCTGCGTTTGAGCCCTTTCCATTTGGACCAACCTAGCCTGTAAGACACTTATTTCCTTAGCATGTTCAGAGATCAATTTCGCTTGATTAAGCTCCATGCTTTCAAGTTTTTGCATTAACCTTTTCATAGGGTCATCATCGTCTTCTTCAATTTCTAGAGTGTTGGACATTCCAGATGCTTTCTTATCCTTTTCAATCTCCTCAGCGAAAGATTGACAAGCTTTATAATTTGCAGTTTTAGCCCGCCTTAACTCATATGAAGTATCAGAATCAAAAGCATCAATGTAAAAATTCAGAAGAGATCCATCAGGAGGTTTATGAGTTTGAGATATTTCTCTAAGGATACCATTAAATCTCCTGTTAAATTCTTCAGTCGTTTCATTTTCTTTCTTATTTATGGTACTAATCTCTCTTACCAAATGCCTATCTTCCCTTTTATCACCACATTTTTCCTTAAAATCATTTACAATTGATTCAAAATTATCAAATGAATTATCAGGCTTTTCCATAAACCATTCAGCGACATCCTCGCCAAAAGTAAGAACAAAATTTTTCATCTTTACATCATCGAAATTATTTTTTGCAACTGCAAATCTATTCCACCAATTAATGAAAGCAAATAAATGAGATTTAACACTAACTGCATCATTTCCTTGAAAGATAGGTAATTTATCCATTTGAGGGAGATCATGGGGATAACCCTGAATATTAGCAAAATTACACGGGGCAAAAATATCCATGATATCGTTTTTAAGATTTTAGAAATAGATCTGTATTCAAGAATAGTCAAAAGGTCCTCAAGAAGCGAACTTCTTGGCAGGAACTCTTGTAAGAAATGAAAGAATTGGAGTCGCCACTTGAACATGGAACTAATTCTAAAACAGAAGAAACAATTGAGAGCTAGCAGATGGATATCACGGGGGGATTCTTGTCTGGGAGTAAATAGATGAATAAGTGGAGTCGTCACTTAAACAAGAAGCCAACTGAAATGTCCGGGTGCTAAAGATGAAATGATTAGAGATATGACGAAAGATAAGACGATGAAAATATGAAGAGATGAAAGACGCCAGAAAATGTGATCCCTTGCGACAGGCTAATGAATGGCGAAAGAAGATTTGAAGATTATAAAATGTCACTAAGATCAAGAACATAAAAACTCTATCCCCGGCAACGGTGCCAAAAAATGTTGTCGCACAGATTGTTCAGGGCACCGCGACAACGGTTCAGACTGGGGGCTGTCACCTTTATCCCCAATCTCTCTCTTTAAGCTGTCTCCTTGCAGGCTAAGGGAGGTAGACCCTATTTGAAATGAAGGATAAATCCAGGAGACAGCTAAAACATCAAATACTTGATAGAAATAAACGAGATTCCACAGATTTAAAATAGATTTCACGTTTAAGACCAGTGCCTTATGGAGTCAAACAAGATCCCGTTATGCGATTAAAGACAAGTAAACGACGATTAACTGCTGCTTATTAAAAACACGATCGATGATATTCAATGAAAGACACTTCAATCATGGAACAATACGATGAAAATGCCAGGATTTAAAATGCTTCAATTAATTTCGATCCAGACAAATATTTCAATTTTATACAGTCACTCTTAAGATAAAATTTCAAAAAAGTTCATTTGACCATAAAAGATATTTTGAGAATTTTTTATTATTTTTTGGATTTTGAAATTTTATTATTTTTGAATTTAAAATTAAAAAATCTAAATCTATTAGTTAAAATCTAAATTCTAAAGTTAAAACTAAAAAAAATAAAAATAAAACTAAAACAAACTAAAGTTAAACTAAATTAAAACTAAATTTAATCTAAACTAAGACTAAACTGAAACTAGAACTATATCAAATTAAAATCTAACAAATTTAAAACTAAAAAATTGAATTACCACTAAATGCTGACCCAAACTAAAAAAAAAAAGAAACCGCACTAAATTTTGTTTTACGCATATACATATGAATTTAACAAACGCTAAAGTCTAACCTACTCAAAAAATATGAAACCTAAATCTTAAACGCTAAACTATATACACCAAAAAAAAAAAAACGTTGAAACAAAGATCTGAAACTATACACCAATTGAAACACGGGTTTTGTGATTTGATACGTATGCGTTTGTATTACTGTTTGTTTTGCAGGTGCAGGTCAGTCGTAAGGGCTTGGGTAGGGCACGAAATGACAGCGGGCAGAGATGAGCTTGGACGCGAGCGGAAGAAGAGGCTTCGACAGACACAGGCTCGGGTAAAAAAAAAAATCGAGTGCCGGCAAGACAAATGAGTTTGACGTTTAATGCAGGTCGGCTAGTTGACAGCAACGAGGGACGGCGTAAGGGAAAACTTTGAAATGCAGAGATAGCTCGACGGGTTTGAGGACGCGATTTTTTTGTGCTTTTTTATTGCAGATCGGAGCTTGGGTCGATGATTCATGGAAGTCAGAAGGCAGCAGATCGAACTCAATGGATGGTGGCAGGAGGAAAATGCAGGTTGAGGCAGCGTAAAATGAAGCGTGTAGTGGAGGCAAAGTTATGCAGAGAAAAACCCAGTACGTCCAGCAATTCGATTGTTCCAAACTTCAGATTTTTTAAAGCTTCTTGAAACCAATAATGCCCAGATTTGCCCACAGTGGCAGCTTTGGAAAACAGATCTGCCCTAGATCTTAAAAAAATTTCCGATTTTAATTCCTGAACCTGCAAGAAATAACCAGATCTGAAGATATACGCACCATGAAACAAATAAACCGTCACAGTCCTAAAAAGAATTTACAAATTAACAACTAATTTACAATTTGAAACCCTTATGGTCAGATCTGAATCCGTTTAGCACAATTTTCAGAAGTTTAAAATTTTTAGTGAGAGGCACAAGCCTTCGAAAGCCTGCAAAATCACAAATATCGTAAGATAGACCCGGAAATTTAACAAATAAAGAGCTTATCAGATTTATGTTTATTGGGAGTCGGCTGGTCCAACCGAAGACTTCCCCAGACGCCCAATCTTAAAAAAAAATTCCCTGCACACTTAGATCCGAATCTTAGACCGATAGAGATTTAAGAAAACAACATGAGACCTTTGCGGAAAAATCGGAATGTTATTTTATAAACCCAGAAAACTGCATAAGATACCTGTATTCAGATTAATTCATGAAGACCATCAACCATAAAATGCAAAAAACAAAGTAGCAGAGTTTAGAGACAATTCACCACATAGATCTGAGAAGGAACATCAAGATTTGTAACCCCAAAGTCTTTATGCTTTATTCATCAAAGAAAATTCATAAGAGCTTCCAAGACCAGTACATGATTCTGAGATCGGATGACTCAAGACTGACAAAGACCTCTAAATTTATAGGACAAAATCTCCAACGGCTAGTTTGGGTGATCCTTGTCAAAATAATCTCAACCGTCCAAAAGATTTAATTATCTTTTAATCAGGAACGTTGAAATTAAAATTTTGGGGAAAAAACGAAATTTTCATTTAATTCAATTTTAATTAACTCAAAAATATTATTTTTGAGTTAATTACCCCAAAATTTTGACTTTGACTTAACCACCAAGGCCCAAAGGTCCAAAATTTCTTAAAATTCTCAATATTCCTTTGGCTTGGGGCTTTCAAAATCATTTTACGAGAACCCACAAATTTTTCCTTTAAAGATTTAATCCTAACTTAGGACCCTAAATTAATTAAATTTACGGTTTTAAGATTTGATTAATTAATTGACGAAAATTAATATTAATTGACTAAGAGGGATTATAATTGTTTTCCAACCCTCTTTTACATGAGATAAAACATTTACATACATGAAGGGGAAAACCCACTTGCATAGACCCTCAAATAAATACCCAGTGCGACTCAAAATATGATCTAGTAGACCAAGTAGCTCAAACTACTTTTACAAGGACTCAATAGAACACTAGGACTCACTTAGTATGCTGATGACAAAATCCACCCTAGCTTTGGGGTGAGGCTGGAGGGAAAAACTCTGCCGATCACTTACGTGAATCAGTGAGACAAAAAACCTCCTAGGATAGAGATCATCAACAACATACTAGGCTTACCTAGGTAGTTACATACATGGACGGTCTTACTTAGATCATTTACATCATAAAATGCAGAATGGGTTTACATCATATAAAAACTGTCGATCGGCGATGACATCTGGATGACGGAATCTGAATTGTGCAACCACGTCGAACATGACGAATCCCATTTGAAAAAATGGGGGTGTACTGCTATGGGGTAGTTGACGAAGTGTGGTCAACATGTTGGCTCTACTTAGGAACCTGGTGCTTCATTGAAGGAATGTAGAATCGAGAATACGCATCCAAAAGCAACACACAAGATTACATAGTAAGCGTCCATCAGATATCATCATATAACATTAAGTTCATGAAAAATAGAAGCTCTTCTTTTATTTATTATTCTACTTAACATGAAAGCCCTCTCTACTCTAGCTACCAAAATGAAATGCTGAAATAACAAGGTGTAAGGTTAGAGATACAATAAAAAGGATGCCCTGTGGCATCAGATGTGCTCAATATAGTGCATGCTGAGCATTTGCCTGCTTTCAGGCAAGTCTGTTGGCTGCTTTTCAAATGTGCCATGTCTAATTTTGCATAATGTAGGACTCTGTCTTATCTGAATGTCAAGCTGCTCTCGGCCATCA
Organism: Pinus albicaulis; assembly: GCA_034641835.2. Lineage (NCBI taxonomy): Eukaryota > Viridiplantae > Streptophyta > Pinopsida > Pinales > Pinaceae > Pinus > Pinus albicaulis. The sequence goes on along the minus strand of JAXQQM020091907.1, from coordinate 8,977 downwards.
GGCGAATCAAACCACTTACTTCTTTTCTGCTTATTTCTCTTTTTCTGAGTGGGTTGTGATGTCAGCAATGAGACCACTATAGATTTCTTATCCTCATCTTGAAGATGCTTGTACAAAATATCTGAAGAACCTGGAGCGTGACCAATATTATTCTGGATATACTCTGTCAATGGCGACACATAAGCTTGGTCTTTCTCAACATCCTTTGAAACCATAGTTAAATTTTCCCTAATGGAAGAAGTGACCTCCCTGTGATGAGATGGGAATTGCTTTAGTAGACAAAAAGTCTTATGATCTGTTGATGAATCTTCATAATCAAATTTCGGCTGAAACTTTTGTATATGTAATTTTTCCATTTTTTCCAACCTTTTCTGTATGGAACTCATCTCCTTGGCATGCCTTACTATTAATTTCGTCTGATTTGCCTCCATATTTTTTATTTCCAGCAAGAAATTTTCCTTCATGGCAGTCATTTCCTGGGTGTGTCTTACTTCCATTGCAATCATATGATTCTGTATAATGGACATTTGATTAACATGATTAACTTCCACTATCTTTAACCTGTTTTCCATGACATTTATTTCCTATGCATGACTTGCTTCCATGGAAGTTATCTTATTTTGAAGATTGATTTGGTTAGCTTCCATGTTTTGAATCATTTGCGTATGATTGGGTTGCACATCCTTAATCATCTGTGCTGATTCCTTAACCTGACTTTCATGATCGTTTATATGCATGTGATAGTCCTTACGAACAACATTAATTTGATGGCTCGACATTGCCATTCTACTATCTATGATTCTTTTAACAACATGGCAAGTAACCTCTTTATGAAGAGCGTTACAGGCTCTAAAATAAGGCAGAGCTTCATCCACAAGATTTGCAAACTCGAGTTGATTTGTAGGTCTCTGCTCATAAGATAGGCCTCCTTTCTGCAAAGCATTATTATTTCTAGGTTGGAAATTTTGTGCTTGAGATCCTTCCATTTGGACCAACCTAGCCTGTAAGACACTTATTTCCTTAGCATGTTCAGCGATCAATTTTGCTTGATTAAGCTCCATGCTTTCAAGCTTTTGCATTAACTTTTTCATAGGGTCATCATCATCTTCTTCAATTTCTAGAGTGTTGGACATTCAGTCTTTCTTATCCTTTTTGATCTCCTCGTATAAAGATTTACCAAGCCTTATAATTTGCAGTTTTAGCTTAGCCTTAACTCATATGAAGTATCAGAATCAAAAGCATCAATGTAAAAATTCAGAAGAGATCCATCAGGAGGTTTATGGGTTTGAGATATTTCTCTAAGAATACCATTAAATCTCCTGTTAAATTCTTCAGTCGTTTCATTTTCTTTCCTTTTTATAGTACTGATTTCCCTTACCAAATGTCTATCTTCCCTTTTATCACCATACTTTTTCTTAAAAGCAGTTACAATGGATTCAAAAGTATTGAATGAATTATCAGGGTTTTTCCATGAACATTCGACATCCTCACCAAGAGTAAGAACAAAAGTTTTCATCTTTACATCATCGAAATTATTATTTGCAACTGCAATTCTATTCCACCAGTTAATGAAAGAAAAAAAATGAGATTTAACACTAACTGCATCATTTCCTTGAAAGATAGGTAATTTATCCATTTGAGGGAGATCATGGGGATAACCCTGAATATTAGCAAAATTACACGGGGAAAAAATATCCATGATGTCGTTTTTAAGATTTTAGAAACAGATCTGTGTTCAAGAATAGTAAAAAGGTCCTCAAGAAGCGAACTTCTTGGCAGGAACTCTTGTAAGAAATGAAAGAGTTGGAGTCGCCACTTGAACATGAAACTAATTCTAAAACAGAAAAAAAAATAATCGAGAGATAAAAGATGGATATCAGGGAGGATTCTTGTCTGGGAATAAAAGATGAATAAGTGGATTCGCCACCCAAACAAGAAGCCAATTGAAATGTCCAGGTGCTAAAGATACGATGATGAAATGATTAGAGATATGACGAAAGATAAGACGATGAAAATATGCAGAAAAAGTCGTCAGAAAATGTGATCTCCTGCGACAGGTTAATGAATGGCGAAAGAAGATCTGAAGATTATAAAATGTCGTTAAAACCAAGGACAGAAAAACTCCTTCCCCGGCAACGACGCCAAAAAATGTTGTCGCACAAATTGTTCAGGGCACCGTGACAACGACTCAGACTGGGGGCTGTCACCTTTATCCCCAATCTCTCTCTTTAAGTTGTCTCCTTGCAGGCTAAGGGAGGTAGACCCTATTTAAAATGAAGGATAAATCCAGGAGACACAGCTAAAACATCAAATACTTGATAGAAAAAAATGAGATTCCACAGATTTAAAATAGATTTCACGTTTAAGACCAGTGCCTTATGGAGTCAAACAAGATCCCGTTATGCGATTAAAGACAAGTAAACGATGATTAACTGCTGCTTATTAAAAACACGATCGATGATATTCAATGAAGGACACTTCAATCATGAAACAATACGATGAAAATGCCAGGATTTAAAATGCTTCAATTAATTTCGATCCAGACAAATATTTTGATTTTATACAGTCACTCTTAAGATAAAATTTCAAAAAGCTCAGTTGACCATAGGACTCAGAAATTTTTTTATTTTTTTATTTTTTTAAATTTTGAAATTTTGAAATTTTTTATTATTTTTGAATTTAAAATTAAAAAATCTAAATCGTAGTTAAAATCTAAATTCTAAAGTTAAAACTAAAAAAAATAAAAATAAAACTAGAAAACGAACTAAAGTTAAACTAAATTAAAACTAAATTTAATCTAAACTAAGACTATTTGAAACTAGAACTATATCAAATTAAAATCTAACCAATTTAAAACTAAGGTGAATTACCACCCTAACCACTAAATGCTTTGACCCAAACTAAAATAAAAAAAAGAAACCGCACTAAATTTTGTTTTACGCATATACATATTAATTTAACAAACACTAAAGTCTAACCTACTCAAAAAAATGAAACCTAAGTCCTAAACGCTAAACTATATACACCAAAAAAAAAACGTTGAAACAAAGATCTGAAACTATACACCAATTGAAACACGGGTTTTGTGATTTGATACGTATGCGTTTGTATTACTGTTTGTTTTGCAGGTGCAGGTCAGTCGTAAGGGCTTGGGTAGGGCACGAAATGACAGCGGGCAGAGATGAGCTTGGACGCGAGCGGAAGAAGAGGCTTCGACAGACACAGGCTCGGGTAAAAAAAAAAATCGAGTGCCGGCAAGACAAATGAGTTTGACGTTTAATGCAAGTCGGCTAGTTGACAGCAACGAGGGACGGCGTAAGGGAAAACTTTGAAATGCAGAGATAGCTCGACGGGTTTGAGGACGCGATTTTTTTGTGCTTTTTTATTGCAGATCGGAGCTTGGGTCGATGATTCATGGAAGTCAGAAGGCAGCAGATCGAACTCAATGGATGGTGGCAGGAGGAAAATGCAGGTTGAGGCAACGTAAAATGAAGTGTGTAGTGGAGGCAAAGTTATGCAGAGAAAAACCCAGTACGTCCAGCAATTCGATTGTTCCAAACTTCAGATTTTTCAAAGCTTCTTGAAACCAATAATGCCCAGATTTGCCCATAGTGGCAGCTTTGGAAAACAGATCTGCCCTAGATCTTAAAAAAATTTCCGATTTTAATTCCTGAACCTGCAAGAAATAACCAGATCTGAAGATATACGCACCATGAAACAAATAAACCGTCACAGTCCTAAAAAGAATTTACAAATTAACAACTAATTTACAATTTGAAACCCTTATGGTCAGATCTGAATCCGTTTAGCACAATTTTCAGAAGTTTAAAATTTTTAGTGAGAGGCACAAGCCTTCGAAACCCTGCAAAATCACAAATATCGTAAGATAGACCCGGAATTTAACAAATAAAGAGCTTATCAAATTTATGCTTATTGAGAGTCGGCTGGTTCAACCGAAGACTTCCCCAGACGCCCAATCTTAAAAAAAAAATTTCTCTGCACACTTAGATCTGAACTTTAGACTGATAGAGATTTAAGAAAACAACATGAGACCCTTGGAAAAATCAGAATGTTATTTTATAAACCCAGAAAACTGCACAAGATACTTGTATGCAGATTAATCCATGTAGGCCATCAACCATAAAATGCAAGAAACCAAGTAGCAGAGTTTAGAGACAATTCACCACATAGATCTGAGAAGGAACATCCAGATTTGTAACCCCAAAGTCTTTTGCTTTATTCCTCAAAAAGTTTACAAGAGCTTCTAAGAGCAAGTGCACGATTCTGAGATCGGATGACTCAAGAATGACAAAGACCTCTAAATTTATAGGATTAGATCTCTAACGGCTAGTTTGGATGATCCTCGTCAAAATAATCTCAACCGTCCAAAAGATTTAATTATCTTTTAATCCGGAGCGTTGAAATTAAAATTTTTGGGAAAAAACGAATTTATCATTTAATTCAATTTTAATTAACTCAAAAATACTATTTTTGAGTTAATTAACCCAAAATTTTGACCTTGACTTAACCACCAGGGCCCAAGGGTCCAATATTTCTTAAAATTCTCAATATTCCCTTGGCCTGGGGCTGTCAAAATCATTTTCCAAGGACCAACAAATTTTGCCTTTAAAGATTTAATCCTAATTTAGGACCCTAGATTAATTAAATTTCTGGTTTAAGATTTGATTAATTAATTGACCAGAAAACTTAATTAATTGACTAAGAGGGGATTATAATTGTTTTTCCAACCCTCTTTTACATGAGATAAAACATTTACATACATGAAGGGGGAAAACCCACTTGCATAGACCCTCAAATAAATACCCAATTCTGCGACTCAAAATATGATCTAGTAGACCAAGTAGCTCAAACTACTTTTACAAGGACTCGATAAAAAAACACTAGGACTCACTTAGCATGCTGATGACAAATTCCACCCTAGCTTTGGGGTGAGGCTGGAGGGAAAAACTCTGCCGATCACTTTCGTGAATCGGTGAGACAAAAAACCTCCTAGGATGGAAGTCATCAACAACATACTAGGCTTACCTAGGTTGTTACATACATGGACGGTCTTACTTAGATCATTTACATCATAAAATGCGGGAATGGGTTTACATCATTATAGAAACTGTCGATCGGCGATGACATCTGGATGACGGAATCTGAATGGTGCAACCACGTAGAACATGACGAATCCCATTTGAAAAAATGGGGGTGTACTGCTATGGGGTAGTTGACAAAGTGTGGTCAACAGGTATCATCACCTCCACTGTCACATCGCTATACCCGCCGACGAATGGATCATCACAACAAACCCTCCCTGAGGGATTCGAGAAGTGAATCTCCCTATGTGTCAGTAGTGATACCACCACTGCTCGGCTCCGCTGTGACCTCTGTGCCCCACACAAAGGTGAAGAATCCTTGGCTCCATACAAGGCACCGTTTGGTGGCCTGCCAATGCCACCTCCTCCGACAAGCTCCTGCCAAGGTATGTTGATCACCCTATGACCTCGCGTATAAGTGTCATACCAAGACAATCTAGGGAGTCTGCCCATAAACTGGTTGGCCACTGGAGCTGACCGAAACTCCCCTAACGAATGCGCATGCTCAACTGCTAGGCCAGTTGTACCCTCCAAGACATAGTCAACCGACTTGCCTGGGAAACGACAGGTAGTCCCGCCTAGATCCCAATGCCAGTCTGGAGTTCTTGTATTCCCAACACTTGGAAACTCCTGCTGAACTACACCCAGGTCCACCACTATCTCCATAACCCACTCCACCGGGTACTAACTCAAAATCTCTCACCATCCAACCTCAACATGTGGATGTTGCACCCTGTGCAACTCCGATCGTCTCATCCCGCTAACCAAGTCAATGTATGAGATCTGACTAGGTGGTTCCGCCTCTCTCTCTCCAATGGAAAGAGGTGACCCAACAATGCTACTAGCCCCGTCTATGCATGCTTGAAGGGGGCTGCTCTGAAACTCCAATGTGTCCTCTAGCCGTACCATTAGGGAATCTAGCCGTTCCCCAATGTGGGCCAACTTGGCCGCTGACTCGGCACAAACCACTCTCATGCCCTCTAGCTCCTTGTTCTATAACAAAATAGCCTCTCGTACTAATGTGGCTTTCCCTTTCAAAACTAGATGGTCGGCCTGAAGCTGATGACACCTTTGTGTGCGACCATCGTCCAATACCTCTGTATCTCCTAGTGCCTCATCAAAGGTGGATACATCTCCTGGCACCTCACCCATCTGTCGTGCGCTGCTACCACCCGAAGACTCGGACACTACCCCGGTCATCACCTCAATGGATGGCACTACTGGGGTAAGCTCTACTCTCTCTACTAAGATGTCAACCGATATGGTCAAAGAAGTCTCCAACATAGGTGACCCCTGCGTCATACTGGGTGTATCCACATGCTCCCCATGATCTTGTGTGCCCTCATCCTCCAAGTGCGAGGTAGCCATTTTGATGGCTTCCCCCTCCGTTACTCGGTCAAGCTAGAAAGAGGTATCCAACTTTTCCACCCGATCCCGAACCGTGCAATCAATGGATCCATCATACATGGGAAAAGGTGTCCTCCCAGTGGTACGTTGCAACTCTGAACTTTGCGTGCTAGACCCCCCACTGTTCCTTCCTCCTTCATCCTGCCTGAGCTGACAATAATCTGTGAAGGGCAAAGCTGCTTTGAAGTTTTCCCCCATGGACTGCCATTCGCAGAAATAATCTCTAAAGGGTATATGATCATGCTGCCTACCTTTCTCACTTGGTACTGGAGGTAAGAATGTAGGCATCGTGATCCTGGTTGGCCTACTAAAGGCTGGTGGGTGAGTCGCTGGTAAAGGGTGGTCACACTGTTGTGAAACCCCCAAAGTCTCCCCAACTAGGGATTCCTGATGGATGCTCTCATTCTTATTCAGTTGTTGGAGTCTTTCCAACATTCCCTTCTGTCCTTTGGCTAAATCATTTAGGGCCTTAAAAATGTTACCAAAGGTTGCTTCCCCTTTTCTCTTTGACTCCCCCATATTTGCCACCTCTACTGCCTTTGGTGGGTAAGATTCTGCCTACCCTCTTTGTTCATAGTAAAATATACCCACGGCTGAGCCAAGAATGAAGCTCCGATACCACTGTAATATTCCGAATAGAAATAAACAGTAATATAAAGCACATAAACTAGAAACTACAACAACTAGAGAGGCATCACATGAACCAGACACAATATGGAGAATGCTGAGCCATTTTATTAAGTATTGAAAGATAAAATGAATACAAAGGTGATCAAAATGATGGCACCTTGGCTTGCACTAGGCAAGCATAGAAATACTCTCAGAATATATCGTGAAATGGCTGCTCCCTCAATGACTGCGTAATCTCCAAGCTGTTGGTCTGTTGTCGTGCTGCTACTGCTGGAATGGACTGAATCTTTGGGGCTGCTCCCCACCTCGGAAAATTCTGGAAATTTGGGAATGGCCTCTACTCCCAAAACCCATAAAAACCCAAAAAGCTTTTTAGAAATGGCCGACCCCCGAAAATAGCTCCCTTGAGGCTCTGCGCTGCTCCTCAAGGAGGGACGCTGGCTCTGAATGAACGGCTCCAAAAGCTGGTCCGTAACTCCACCAAAACACTAGAATAGGAAAGGGCTGGCCCCTTATCCACTATCCCGGGTTGAATCCACCTCAAACTCCCAATTGGAAACAACCTCTCCACAAGACTGCGTCCTCCCTCTCATTGATTGCGCTATCTCTCTGCGTGGGTGCTCCTCTCGTGATAGCAGCAACTCCCACTGACAAAATAAGGATGGAACTCCTCACCCGAGCAGGCACTCGAAGTCCCCCGGGGCTGAGGTTGGGATCTTCGAACGGAGACACCCGATGTACTGAACAATACGTGCAGACTTTGCTAAACAACAAGCGTGCTCAATGTCAAGAAGACAATTCTCAAAATGCATAATTAGAATGAATGAGAATGAGGAGACCCTTCCTCCTTTTATGCTTGGTGAGCCTCTCCCTCATGTAGGCCCCACCAATCCTTGCGCTGCCACTTGGCCACTAGGCCCCACCTTGCTAATTCGATATGTCTCCTTAGTGACTTTAGGGAATGCTTTTATCCCAAGTGTGAGCTAAGTGCTCCTTCACCCACTTTATTTATATTTTAACTTTATAAAGGCAAGATTAGTCAAAATTAATATTTCCAATTAGCTGCTGCTAATTGGGAATATTACACAATTTCGGTTCACATGTGGGAAAGAAGGACGAATTTACTGCAGCTAGGGTTTCCACACAAGTTTGACCAGCATTGACTTTGGTCAACGCATGGTCCAAAGAGGCTGAATTTCGGTGGAGACTTCGATTTTGGAAGGTCGTACATATTGGCACAAGAACCGAGGTCAAAGTGTTGACCGAAGACCAAGATGCGTTGAATTTCTTGCTACTGTCCTATGTTGACATTTTTGGACAACGTTGACTTTTCTGGGGTTGACTTTGGGTTGACTGTGTGGTTGTTTTGAGGATTATTGTGACACATGCTGGGTTGGCTGACCAAGGAGACTTTGCTGGTTGAAGCATCCTATTGACTGCCGTAACGCACCACCACATTTTTCTGTTTCTGGTTTGTCTTCTATAGATCCAATGGTATGTTCTATCGGCATTTTACTTGATTGTTTATGTGATTGCTGTAGTGAAAAGTAAAGTTGCATCAAGCATAGAACATCTACATAAATTTAAATCTATCTTACCTAGACTTTGGAATGGCATGGCTTCTTCTCTCTCATCTATGCTAGAAGTAGAACCTCTCCATTCTTTCGGTAAAGTATTTTGTACCATAGTGAGTATTTCTCTATCAGACATTACTTCTCCCATCAAATATGGAATTATTTCTTCCTTTGACATTCTCAATTTGTATAGTTTTTGTCTCAGGGATATTATTTCCTTTGTAGAACCTTTCGATAATAGTTCCGCCAATTTAACATATATTT